>JAUMTR010000024.1:20805029-20826994 GCA_032270685.1 Microctenopoma stevenorrisi | reverse complement strand
TGAGCGCAAAGAAATGAAATTTGCGAGCGAACAAGTTAATAAAATGCGTGTTTTTGTGGTGGATAGCAGACACTTTTTAACACAAAATAAACTTTTGCTTGCTCGGTTTACGTTTTTTGTGTTCAAAATATCAAGTTACGCTCGTATGAATTGTGGCACAAATATAATTCCATAGAAAATTGCTGTTTAACGGGAGTTATGACATAAACGAAGCCTCGATTCTATAAAAAATGTCTCTGTCATTATTTATAATTGAGTTATTCGTGTAGTCATTGCAGCCCTAGACTGTAATCACTTCTCCTCATATAACAGGCCTTAAACATATGCTCTGTCCTCATCACTTCACTTCATCAGATTCAGGGTTGATTCTAGAGTCTGACTGTTCATTTAAGAGCTTTTATTGTGATGTGACGTGTGTGCTTTCCCCTGACCCTGTTCCTATGTGAAACCCCACCCTGACACAGCAGTACACACAAACATTCAAACCAGAGACTCATTGCAGGTCTGCGTCAGGAGACACGGTGCAGCTGGTGGAGCAGTCTCTGGACACCAATCTGCTCAACAATGCTGTCAAATTCAGGTTCACCCACTGCACTGTCCTGCCTGGGGGGGTCCACATACAAGAAACCCTCAACAATGTGCTCATCCTCATTTCCACTAATCAGAGCATCCACAGACTTGTGCTGCCTCACCCCACCCGCATGTATCGCAGCGTGAGTATAACATATTCATTAGTGCTTATAGATGTGAAGCCTCCAGCATTTGAGACATTTCTGTTGTTTTACTGTGATTTTATCGTCACCAGTTTATGTTTATCAATTGCATGTACTTGTTTAGTGGAACCTTTTAAGTAGCCCAAAAACTACATGAAACGTGGACGAGTAAGTGAACCCCGAGCTGCACTGGTCAAGTCATCAGGTAACAGGCTCGGGTAAAACGCATTTGGGGGCTTAATATAAATAATGAAACTATATCTCCTTTTGTGTGGAGATATGTTTATTTTACACGTTGGGATTCCGATGTATGTTTAATAAGGTTCATTAATAAGGAGAACCTTCACAGATATGTTTAATAAGGTTATTTTAATGTTTTTTACTAAAACAGTTACCATGTCTGCGAAATCTCGGATTTCCTCACCTGGATTATTGATCATGCATTGAGACATTCCTGCAGCTCCTAGTTAAAACCCAGTGGCAACTGTACCTGTTGTTTTACTTATTAAAAGCCTTTTTGAATCTTTATAGGAAACCATGTCGTTCAGAGCTAGATATTGTTAGAAAATTAGTCTCACAGCTGCGTAACAAGAACACATTTGTCACAGGTTCCATTAGTTTTCTGAAACATTAGTAGCCCACAGCAGGCGGCCTGGTAGCTCAATGGGTTAAGCGTCAGACTGGGATGTAGAAGGTTGCGGGTTCGAACCCCGTCTGACTCCTAATCCATACATACCAGGTGTGTCCCTGAGCCAGACACCCAGCGGTTGCTCCTTGTGAGTCGCTTTGGATAAAAGCGTCTGCCATGAAAAGTAAAGTAAACACGGAAGATTCTTCATGTCCAGGTTGTTCCCTAAGTGTGATGAAACTGGTCTGTCTCCTCAAAATGTTTTGTCTTCCATTCAGATTTGATCTATTTTATAGATAGAAAAGCCTTTTTTGGCTATTACAGCCATCAAACGCTTCCCTCCACAGATTCTTAAATGGATTTAACTCAGGACTCTGGCTGGGCCACTCCAAAACTTTAACGTTGTTGCCCGCTAACCATTTCTTCACCACTTTTGCTGTGTTTTGGGTCTTTGTCGTGCTATTAGGTCTACTGGTGCCTAAGGCCAAGTTTCTCTGCAGACTGCCTGATGCTGTGTTTGAGAATCCTCCTGTATTGCTCTTTTTTCATGTGGATTCTTTTTCACCTCTCTCACTGTCCTCCTGGCCAGCACAAGTGTCACGTTTGGCTGACCACGTCCTCTGAGATTTTCCACAGTGCGGAACCTCTTGTATATTTTACTAATACTACTACTATACTGTAGCCACTGAAAACATTTGGATGTGGCCCTTTCCTGACTTGTGAGCAGCCGCAGGCCCTCACTAAACTGCTGTCTTGCCCATGGCTGTCTTGCCCATGACTGTCCACAAACCAACTGCAGAGCGCTGCTGTTTTTCACCTGTTGGGTTGATTCAAACAGCTGTTCCCGGTTAATCAGGGTAATTAGAATGCCTTAGAACAGCTTGGACTATTTGGAATGGTATCGAACTTTGGATTTTCTGAGAGTTTGTGAAGGGTATGAATAATTTTGGACATGACACTTGTCATTTACTGTCAAAAATAACTTGCTGGTTGAATAAAATTAACTTCAAGTCAGAATTTGCCAGCGGTATGATTAATTATGGGCTTGACTGTGGATGTCTGTTGTTTCCAGGAGCTGTTGACAGAGCTCCACATGCAGTCCATCTTCACTGATGTGGGGAAGCTAAATCTGCAAGACCCCTCCCACAGTGCCGTCATCCCCAGCTCAGTGGGGCACACGGGGAGCCCAAGTACCTCCACCGCCTGGCTCGGACGCCAGGGAGAGGCTAACTATGCCCTGGCTTCACCTGCAGGAGGCATCATGGTGTTGACTCTGCCTCCTCATAATACACAGGGTAAAGACTCGGTTTACAAATGCTGACAGAGTTTAAGTGCCTCAGACACAGGGAGCAGATCCAACAGTCATATCTTTGGACAGTGGAGCTCGGATGTTACATGTTACAGCAGAGAAAAAAAGGGGTGAAAGTTACTGAGCTGTAGTAAAGGTGAGCAAGCAGCAGCGACTGTGGAGTCACAGCGCTCTCTGGTGGACACACCTGTCGGACTTTGCCTTTAACTTAGACAAGTTGCTGATGAGGCCAAAGTAATGCAAAAATCGAACCTGTTGAAATCACAACAGTACGTTTCCTATAATACAATGTGCTTCACAGAACAAGAGCCAAAGTGAAAACGACCAGTAAGAACAATACAAAACACCAAGAAGGAAGAAGACATTTGAAATCTAATAAAGATAAATCTGTAAACTGACAGATGACCGTGTCAAAAACAATGAAACAACGAAAACTTGAACTCGTCCACCACTAACCGGAGAGTGCTGCATGGAGACGCACAGTGGTTGTTAAATCCCACGCAGACGGCTCAGAATTTGGTGAAAACATTAGAAGGAACACGGTACCTGCTGTTCAGGATAACGTGCGCTTCATGTTTTCTAGGCAATGTGTCTGTGCTGGAGCTGAAGAGGAGCTCGATGATGCAGAGGTTATCCGGCTGGATGCCCACAGCAATCCGGGGAGAGCACGGCCCTGCTGACCTGGCCCTCAGTCTAGCAGTTCGAGAGCTGGAGGAAGACTCCTTCATCTTCGCCCTTTGTCAAGATCACAAACTGCGCATGTGGTCCCTCAGGGTCAGACACTGCTTGCATGTGTATAATTAACATGACAGCTTTTGCGCTCGGTTTCCTGATATCCCTGCTGCTCCTCACCCCTCACAGGAGCAGGTGTGTCTGCTAGAGACCGACATGCTGGACTACATGCCGGCCTGCAAAGGAGTGAGGCGTCTGTCGGGTCAGGGCCACCGCCTGAGACTCGCCTACTCCTCCATTACTGGGCTGTGTCTGTGTGTTTACCTGGCCTTACCCGCTAGAGGACAGTTCACCGTGCTGCAGCTGGTGCCGACAGACAACAACCGATACAGCCTGGAACACCTCTCCTCCCTCTTCACTACTCAGGTGAACCACACATGTCCTGTTATATCCTGTATTATCTGCGCAGGACTCGATGTTCTAACTAAACGTGAACACACTTTATAGGACATCATTGTGTCTAAGTCTTCTTCAGTGTCGAAATAAAACATGGAGCATCTACCTGAGAATGAGTATCCGGACTGACTGCTGGGACAGTCTTTTCAGTGTGGTTCTGCCACACGTACCTTTAGTGTTTTCATTATGAACGCACACGAGCAAACGGAATAAAAGCTGGTCTCTGTCAACAGGAGACTCTGGTGGATTTTGCTCTGACCTCGACAGACGTTTGGGGTCTCTGGGTGGATGACTCCAACACCGCAGTTGTCAAATACATCAGCTTTGAGCAGTAAGTAAGAATCGGCACCTGTTTTGATTTGATTTCAGGTTTTACATAATCAGTGGATCCTTAAAAGTCCTAAATAAACGTCCTGCGATGGTTAATTAGCAACAGTACGGGGAGAACTGGATTCGCTAACAGGTGCTCTGCTTCATGAGCAGTAACTTAATTAATGGGATTTGTTTTAATCAGATGATGTCTGTGACGCTCAGGTCGCACGTTGTTGACGCTCAGAAAACCAAAGAAACTGTGGTAAGAGCTAATTCAAAGAGGTGGTTGGAGAACCTGTCGTACAGAATGAGGGACAGATTTACTGTTCGTAAATATAACAGAGTTTGATGGTGTGCTTTGATGTTTAACAAGTGTACATCATGAAACACCCGGAGAGATCGACCAGTAGAACCTGTGGATGAGTGGTTCAGTTAACATTAGCTCAATGATCTAAACCTAAAACACGTGACGTGTAAACTCTACTCCTTTAAAATTAAACATGCACATTTATTATGTCTTCAAGGTTGGCATTTATCCGTTATATACTTTGGATGTAAAATGGATAAATGCCATAAATGACATCTCTATTTAAGTCTTCAGCAGGACAAGTACATGATTCAAAACCTTAGGAAAGGAGCCGTGGTACCGGGGAAAATGGACTCAGGACTAAGCCTGTTCATGATTCTGGTCAAAGACGAGAATTGCTGTCGTTGCGTAGATTCTCCAGTTGGGCTGTTAAATGTGATTAAAGCTTGTTCCCGATGCGTTTCTGTGTTTTACAGTAACACAGCAGGTCAGTGGAACCAGGTGTTTGCTCAGCCTCAACCAGAGGAAGAGGTCCACGTTGGAGTGGACCAGGACCCCAGAGTAAGACCAGCCCTACACACACCAAACCAGTGTGACACAGATATATTCATCTACTAACAGCAGATAATTAGCTTCCACTGGTTTCATCAGATTCTATCGAGTTGTGTTACTGACTTCCGATCATTTCTGTGCTGAACAGGAGACGTACCTGGAGGTTCTTTTCTCTCCTCTACGATTCACTGCTTCTGCCATAGTTAAAGCTCTACAGGTGAGAACACTCCTGCTGTCTGTTTCGCTCTCGTTTTACACGTTCTCAGCTGTTTGGCACAGATTTTGGACATGGTGATGCTGCTGCTGACGATGATGATGATTTGTACATTGTGTTGCAGATCTACCGTCGGGGCTCAGACAGAATCACTGATGTTTCTTGGGAGAGTCTGAAGAAGGAGGTGACGGTTGCCGTAGAGAATGAGGTGATTTCACTTTACTTGGAAGACTCTTTTATCCACAGCGACTTGGACACACCTGATAGGCAATGGATTAGGAGTCAGACCTGGTTTTGAACCTGCGACCTTCTGCATTCCAGTCTGATCCCATTAAGCTACCAGATTCTTGTGTTTGTAACCTGAAAGAATTCAGATGGAAAATCAATGAAACCAGTGTCTGAGTCTGACGTTCGCTCTCTTTCTAAACCCCCACCCCCACCCCCCACCCCCAGCTGCAGAGCAGTGTGACAGAGTTTGAGTTTTCCCAGGAGGAGTACCGTCAGCTGCAGGTGGAGTTCTGGTCCAAGTTCCACGCCTGCTGCCTGCAGTACCAGGAGGCTCTGTCCACACCTGTGGGTCTGACTGTGAGCCCCCACACCTCCATGGTGTGTCTGCTGAAAAAGGTGAGGTTGTGTTAACAGTTCTTTATATGGAAAATTAGATCCTCTGTTTATTTATGGAATCTGGAGTCGATCCTGGTTTTCTCAAATATTTCCACACCTTAAAATCCAGTGTTTGTGTGAATGGATTCAGTTTTTCTGTAAGGTCCTGCTGGTCCCGCTCACGACGTCATCACTGTGTTTCAGGGCTTCATCTCGTACCTCCTGCCTTGCTTCGCTGTGGATCATTTGTACCTTTCCTATGATGAGTATCTGTTCTCAGAGGAGGAGACGCCCATCACTGACGGTAACTGCTCTCTCCAGTGGATAGAAAAAGTAAAAATTCCAGGTTTTTGAACTGTAAAAAGTAAGACGGATAACAGACTGTGCTGACGGACTGAGTGATCTGGATGGTTTCTTTCTTAAATAAGAGGGAGCCAGAACAAACAGAAATGAAGAACTTAAAATCAATTTGAATGTGAAATGTAAGCCGGTGGACAGAGGCCAGGACTGGTGTTGTATAAACAAATGTTCTTGTACGTGTTAGGAGACAAGCAGCGGAACTTTGAACCATCTGATCAACACCTGTGTTACAATAGTCGAGCCATGAACTTATAAAAGTGCGGATTGCTGTTTCAAATTCATTTAAAGAAAGAAATGACTTTGCCAAAGAGGAAGTTGGACGAACTGAATTGATGTGTTTGTCAAATGTTAGATCAAATAAGACTCTAAAAGCAGAAATACTGAGATCCAGAACTTTAAATTTCTATATGGTTTTATTACATAAGTACTAAGTAGTAAGTAAGATAACAGAGTCGAACACTCGCAAGCAAGCAGCAGCAGAAGCCCCCCCCCAGAAATTTGATATGCATTTATCAACCTTTATGTAATGCTTTATATAACCAAATTCCTCTGGCCTCTTTCAGGGAACCCCTGTCCTGACCTTTCTTTCCTCTTTCCTGCACAAGCAGAAGGTCAAACATTTCACAATATGCAGAACAATACTTATAAATGAATACATTGAATAGATTTTATGAGAGTGAGCCTGGAAAAACCCGACATCATCTTGATAGGAAATCTCTAAAAAACCATGTTATGGTCTGAGACCATGGCTGAACTTCTCCACAATTCCAAAAGGTATGTTTGCAGAAACGACATTTCACATCACCAGACGGACACAGTGGTGGTAGCATCATGCTTTTCTTCAGCTGGAACTGGGGCTTTAGCCAAGGGCGGTGAATATAACTTTTGACCCAAAATCTTCAGGCATCTGCTAGTAAGCTGACGATGGAGCACAACGGTGATCACAAACAAACATCCAAATCAACAAAACAATGGCTTCATCGTGAGGAAATGTAGGTTCTGGAATGGCCCAGCTAAAACCAAGATCCAAACCAGTAGAGAATCTGTGGGGTGACCTGCAGAGGGCTGTGCTCTGACACCTATACAACCAGTTTACTGTACGTTTTATGTTTTCCATTGGGTTGTACAGGTCACGTTAAAGGAACCCTGGCATTTTAACAGGGGCGTGTACATTTATCATGAGTTACTTGTGTTGGCTCAGTGAAACTATTTATCGTTGCGTCATCCTGTGTGTAACATTGTCTGTGTGTGAGTATGTTCCACATGTGTGCCCTCAGATGCGGAGGGGGGGCGAGACGTGCTGCAGCTGGTCCAGTGTCTGCGTCTGGTCAGCGATGCCATTTCTGGTGAGATGGCATATGAGATGGAGAAAGCTCTGGAACATCTCGAGTCACCAGAGAAAGCAGCAGAACAGGTCCTGGAGAACATGCTGTCCAGCGACAGGTTGGTTCTTCCATCGGATCAATGGCTTTTCTCTGTAATCTGTGAACCCTATAAACTGTTTCTGTATCCGACTGAGTCTCATGTTGTGTCCTGCAGTGATAATGTGATTGAGGACATTCAGAACAAGCTGCAGGACGTCAGGAACCCAATGGCAGCGATTATGGTTTTGCTGAGGGAGCTGGACCTGGAGACAGAGTCTGAGGTTGGAGGAGAAGGACCCGCGGCTCTTGGTATGAGTGTTTCCGTTCTCGTTACTTAAAAACACCCCACCCCCACCCCCCCAACCTGTGTGATCATTTCCTCTCTTTCTGTTTTGCAGGTCAGAGTCTGAACACGAGGATCAGCTTGTCCCAGCTGTACGGCAGCAGTTCTGCAGTATCCGTGGTCTGTCAGGCCGTGTGCAACATGGCTATGACCAGAGCCCAGTTCTGCAGAGACCTGCTCATCCTGCAGAAACTCTACCTGCGCTTCGGAGACAACGTACGTGTTTTTATGACTTTTATTAACTCAAACAAGCAGAACCCTTCACACTCGCACCACGTCCACACCCTGCAGAACTCGAGGGTCTAAGTTCTCCCGACAGACAAACTTGATTTTCCTCAGAAATGAACCAACTGTCGAAATGTTTCTAAAGCTGATTACATGCGTTGATGGTGTAAACAGCTCACTGAGTGAGTTCATGCGTGTTTAGGTGTTTCTTGGTGGGGGAGCTCAGCTCCTGCAGCTCCAGCAGGATCTGATTCCTCGCTGTTCCCACCTCCTCTCCTCGTATCACCTCCTGAAACACATCAGTCAGAGTCTCGCCTCCTCCGTTCCCGTCGACATCATGTGAGTAAAAACACGGATTCTCCTGTCATGTTTCTTCTCGTGAGATATTTTCAAACACTCGTCATTTTTCCGTTTGGCGAGCATCTTTTTTTTCCAGACATTGTATTGGTGCAGAATAAGATCAGTGGAGATCAGTGATGTTAAATCTGTTCGAATGCATTAAAAACCTGTTGGACTGTGTGTTTCAGAGACGCTAACCTGCAGCACCTCACGGTGTTGGAGCTGTCTGACAGCCCAGCGCTCTCCATCAACAGATCTGGTGAGTAAATCCAGACCAACGGAACCAAACCACTTTCCAGAACGTTTCCACATTGTCCACAACAGCTCAAACGTGAGAGATCACATGGTTCCATTTTTAAAAATAAGACCCTGTTTCGTCTCTGCAGTGCTGAGTCCTCAGACAGTCGTGGAGCTGTTCTATCAGACGGTGGCCCGGAAGCTAGTCGTCTCTCAGATATACTCTCAGCAGCAGAGCAGCTCCCTGCTGCTCTGGCCCCACATGGTCTCCAGCGTGGTCCAGCTGCTCGCCCAGCTACTGTATCCTCAACACACAAAACACGACACATCTGTTCACACACTGGCTAAATCAACCTTAACTGGTGTCCCCCAGTTGGCCCAGTAACCCTGGTTTCCAGTTCCCTGAGTGTCTGATGGCCAACTGTCAGTACACACAGCTGCAGGTGGGTCACTCTGTGAAAACAATCGCATCCAAGTGTTAACGCAGGGAACACAGCTACCTACCCCCCACCCCCAATGAGATGGAAGTTTGTGTGAGAGTGTTGGGAAACACACCTCAGCTGTATCTCAGGTGTGTTTCCTGTGTGTTCAGGACTACGTGAGGCTGATCAGTCCGTGGTGTCAGGTGAACATCGGTTCCTGTCGCTTCATGTTGGGTCAGTGCTACCTGGCTAATGGGGAGGGTCAGAAGGTGAGTCCCAGCAGCCAGACCTTAGTTACGGCGAGTGGGTTCCTCAGGTCCTGCCCTCATACTGTGGCTTCTCTATCAGGCTCTGCAGTGTTTCCAGGAGGCGGTGACTGAGGTGGAGAAGGAGGAGTTTCTGATGAGACTGACGGGCAGTGAGGACGAGGAAGCCGCCTCCACCCCACAATTACAGTATTACAACAAGGTAACATCAGCTGACTGGTCTCTGATCCGTGAGGACGTTTTTTTTGGGACATGAGAACAGTGAAGGTATAATTCTTCCTATTGTGTGTTCAGGTGCTGCGCTTACTGGAGGATGTGGGTCTACCTGAAGTAGTCATTCAGTTGGCGTCTCTGGCCATAACTGAAGCCAGGAGAGACAGCAGCAGCCAGGTGACTGTCCCAACAAACACTCAGCACAGCAGCATGTGTCTTACCTGTGTGCAGACTACATCTACGGTTCGAAACCACCAACTCTCCTGAGTAAATATATCCTGTTTGTACTCAGGCTGCTCTGTGGACTAGAATCTTCAAACATCATCTGGACCTCGGACACAACAGTGAAGCCTATGAAGCTCTGACCCAGAACCCAGACAGCAGCATGTGTGAACACGCAGACAAATATTTTCACCTGCTGTAAACCAAAGAGGGTATGAAGGTCTAACACCTGCTCTTTTCCTCACAGGAAGCTGGATTGTCTACGCCAGCTGGTGGTGGTCCTGTGTGAAAGGTCTCAGCTCCAGGATTTAGTCCAGTTCCCTTATGTCAACTTGCACAACGAGGTAAAAGCTGCACCTAAAGCAGTTTTTGTCTACTGTTGGGTAAAAGCAGTATTTCAGTGTGTTGTATCATCCTCAGGTTGTTGGTATCATTGAGTCTCGGGCCAGAGGTTTGGACCTACTCGCTCACAACTACTACGAGCTGCTCTACGCCTTCCACATCAACAGACACAACTACAGGAAAGGTACAGGAAGAGCTTTAGTTGGTGCCTAAAGACCTGACGCTACAAACCTGACGTGATTTAATCAGCACACATAAAGCCAGAGTCTGTGTAGACTAACTGTGTGTGTGTGTTCAGCGGGGACGGTGATGTTTGAGTTCGGGATGCGTCTGGGTCGGGAGGTCCGGACCCGCCTCGGCCTTCAGAAACAGGTGAACTGTTACCTGGCTGCTCTCAACTGTCTGCGCCTCATCAGACCCGAGTATGCCTGGATCGTGCAGCCGGCCTCCGGAGCTGTGGTACCACGACGCACAGACACACATGCACACATGCACAGAGCAGCTGTTTTGTTACGAGCCTAGTTCATGTGAATCAAAGTGTGTTTGTGTGTTTGATGCAGTATGAGCGTCCAGGAGCATCTCCAAAGAGAGACTCCGATGGAGAGTTTTCTTCTGAACCAGGTGAGCTCAGTAAAACATCAGCAGCAGCTTCAGTGGCGTCTTCTTCTTCTTTACGTCCTTTACTCTTCTTCTCTCCTTCCAGTCAAACGTCAGGTCGACATCCTGGAACTCAGAGACCTGGAGAAAGAGTACATCCTGTCCCGCAGCCGTCTCACCCTCGCCCAGCACCACCCACCATCTGCCTCTATCGCTGGTAAGGCACCCCCTCACCTCCTTCAGCACCACCGACACCTTCACTAACACCACCTTTGTCAACTTACTCTAACTTTCCCAACAAATGCAACTGTCTACCTCTCCACAGGAAGTGCAACAGCTGAGGAGATGGTAGCCCTGCTGGTCCAGACCGGTCTCTTTGATTCAGCTCTGTCTCTGTGTCAGACCTTCAGGCTGAACCTGACTTCAGTCTTCGAGGGTCTGGCTTTCAAGTGAGTCCTGCAACGTCACGGCTGCTGGAAATTAGATATTAGATAGAATGTAATGAATCACTCAGGACAGTGTAACAAAGAAATATGTGATTTAAAAAATCCAAAGAGTGCAAATGTGAGATATAAAATCCAGCATATGATCTGTTTCCCCACGTGAAAACTCTCACTAATCTGAAATCACTACAGATGCATCAAGCTTCAGTTCGGGGGAGACGATGTTCAGAACGAAGCCTGGAGCTGGTTGGCTGCTAATCAGCTGTCGGCGGTCGTCAACACCAAAGAGTCCAGGTGAGGTTCTGAAAACACTCAAACACTAAATAAGACATGGTTTGAGACCAAACGTTGTTTTTACCGTGAAAGTCTTCTGTCTCTTCTGTCCTCAGCGCCACAGACGAAGCGTGGAGGCTGCTGGAATCCTACCTGCTCAGGTACCCGTCCTGTAATGGACAGCATCACCGCTGTGTCATCAACAAGCTGCTGTCACATGGCGTCCCGCTTCCTGATTGGCTGGTCAAGTCCTATAAGGTGAGAGACTGACCATTTGGGAGCCATGGTGCTTCGGGGCTGTTTGCGTTCCCATCATACATGTCTGAAAGTTGAGACACGGCAACGTCTAGTTCTCCTGGAACATTTCCACCTCCACAGAAGACAAAAATAAGGAACACCGGCATCTCCACAGACTTGTGGATGTCCTAAGTGGGCCGTTAACAAGGCACCACAGAACAACCTGAATCCCAGGTCCAACAGAAGAACCTGGTTATTCCCTACATGGCTGGTGCTTGACAGACACCACATACCTGTCCTCGTCAAACCCACAAACACACTGAGACAGAGACTCGTCCATCCCAAAGATCAGATACCAAAGCAGTGAAGACTGTTGGAGAAACGGGAGGATGGCCCAACACCTCACGGCCAGAACCAGAACCAGAACCAGCTGTGCCTTCATCTGGGGGACAAAGGAAATTTATGGACCCAGAGAAGACGGGTTCGAAAGAGGAGTGCGGGAGTCTCTACGTGTGCAAATAAACACTCCCTCAACAAGGGTGGAGGTCCCAGACAACATGAACCTGCCCATTCTTCCATCCCCAGGAAACGGGGCCACCTGGTTGGACGCACTTAACAAATGTACCTTTAAGGAAGAAGTCCAGTTGCTATGACTAAACACTCAGACACATCTTCACTCGGATGACTGAGAATCTTCAGACATAACCTGTGAGCGTCCTGTGTTTCAGGCCGTGGACGCCGCGTCTCTGCTCCGACTCTACCTGAACTACGACCTGCTGGAAGCTGGAGCTGACCTGGTGCTGGAGTACGTTGACGCCCTGTTGGGCAGAGGACACAAGTACTTTGGAATAGAGGTAATACAACAAGTCCAGTAAGTTAAAGTATTCAACATTGTTTTAACTGTTGGTTTGATAATTTCTATCGACAGGACAGCGAGGCTTCGTTTGTCGTGTAATTCGTAAAACTCCTTTTTTGATGTGTAATTTATTTAACTTTTTTTTGTCAAACCCAACAGAACCGTGAGAATCATGTCAGAACTCCCTTTGTGTCTGTTTCAGAGACCTCTGTCTGCAACGTCTTCTCCCGTCTGGCTACCGTACACGTCCATCGACCAACTGCTACAGGCGCTCGGCGAGACTCAAACCAACATCGGCGTGAGTCTTCACAAATAGTTTCCTACAGCTACTTCACAATAAAAGCCCTCGTGGAGCTGTAGACTTTCTCACTGTTTTCCCTTTAAAAATTATTTGACGGTAAAAATTCCCCATTAACAGTTCCAGTAGTTTAATAAAACCTCACTTTGTGTTTTCAGGTTTACAACAGAGTTCGAGACAAACTGGATGAATATCATAAACAGGTGGATAAGACGACCAGACTGAGACTCGTTGCTCAATGAACCAGGAGCGTTTATTTTTCCATGTGTGGGTCCCACTTTTTAAATGTAAATATTCTGTTCTCCATGTGAATGTTAGGTCTCTTTTGTACTAGTCATTTTTTCTGTAAATTGTGAAAGAATAAACGTTTTCATTTCATCAGGAGTTTGATTTAAAAACTCACGTAAATTCAATTCAGCTTTATTTATATAGCGCCAACATAAGTCATCTCAAGGCACTTTACAGTGTGAGGTTTAAGACCTTACACATATCAATATATACAGAGACATCGGCTAAGAAGTGATAATAAACTATATATAATTGATACATAAGTTGTATTAATTACTATGTGCTGTGCTGATACAAAGAGACGTTTAACGTCACCACATACAGAACAACCTGTTGATGATTCCTAGTAGTTTTACAAGTCAGTTTTCAGATCCACTCTTGGCACATATCACCAGGACTATAAACCAAAGCACCATCACCACGTATCACGCAGAGTACCACTCAGTACTATTACATCAAGACACAAACCCCATGAAAACACCAGTGAAACAGAATATGAAGCAGGTATTTATCAATAATCAATAAAATAAACATTCACAGCACAAACATGACTTAAATAATCTGCTTGGTAAAGATACGAGACACTAACCGGACGATCGCCGTCACTTAAATGTTGATACACAATTATTATTTAATTAGAAAGTCTGCTAATATTCAGCAGCGCTAAATGTAACAGACACAATCATAACGTGATTCACTGGCTGCTTAAACTTTATAACTCTTCATTCATCAACACAGAAACGTAAACATCTCTCTATCAAACTACACATCGACCTTCATTTACACAGAAGGTTTTTATTTATTAACACACATTCGTCTGGTTGCTGACGGAATTCAGACTCTGAGCTCCTCCTCCTTTTCTCTCTCTCTTGCTTCCTCTTAGCATGACATCATTGCATGTTATTACCTTTCTCTCTCTCTGTATCTGTACTCGGCCCAGTGCTTTGTCTGCTGGAGGTTTCTTCCTCCTAGAGGGAGCTTTTCCTCTCCACTGTCTCCTGGTGCTGCTTGGTGGGACTGTTGGGTTTTCTGTAGATATTGATATAATGTGTAAGGTCTTAAACCTTAAATGCTGTAAAGTGCCTTGAGATGACTTATGTTGTGAATTTGCGCTATATAAGTAAAGTTTAATTGAGTTAAACTGATCACTGTACAACAAGTAACAGTTTAAACTACACTTGAATGCAGATTAAACACACACAGTACCTACGGTCTGGAAAGAACAGATCATTTATTTAGTTTAATTCATTTTTTAACATTTTCTTTTGTGATTACTATTTTCTTCTTCTTCTTCTTCTTGTGAGACTGGTGGGGCCACGCCCCAGTGGCCCTTATTGACGCGCCTCATAGTTCCTGACAATTACAGCAACAGATTCAAGTTTATTATCATCATACAGTGTACAGAGCACAATAAAATGCTTACAAAAAAGTCATTTTCCCAGGCAGAACATAAACAACATAAAGCTTTGTTGACATGACACTTTAAGGCTGCAGGAGACAGAGCAGAGCTCGTGAGGCGCCCCCCCTCCCACTCAGTTGTGATTGTTTGTGCGAATGATAGATGATGCTCCTAATGTTTTCTGGAAATGTGCACATGCAAGGGTTACATGACAGGACCTATAAAAGACGGAAAACTTCCGGTAAAGCTGCAGATACACAAAGAGTAGCAGAGTCATAGTGGAGCTGCAGCTGAAGCAATGACTTGTTACCGTAGTGATGTAAGTGTGAGGAGGGGGCTCTGAAAACTCCACCCTGCAGATATACAACTCAGGATAATCCCAGAGAAGATAAAACCAGCGATAAGAGAGAGGAGACGCACAGAGCACATAACTGAAGGCTGAACACTGAGACAGAGAGGAGCAGCCATGGCGAGCAGAAAAAATAATTTCTTTGAGTTCTGGAGAAGCCAGAAGGAGAGAGGAGCTCTGCTGAGAAATGTGGATAAGCTGAGACTGGATCCTTCACAGCAGTAAGTCTGATTCTACACAGAACTTAGCAGTTACACACACACACACAGCAACAAGTGAAGGGACTTCACATGAGCTTAATGAGAGATAACTTTGTCTCAGTCTTTCTCCTTAGATCAAAGATGTTGTTGGGTCTACTGTGGGAAGGTTCTGGTACTGGTTGTTTAAGCTGCTGTAGGTAGTGTGACGGCATGGCCCGGTTCCAAATGAGCTGGCCGCCACACTGGATGACGGAGCTAAATGAAGCACTCCTCAGTGCCACAAAACAGAACCACTGTTCACAAACAGAATAATTGGAGCACCACGTAGAATTGTCGAGAGGTCCGGTTGTTGCACTGAAGCCCGTTTTTTTGACAGTGATTACTAGTAAAGCCGTGATTAAAATAAAGTGTAAGAATAACTCCAGTACTGGAATTTTACCTTTTACTTGTTTTTGTCACTGCAGCTGAATGAAATGAGTTAAGTTGTGTTCTGCAGCAGTTTTAGGACAAACCTATTTCCCATCTTGCTTCTGTTTTCCATTGTGAATATGTTCATGTTGGTAGTTTAAATAAGAAGCTGAATAAAATGAGTAGAATCTAAAACTGACTCTCATATAATAATAATAAAATTATTTTCAGCAGCAGATGTTCAGTCTGTAATTCTCTGTGAGTCATGGTGGGGTGGGGCCACCAGCTGATGGTATCACTCCCTCTCTCCTCGCAGGAGACGGTTGCTCTGCGATAGTGGAGTTCGGTCAGAGCTTCAGAAAGCCAGGATGGCATCTCTGCTGCCCCCTGTGGGTACAGAGGTCTTTAGACGTTTGACGCCAGCCTCACTGGAGAAGAAGCAGCGCGGCCATGCAGCTGAGGAAAGCAAGCAGGCAAACAGCAGAGAGGTACACACCGATCTGTTTTCAGAACCTGTCACCTGTCTATCGCCAAAGAAACCTACCAGAAGGCGAGTCTTGACCTGCTGTGCAGTGAAGTGCAGTGAAAGCGTCACAGAAGATGGGTCAAACGGAAAAAGATAATGTCTTTAGGTTTTTATTACCAACTTTAACCTTGGTTCTCCTTGGCTGTCTGTCTGACAGGTAGCAGAGAAACCAGCTGTTCACCTCGAGGCTGGAAAACCCCTTCCATTTGTCTACGGGGATCCACCCCCCGAATTTCGCAACACCCCACTGGAGGATTTGGATCCCTTCTACCAATCACAAAAGGTCTCGCTCTTTACTGAACCAACATCTGCTGCTCCTGCAGTTTAAGCCCAGCTCAGTTAACATGAAGGCATCACTGACGCATCAGTTAAACTGCTGACCTCTGACCTCTGACTCTCTGCAGACCTTCATTGTGCTCGCTAAAGGAAACATCATCCACAGGTTTAATGCTGAGTCATCCTGCTACCTGCTTAGTCCATTCAGCAAAGTGAGGACCGCCTCCATCAAGATCCTCCTCCATCCATATCCTTTATGACGTCACACTACTGTACCAGTCCAAGACTAGTCAGAAAGACCATGAGGAACTTACAGTGGTGGTTTTGTGCTCGCTTTTTATGTTGTGTAGTTATTTGGGGTTACCTTGCAGACAGAGTTACAGGAAATAAATTCAGTCATCATCTGTTGTTCCTTAAAACCTAAACGTGGCTCCATTTCTTTCTCATGGTGACGATTCTGGCCAACGTTCTGTTCGGTTGGGCAGCACAGTAAGTCAACACATCACAGAACATGTACTGATGAGTCTGATGTCTATCAGTGTAAAACTGTAATTAAAAGTTGATCTTAAATGTTCAGGACTCATTGTGTCCTCGGTCACATCTACAGTTCACAGTTCTACAGTTTGAATCCACCCCTGTTCTCCGGAACAGAAACGGTGAGTGCTTTGTCCTGATGTCAGCAGAGAATAGGAAATAAAATTAATTCATCTGAATGTTCCCTCGATGCCCTAGGAAACGTAACATAACCCCTACAGCTGAGCTGAGTATCCAGAGGAGGCGCGAAAGTGTCCACTCTCACTCACGACAGGGTTAGAGACATTTGTCCACTAGTGGACTCCGACAGCGCCAGTTAGATCAGAGATCTACAGCTTTGATTTGATTTGGACTTAAAATACTGTATAGAGTTAAACTGGGATCCTCTAATTTTGTCTGATTGTGTTTGACTGAAAAAAGCTCAGTGTTTGTTTCCTGCTGTTGCAAACACAGTGATTGTAGTGAAGGAAACACTGGTGACTAACTGGAACTGCTGTATTTGATGTGTGGTTGTGGTGTTTACAGAGAGAAATAATTCTGCCTGTTGTAAACAGCATCTCCGTGGGTAGAGCAGCTGTCTTCAAGCCCAAGAGATTCAATTCTCTTTGCCACTCGGCTTCATGTCAAAGTGTTCTAGGATAAGACACCAATACCCTGAACCTTGGCTCCTCGCAGGAGGCAGCCTGTCCAAAACAACAATTCCCTCTGGGAATCAATAAGTATAAGGAGTCAGGTGCGCATGTGCGAGCCTTGCTGCAAGCCTCTTACAGCCGTCTCTCTCTTGTTACTTCTTTTCCTTTAATTTACTTAGTTATATTTAATCTTTAGTTCTTTTCTAGTAACTTGTTGATTAGTTAGGCTAAGTTTAGATTTGCCCTCTCAAATTATGTTGTTTGAGAAAGTTTTTATCCCCTTTGTAATTCTGGAACTTATTCTCTCGCTCATCTATAAGACCAGCACGCAACAGTTTCATGGAGCCATATTCGTCTATTTGCGTCATCGCACTGAGCACGACTGGCGTAAAGGATTTTACTTTGGCAAGATCTTTTAACATCCCGGATGAAATAAGGAGGAGAACAATGAGGGGATGCAGAGAAGGAAGAAAACAGCGTGGTGGAAATAAAGAACAAAGACGATAGATGCACAGGGAAAAGTTTAGAAGATTTAAGCCGCATCTCCCGTCTCTGATCACTGACAACGTAAGATCTCTGGACAATAAAATGGAAGAACTGATAGCTCTGGTAAAGATGGAGAACATCTTTACAGAGAGCAGCCTCCTGTGATTCACAGAAACGTGGCTACATGATAGGATAGGATAGGACTCCAGCGTGAACGTTGATGGGTTCATTTAACACCATCCAGCCTGCACTGCTGGGAGAGATGTTAAAAAACATGCTGGTGGGTCCTCCCATGGTTTCCCGCCTGCAGAACTGTGTCTGACACTGTGGTCTGCAGCACAGGAGCTCCACAGAGGACAGTCCTGTCTCCGTTTCGTACCTGGGAGTGTACTTAGACAATAAACTAGACTGGTCAACACACACAACCGCTGTTTACAAAAAGGCTCAGAGTCGTCTTTATTTTAGAGACTCAGGTCTTTTAATGTCTGCAGCAGACATTAAAGAGTTTTAAATCTTGAATTGAATCTTGAATAAATTATTTATTTATCATTAACAGCACACAGTAACTCCTGGTTTTATGTTATGTTTTTGTCTCACTGTTTTGTGTTGGAACAGATATGTCTTCACAGCGATTTACATGTTTGAAGTCCTGATGAAGGTTGTATCCAGAGGCTTTTGTCATGGACACTTCACGTTCCTCAGAGACCAGTGGAACTGGCTAGACATCATGATCATCATCGCAGGGTAATAATCAGTCATAGACCTGAAAGTTTTGGGACCACTGGTCTATGGCACCCTTTACAACACAGTCCAGACATCACAATCTCTTTGCAGGCAGTTTAAGGTGTTTATGACTCCACAGCTCTCACCAGTTTGGCAAAATGTCCAGTTGCCAGAGGGATTGACGCTCTTCATCCTTGCTACCAGGTCAGAAGCTTCCTGAGAAGCTGCAGACCGAGTCTCCTGCCCCTCTCACACGCTGAACTTAGAAGTCCTGCCACCATGCTGTGTTTTTCTGGGATTTTTTTTTATCCTTGTCTTTCTTGGTTATTTTGTGTCATTGATTTGAGTCTTCATATTGTTTGTTTGATTTCTAACAGATCACTGAGAATCCTGGCAAAGATTGTGAAGCTGGGAACTTGGGTTTCTGTCATAAACACAGTGTCCATTTCTCTGAAGATGATCGTAGTCTACCCAGGTTAGTTAGTGGTGGTGGTGATAATGGGGGACCAATTAGTCAGTCTTTTAACCCGACTCCTTTTCCTCAGGTGTTAGAATGACCGCAGGAGGTCTCATCCGATCAGTGAAGAAGTTGATTGGTGTCTTAGTCCTGCTGATCTTTGGACTCAGCGTCTTGGCTGTGAATGCCCAGCAGTTCTTCATGGGTAACATGAGGCAAAAATGTGTCCTGATGCCGTTTTCTAGCAACATGACCGACACCAGCTTCACCAGTAACCATGGAAACGATATAGGAACCAGCAACTTTAACTTCCAGAAGCACATTAATGACCCTGGTATAAAGATGATTTTAATATGTGTGTAAAATGTTTCAGTGTTGAATTAAATTAGACGTAAATAAGCTAATTAACTGTCTGAAGATAAATATGTTGATATAATATCTAATAAAAGTTTTGGTTCTTAGCCTTGCTAATCTGAACTGCTGCCAGGTTCATGACTCCTGGACCTAAAGCTGTTCCTCATCTGACCTGAAATCCAGCAAATGTTAGAAACCTAGGGTTAAATCTAAACTGAAAGAAACTACTACATTTAACAAAACCTACATTGTGAATTTTGTTGGAAACATCATGGTTATGACAAGTACATTTAGGGTGTGTGTGTGTGTGTGTGTGTGTGTGACAGCAAACTACTACTACCCACCTGGTCACTTTGATCCTCTGCTGTGTGGAAATTCGTCTGTGGCCGGGTATGTTCACACCTGTTACACTGATAATGACTGACAGTGATGATGATAATGATGCTGATGATGATGTGTTCAGGATGTGTCCGGAGGGTTACACCTGTCTGAATGCAGGTGAAAATCCAAACTACGGATTCACTAGCTTTGACTCATTTGGTTGGTCCCTGCTGAGTATGTTCAGACTCATGACGCAGGACTATTGGGAAAGCCTGCTCCAGATGGTCAGTAACCCACTCTTCACAGTACACGCTCTCGTCTCTCACCCCTCTCAGCTGGTTGTCTCTCATCTCTCTGTCTCTCTCAGGTGCTGCGAACAGCAGGTAAAACCTATGTGATCTTCTTCATGCTCGTCTTCTTTCCTGGCTGTTTCTTCCTGCTCAGCCTTGTTCTGGCAGTGGTTGTGGTGGCATTTGTGGAGCAGGACGAGGCTAATGTCAGGGACGCCAAATGGAAAGAAGAAGAGTTTGTTCAAATCCTGCAGATAATGAAAAAGGGGGAGAAGGAAGAGGAGGTGAGAGGGAGATTTTTCCTCTTCTGTTTTTATTTCTAACATTTACAAGTGTTTTTAGCTTCCATAAAAAATAGAAAGAAAATGTTGATGAGACAATCTTATTTAACTTAAATCATATTGTTCCAGCAGAGGTCCGACAAGGCTGAAATCTCAGTTAAACAAGACTCAACACCACAGAAGAAGAGATCAGCTGCAGAAATAAAGACACACAAGCAAGAACACACTGTCGTAGCAGGTAAACACAGACACACACACACACACACACACACACACAGGTCATTTTATACCTGTGAGGACCCTCAGTAAAGGAGTGAAGAAGTGATCAATAGTCATATAAAATACGTCTTCACATCATAAATGTTCCCCGTGTGGGTATGAAACAGTTTCAGCAGTCAAATTATCATCAGGTTAATGTTTGAGCTGAAGGCCTGCAGGGAGCACAGGTAAATAAAATGATCTGTGTTTCAGAGTCCGAACAGGACGGCAGCTCCTGTTCTCTGTGTTGGTACGAGTTTGCCAACCTCTTCCTCAAGTGGAACTGTTGTGGCTGCTGGCGGTGGCTCAAACAGAGGCTCCAAACCTTCGTCATGAACCCGTTCTTTGACCTAGGAATCGTCATCTGCATCATCATCAACACCATGTTCATGGCCATGTGGAGTTATCCATTCACGATGAATCTTGACTTAATAGTGGCGACAGCAAATCTGGTCAGTGTTTCATTCTGCAGAGGACAAGAAGCTTCATGATGTTGGTCACTTAAAGACTAAAAAAAGGTTTTTATTGAGTTCAAATCTCCATTTCCTGACAAATATCAATACTTTTGTTATCAACATAATACACATCAACACAGATTATTTATAAACAAACCTTATACCTACCCTTATTCAGTATGGGGATTTTAAAAATTTATTTCTAGGATCGAGGCCTTGCCGTGGCAGAAGGGCTTGCATGGTCTAGTGATCCTCAGAGCTATGTTGTCAGGAGCTATATGCACCTGGTAGGGTCTCCTAGGCAAATAGGTCTGAGGTGTAGATCCAGACAAATTCGATCCAAAAAACCCTCTAATGAATAAGCGAGACAAAGAAGCAGTGTTTTCTCTTGCCCAGGAAAGGGTACCCGGGGCCCCACCCTGAAGCCAGGCACAGGGTGGGAGCTCGCCAGCGAGTGCTTGGTAGCTGGACCAACGACCATGGGGTCCAGCCGGGCTTAGCCCGAAGGAGCAACATGGTTCCCCTCTCCTGTGGGCCCACCACCTGCAAGAGAGGCCATAGGGGTCGTGTGCGTTGTGCTATGGGTGGTCACTGAGGACGGGAACCCTGGCTTTCCGACCCTCGGTTGGTGAAACTAGCTCTTGGGACATGGAATGTGTCACCTCTCTTATGGGGAAGGAGCCTGAACTGATGCGGGAGGTTGCTTCTTTGCGCCTTCAGGTTGGGGGGATGACTCTGACCGCTGTCTGCGCTTACGCGCAGAACAGCGGATCAGAGTACCCAGCCTTCTTGGGGGGCGGAGGGGGTTCTTTTTGGTGACCTCAGAATCTCACTTTTTGCAGATCAGAATCAGAATCAGAATCAGCTTTATTCGCCAGGTATGTTGCACATACAAGAAATTTGCTTTGGTCTTTTGTAGCTTCTC
>JAUMTR010000024.1:20788905-20804929 GCA_032270685.1 Microctenopoma stevenorrisi | reverse complement strand
GAACAAGTTAATAAAATGCGTGTTTTTGTGGTGGATAGCAGACACTTAGTCACTTTTTAGCACAAAATAAACTTTTGTCTGCTTGGTTTACATTTTCTGTTTTCAAAATATCAAGTTACGCTCGTATGAATTGTGGCACAAATATAATTCCATAATTTTCGGACTTTTCTTTTCGGACTGTTATAATTGACGGGCATTCAACAGAGATAGTGAAAGAGGACAACGTGGTAACTGGAGCCGGCGTAACTGAAAAAAACATACAGAACAACATTACTTACGTTAATTTCTACAGTCAAGAGAATTCTGTTTGCAAAATGTTTTGTGCATTTGGAAACATCGTGTAAAGGAATCCATATGAACATGTACACATCGAGAAGTTTAGTGCATTTCTGTGCTAACGACTCACGATCGGTCAGATTAGCACTAAGTTATTTTGAAGTTTTCCACATGCTGTGCTCAGGTGCTGCATCAGGAAAGTCTGCATATTTAAAAGACGAAGAAGACTTTTACCATGAAGCAAGAAGCAATTACCATTCAAATTCTCGTAAACGCGGAGATACGGCGGCTAAGGCAATTCAAGCCAGAAAGTGATGAATGTAGGTTTGACACTGGGGAAACAGAACAGGGGCTAATCACGAGAATGGTTTACAACCAACCCCACCCCCCCACAGCAAATATAAGGGAAACACTGTTTAATTAAGATTGCTAACTAATTTAAACACTAGCTAGTTATAACGCACAGTATATATGATTATTGGTTTATCAAGGTTTATCAATAACAGTCAAATGCTTGGTTATATAAACAGGTCTTTCATGTGACATAATGTACTTTCAATATTGTTTAAAACACAAAATATGTGTAATCCAATTACTCGAATAATCGGCGAAAAAGTTGACAGAATACTCGATAGTTGCAGCCCTATTACAGTCAAACCTGTGCTACTGTTCACAGTAGACACTTTTAGACACCTTCAATATGAAGCAGCAATAAAGTTTCAGTTTGTTTGTTTCTTTAATGTTTCCTGCTGCAGATCCAGCAGCACTGAGGCACCACAACACTCAAACCTGCAGAGTGATGACAATGTGAAAACACAGAAGTTACTCACCAATGTATGAATCTGTTACTGGTGACAGAGAGCAGCTTCCCACTCTCCTCATAATGAAACGCCCCAGCACTGTCCGGAAACTTGGCCCCCCCAGGAAGAGCAGTGAGACCTGCACACAGTCATATTTTAGGATGAGTGTAGAAAACCCCTGCAGACGATAAGAGTTGAACTATTCCACACACCCCTCTAGCTACGACAGGAATGGCCTTGCCCATATGGTAGCTGTTTGGATCGGTTTGTCAGAACTGTCCTGTTGCTTAAGGAATGGGCGATTGTTATTTGTTGGTGTGTATGTGTTCATGAATACGTAAGTTGTGTTGTTATTGTTCAATAAGATGATGGTCATGACTGAAAGATTGCAGGTTTAGCTAAACTACATGTAACTAACTTAGTTCAAGCTAGGTATTGGTGACAATGTCTGTATTGTTTCGCCAGTAGAGGGCAGAGTAAGCAAGCTAATTCAAGATTCAAGATTCAAAACACTTTATTAATCCCAGAGGAAAATTGTTTTGCCATGGATACAGCCGCTCTTGTTACAGAAAAAATTAGAAGACCCACAACCATAAATAGCACCAACCAAAAAATAAATATAGATGTGTAATTACCTGTGCTTTAGGAAGGATAAGACTGACCTATATCTTTGACTTATATAGATTGTTTGCTGTATTTCCAGAAACCATAACGGATGTCTCAAAGTTGCCCTAATGTTCCTGGAATAAATAATTGGACAGTGCTGAATCCAAGTGAAGTCATTTCTTCATTCAATCAAGATTGAAAACACTTTATTAATCCCAGAGGGAAATAGTTTCAGACGCCTATCCTTCTAACAGAGGACGGGGATATCTAACTGCAGCACACTAGTGAATGCGCGTACATCGTGTCTTGAACAATGAGGAAATGCAATAAAAGTATTGAAACCTATTATGCTGAGTGACACGGACAAGGAGGCCACATGCTGCTGCAGTACAGTACAGTATATAAAACAAATTTAGACCATGTTAAATTGCAGGGTTTTTAAAAACATTCATTCACAATTGCAGTTTCTGTACTGTACTGTACACACTGAGCGTCAGCCAACTATACGTATATTGGAAGGATTAAGATCATATTTAGCCGACACCTTCAACTCGGATACAAGAGTTTTACTGTCGTATATATAAAGTGATGCCATGCAGACCCCGTCAAATCAGGGGAGTTCTGTGTACAAGCCCCCTTCACCAGACTTTATAAAAAGCATACAACCAGATATAACTAATCTAACATAACAGTAACCTGACATTGCGCTCAGTCATCTCGCTCATAGTTTGACAGGCGCCGAACACCAGCTACATGTTAGCTAAAGCTAAGCAGAGAGACCATGTGTGACCTTTTCAGGAGCTACCGAATGTAAAATAAATAGTGCCAATGGAAAAGTCGCCCTGTTTTCAGACAAATACGCACAAGACGTACCACGATGTACCGTCCCCGATACACAGGGCCTAACTTACTCCGGCAACTCACGTTACTTCACCGTTATCGTTATAAAGTAGCGTGTTAGCGGTGCTAGCTGTTGTTAGCATATCATTACACTAACGCCCTGCGCAAGAACAAGCGTGTACAAATGTAAAACTCGCAAAAACAAAGCGGAAGACACTGTGTGAACGTTTACCGATGTTAATGGCGACTTCTCTGAATCTGTGCAGAGTTTCTCTCTCAAATCCACAGATCTCTATGAAGCTACGCTCCAACACCGCCGCCATCTTCTCCTGCTGTGACGTCAGAAGGAGTGTCCCGCGCTAAGACTTCAAACATTTAAAGAGGCATTACACTCAAAGAGAAGCGGTAAGTTACTGAGAATACAATTATAATAAGACACTTATAACCAGAGGTGTCTCGAAACAAAGTTGATTTACTTCGTTACTGTACTTAATTTTCAGGTATCTGTACTCAACTTGAGTATTTATTTGTCAGGTCTCATTATAATTTATTATCACACATAATACACAAATCTATACCTGTAATAATAAAAATAAAATTTACAATCCAAACGATCGATATCGGTGGTCGGCACTCATTGGTGATCGTATCGAAATCAACTACAAAAAATCTGATCGGAACATCCATAGTTCATTTGGTTTAAAGTAAAACAGTATCAGAATTTGTGAATAACGTCTCTAAACCAAGACAGGCTGTGAACAAAGAAGAAAAGTCATGTGCTTTGTTTGACTAGATCTTTTTTTTATCATCAAAAAGCATTTTGTTTCATTAAAGGGGAAAATTGTTTTTTACTTTTTACTTCGACGTAAGTACATTTTAAAACCTGTACTTTTTACTTTTACTTAAGTAAAGTATTTCTACCTGCACTTTTACTTTTACCAGAGTATTTCAAGTTAGATTTACAATAACACACACAAATCAAGAGTCACAGGAGCTTTACTGTCAATACAACAATACACACAGTATAGCATGAAAAGCTCCATCCATGTAACAGTTACAGGTAGTTATAATTACAGTAGAACGGCAGGGCCATATAGTTGGAGAACAGAGACACATTTCACTGCAAGTTTTACGAGTAAAACTGTGTATGTGACAAATAAAACCTCTTGAATCTTGAATCTAGAAGTAAAAAGTAGTCATTGAAAAAAAAGTAATTAATTTAAAGACAAAAGAAAAGTAGCGAGTAACTGATCATAATGTCTGATTTATTTTTTTTAGAAATGATGTTCAGATAAAAATATACAACAACATGCAAATTCTGGTATTTTCAAATAAATGTATGTAATAATAATATTAATAATTGTATCTCCCCTCAGGTATCCTCGACCTTGGAGCTGTAGGTGCTGGTCCAACCAACCTGGACGAATTGGCGCTATATAAAAAAAGCTGAATTGAATTGAATTGAAAAACAACAAATACATAAATGTAACAATTTTTTTGAAACCAACAGGTAGGAAACTGTGTGTATATTTGAACTGTGACATTTCTCATGCATTTTTTCATTGACTGCCTGCTGCAGCACGTAGACTACATGTGAGGATATCAGTAGTTGAGTAAGTGGATTTCCTTTTTATTAATTAAATTTAATTCAGTTTTATTTATATGGCACAATCAAGGCACTTTACATTGTAAGGTTTAAGACCTTACAGAAAATAGCTAAATACAAAATAATGCAGAAAACCCAACAGTCCCACTGAGCAACACTAGGAGACAGTGGAGAGAAAAAAAACTCCCTTTAACAGAAGAAACCTCCAGCAGAACCAGGCTCAGGGTGGGCGGCCATCTGGGGTTAGTGGACAGAGGAGAGAGAAAAGAACAGCAGGAAAATCAAAGAGAACAAGAAGAGGCAGCAAACGACACACTGGGCAGGTTGGGTATTTTTCCAGATTAAGATGACTTGAGAGCGAAAGAAGCAGCTGTAGTCAAATGGAAACTGTGCCATGCGTCTCCGAGAGGCTGTGCACCTCTCAGTCGAACACATTTTGGCAGGACAATGGCAACTGCAAGCGCAGGAAGAGTAAAGTCACCAGAGCGACTCTCCCATCACTACTGAACAAAACAGGAGATACTGCAGTACCACAGGCAAGTTGACCAGACTGCAGGACAATTTTATAGTCCGTCAGGCTCCTCACCACTATGGTGCCCCCTGGCTTCATCCACCTCTTCAACTGCCAACATAAAGCTGAACTAATAGTAATCCCCATCACCTGTTGACCTGTTCGGTTCCCTCTGATCCTCTTCTCCTGCAGAACATTTTACATGTCACCAGTTCACAATTCTCCAAGCTGATTAACTCAGGTAGATCTCACACTATTCTGCACCTGTGTGAGGTGTTGTAGGACTAGAATCTGTTTTTAATTTACTTTTCTTGACAGACCCTTTTATTTAAAGCGACTTACAAGGAGACATCAGCAATTACTATTCAGGTTCTGTAAAGTTCTGTAAAGAGTTACTACAAGAGCCCTGATAAGACGCAACTCATCAAGATAAAGAACATGTTAGGGATTGTTAAGTGCTAGACTAGACAGTGAGGAGAGATGAGAAGAGCTGTGATGTTAGTGCATATCGACTGGTTGAAAATTAGGCGGGCTGATTAATGGATGAAACTTTAATTTGCTTGGCAGACGCTTTTATCCACTTACAGGGAGCTAGCGCTGGGTGTCTGGCTCAGGGACACACCTGGTAGGGGATGGACTAGGAGTCAGACTGGGTTTTGAACCTGCGACCCTCTGCATCCCAGTCTAACGCTTAACCCATTGACCCCGCTGTGTGAGGGTTACTTTGACTCTGGAGGACTGGAGCTGCTGCAGCATTCCTCCAGTCCACCTGTGTCTAACTCACTGCTAAAACTAGCTCCAGTTGGTTTGTTCAGTAGGACCAGTAGAAAACTGTTCAGTGAAGAAACCAATCCCACCTACCTGTTTAGGACACATATGTAGGGAACTCATATCTTGATATTTTAAGTTAAATCGCGATATACAATATATATCTTGATATTTATGATCCCTTAAAGTGGTTACAAAAAGAAAACTTGTTCCAAATGTAGTTATGGGCACATAACTACAGGGCCTGGTAGCTCAATGGATTAAGCGTCAGACTGGAATGCAGAAGGTTGCGGGTTCGAACCCCGTCTGACTCCTAATCCATCCCCTACCAGGTGTGTCCCTGAGCCAGACACCCAGCGCCAGCTCCCTGTAAGTCGCTTTGGATAAGGGTTAAGCGCCAAGCAAAGTAAAGTAAAACAAAGATGCATTGCTGATCAATTAAGAGTTATTAAAGAAAGTGTCCTTTCATACAGTGTATAAAGCCACTGTAAAAGTAGCGATTATGTCTTCAGCAATATGATTTAAATATATTCCAAAATTTTGTTTCAATGCTTCAGAAAACTAATAAAAATTAGTTATTCATCATTAACACAGTGCTGGTTCAGCAGAACTCTTACTGATTTGCTAATGTATTTCAACCTGATATTTCAACCTAATGTATTTCAACCCTCAAAAAATATGAATTTTTCTATCAAAACAAAGAACCATATGTATTTCACATTGAAATAAAGAAGCAGCCTTCCTTCTGTAAAATAAAAGTGCTTCACATTTAAAATCAACAAATGTATTAAATAAATATACAAAGGGAACATCTGGAATACAAATTGTTTTTATGAACAATTCTTTGCTGGAGTGAAACATTTTGTTGGTTTTGTGACAGATGTTACGGCTCCAAGCCGTCTGGTTCAGTTGACTAAGAGAAACTTCAACATGTTGGTCACCTGTTTTCTTACCAGTGTAAGTTAGCTGCTCACATCAATGCGACTCAGTTAAAACCATTATATTATCACTGGTCTTTAAAAAATCCTTTTTACCTGAACAAACTGAGTTTAACCTCTCAAACTTGCAGAGTGTGTGTCAGCATGTGTAAAGTACTTTGGCGCGTAAGCACGACACGGGACATTTTCTCCAGCGAGTACAAATAAAACAACATTTATTGTGCCAGATCTACTGTACATACTCACATACTCACACTCACAGAAACATAAGGTGTTGTACCATGTGGTCCGTAGATACTGAATTACAGCAGCATGTAGTGAATCGTATAAAAGGCTAAATGGAATGCTTTGTTCAGTAATACTGATTTGTACCATAACGAGTCTCATTAACATCGCCGCTCTGCGCATACAAGAAGTCATTAGGTGGAGTCTGTAGCTGCGATAGACAGCGTCTCAGTCTGTACACGGGGGTGGGGGGGTGTCACACCGTGCTTTTGGTGGGCAGCTCCGTGCTGTTGTGTCTTGTCTTGCGCGATGTGCCATCATCTCGTGGCCGCGCCTTCTGCAGGTTGGACATGGCAGCAGTGCGTTCGATGTCGATCAGGGCGTAAAGCTCGGTGCGGCGGGTGGGGGTGGTAGGGGGTAGCGGAGAGGTGGGGGTGCGGGGGGTGTGAGGGTTGCTGCCGTCCGAGGCTCCCTTGTTCCCGGCGCCACTGTCCATCTCCACCTCGATGTAATTGAGGGTCTTGGGGGGCTCCATGTATCCCGGCAGCGGTGGCCGCCGGAAATCAAAGTTGAAGATGGTGGGTCCATCTGCACGGCGGCGTGCCGTGTCCGGCCTGTGGGCACTGAGCGGCGCGGTCACGTTCTCCGTGTTGACGTAATTGTGCGAGGGCTCGAGGGCGGCAGACAGAGGGTGAGAGTAGGAGTGGTGCAACATGCCGTGGTGGTTGTAGCCGTTGAGCGACGGCGTCTTCAGGGCCCCGCTCTCCTCGTCCTCTGAGCTCAGCTTCCGTACCTCCCACACCGGGGGCAGCGCCGGCAGGTTCTCGTAGTCCAGCAGGGCGGTACGCCGCTGGGCCGAATTATTGACATTCTGCAGGTCGGGAGTGAGGGGGGCCGGGCGCTGCCGGCGAGGAGCTGCGGATGGATTGGACGAGCCGTTGGAGTGCAGGAGTGGCAGCTCAGCCTCGGCAGGGGCCTCCGTGTGGCCGTTAGTCTCTCTAGGCCCCTCAGCCTCCTTCAGCTCCTGCTTCCTCTTCTCCTTCTCCATCAGCTGCCTCTGAACCGGGGTGGGGCCCAGTACAAAACGCGCCCCTTGAGGCTCCAGCAGCACCTGAGGCTCTGGCTGAGGGGGTGCGGCCACAGGCTCTGTGCGGACCCTAGGAGGGGGCGGAGGAGTCGGAGGACAATGGGACTGGGGAGAGGTGGGACTCTCAAGCGGGGTGGTGACAGTCAGTGGACTGGGCTGGTCCTCCAGGAGCCCAGTGGTGTTGACGTAGGTGTGGACCTGAGCAAGACAGAGTGCAGGTCAGAACCAGGCAGACTGGTACTGCTACTACCACTACTACTGCTGCTACAACCACCACTACAACTGCTGCTGCTACTGATACTACCACTACTACTGCTACGACTGCTGCTGCAGTGAGACGTCTTGACAGCTGGTTAAAGAGGTTGTTACTTGTTAAAGTAATCAGAGTTCAAACAAAGAACTAGAATCTCACCGCTTCATCAGCCACCAGCAGAGGGTGGGTGGACTCCTCCCCCACCGATGGAAGACGGGTGCTGGCCACAGATGGGTGACGGGTGGAGGGGTGAGATGGAGCCTCACCCACAGAGGGAATTCTGGTCACACCATTTGGCACCGTTGGAACTGAGTAACCTGGCGGGAATAAGACGGGGGTGGGGGGTGAACAGTTTAGTGTGTGTTTACCAGCAGGAGTGTGTGCGTGTGTGTGCGCGCGTGTGTGCGCGTTTACCAGCAGGAGTGAGTGTGTGTGTGTGTGTGCGCGTGCGTGTGTGTGTGTGTGCGCGCGTGCGTGCGTGTGCGCATTTACCAGCAGGAGTGTGTGCAGCCTGGTGGTTGGGCTCCAGCACGGCCTCCTCCACCACACTGATGCTGTGACTGTGCATCACCTCCTGCAGCATGTTGAAAATCTCTTCAGCTCGAGAACATTTGAAGGCAAAAATACCTGAAAACAGAAATTTCATATCTCGTCACCAACGACAAAACAAGAGCTGAAGTAAACACACTACTGAAGTACTCAGAGTACTGCAGTACTTTCAGTACAGGAGGTCATCAGGCAAAGACCTGACTTCTTTTGCTACAGCAGCCTCCTGTGTGCTACTGGTCCACGGACTGGACGTCTGGAGCTAAAAAGCCTAATCTTTACATTACTTGAAAGACGCTTTAATTGTTTGTTATTTGCATCTTAATGTTAAACAATAAATCAAATGTGACGCTTCGTGTAGCACAGGAGTCGGCAACCCACAGCTCTGGAGCTGCATTCGGCTCTTTCATCGCTCTGCTGCAGCTCCTGGTGGCTTTGAAATTAAAAAGACAAAGAGATCTTAGAACATCAAAACAAAACCTGTTTTATTTTGTAGATCAAAATCTGCGTCACAGTGCTCTGGTAGTTGTCGCATGGCCTGTGATTTGTTTTTTGAGATTTACCGCATAGTGCTGTTATGCAGATATGTAAACGCTGATGCTCAACAGGAACCTCCACAGCGCATCCTTTACCTTGGCTGCAGCACATGCAGCGCGGGGAAGCATGAAAACAACAACACTGTCCATGCTGCAGCTCGTGGCGCGTATCATCGGTGATGTTAACACACAAATACAAACACACACATTTTGGAACTCAAAAACATACTGGCACGTACACACACCGACACATACAGTCTTAGTCTTGTCAGTGTTAAAGGGAAGGAACAGGGAGGTGGAACACTGCCAGTGCAGTATGCAGAGAAAATTACCTATTTTTTTCTCAATATGCAAAAAGTGTTAAATGGCGCCAACTAGTGGCCAACAGTAAGAATTATCAAATTAGGAGGACCAGTCTACGTGGAGACCCAGATATCCCAAAATGCTGCTGTTATGCTTCTATAGCAGCAGAATCAAAAAATTACTGTTTCTATGGGATAATTTTTTATCCGAAGGTCCAATGTGTGTCAATTGTTAATAAACGGTTTGTTTTTAGCCTTTAGCAAGACTCGAGTTAGAAATATCAAGATCAAGTAAAAATACACCACGTGGGAAAAATAGACAGAAATAACCAAAAGTGAACCGAAAGTCAACAACTAAACAACATCTAAAAATACGTCTTTGCAACCAGATCAAATAATGATCATACGTTCACACGCAGTGTAAATGACAAGTCGCAAACACGGTAAAATACGCGTGAAGTGTGTATTTTTGTTCTCCAAACTGCCCGATCTACAACATCAATGTAATGAAACTATATATGCACAGTCCTAAAAATTAACACGTAGTGTATAATTTTGTATGAGCGTATGTTTGTAAATAAAAGGCGCACTGTGCTAACGCATGTCGATTTACAAGCAGGTGGTTTGTGTGGATGAAGGGTGTTCTGGATTGATGGAGGGTGTTCTGGATTGCAGTTTAATTGTTTACGACTGTAGTTTTAGGACAGGGCTGATGTGCATCTTTTCATTTTGGGAATCAGATCGTTTTTTGGCTCTTGATGAGTTTAATTTGCTGGGAAACAGGCAAAAATGGTTCTTTTAATGCTGAAGGTTGACGACCCCTGGTGTAACACTTTTTATTAAATCTCCTGAAATGTCAGTTTATCAGAGACCAGATAGAACTGAGGAGACCAAGAGGAGAGTTACACACCACACCAGGATCATGGTAACACACTGGGAGACGACACCTGTACACACACACCTTCACTTCACTGCTCACTAGAGACACATCCAGACTTACCACACTTTTAAACCTGACCCCCTCCCAACCCTGAGCTCTCTGCTCCGGAAAGCATGGAAGCAGAAACAGAACCAGAACCATGGTTGATGAAATAGGTCTCTTTACTGTGACATCATAAATTGAGTCAACGTGACCATGCAGCAGTAGATCGTCCTGAATTCACCGATTACAATTATGACAACACATGATACTAACGCAGCTTCAACTAATCAGCAGCAGGATAAATGTGTTGACCCGTTATAGTTGTCTCCTCCCAGCAGAACAGCTGACACAACTGCTGAATCCACCTACAAGAGGATCTTTAACACCTACCTTGGCCCGTCTGACAGCGGCGGCCACTCTCGAATGAGAACAGGTTGGAGTCGTAACCATAGCGTCGCAGGCACAGGTAAGGCCACCTGACGTCGTCACGGCGATGGGTGTGGAGGACAAGCTCAGAATCAGTTAGCTCCATCACACCTGAGCCCAGCTCGTTCCCATCGTCGTCCACGTTGATCACCTGGAGGAAGAGAGCAGTGAAAACCAAACTGAGCTCGCTCACGTTTTATTCCATATATAAATTCTAAACGACTGACATCTCATGAAAAACCAACGTCTGTTGATTACGTCTTAAATCAGACTGAACACGAAGAATAATTTTCTTCAAACATTAACCTGTCTGGTTAATCATGTCCTGATATTCATCCAATCTGAAACTGGACATTGAGATGCGTCTGTGAGAGTTTTAAACCGTTTCGCTCTTTAGATCACTATATTCATGTGTTACATAACGAGACTAACACTTTACCCACCACAGCAAATCAACTAATTACTGATCTACTGACGGCGTGAGAAGGTGAGCAGACACTGAGATGTGCCCAGAGTTCAGTCTGATTTGCTGTGGCACAGAGCAGCTGCAGAGAGACAGTCACACGCCTCAACTAACATCCATCAGACATAAAGAGCATTTACAGAAAGGCTTGATTTTTCACAATAAAACTTTCTGTAACAATATGATTACAACTGACTGACTATTAACATCCTGTTGATTTTAAAGGATTTTCAGGTTGTTGCTGGGCTACATTCATAAAAAAACATCGTTTGTAACCATGTGAGTAGAATTAGTGCCTGAAAAACTCATCAACAGAATATTTCATAACCGTGCTCCGCCAGACCCGTTTCATGTTTCTACAACTGCATAATAACATTTAATGACTTTTAATTCTGCGTGGGATGTGACCTGAATACACCGACTCCAGCTCCACCCGGACTCCATAAAACCTGTCGCTTCAGTTGGTTTCAGCATGTCTGTGTTAACACAGCCGGTAAAACCTGAAAACCAGACCTGATCAAACAAAGACTAAACCTCAGAGAGAAAAGTGAAATTCCTCTGACAGAAGCAGTCGTAGAAATTGAGAAATCAGCAGTTTGGGAGACTCCAACCACAGTGATTAGTGAATAATCCAGGGTGTGGGCTCCGACTCATTCTGAGATTCCAACAGGCAGAGGCACGAACTCACCTTGAATTTACTTTGATGATTATCTGGAATTGACTCTTTCTCTGGACAGCTTAAACAGCTACCCATGGCTTCTTCAGAGCACCATGTGACATCTGGGAAACCAGAGAAACGCACGTTAAGACCTGCAGATGACAAGCAAACCTCCCCAGGTCTCTGTGTGGACGTCAACTCACCTAGATCCTGCCTCCGGTAGCTCTGGTCCCATCCTCAGAGCCTGAGGGACACTCATGCTTTAGTGGATCTGCAAACATGAACAGCAGCTACACACACACACACACACACACACACACACACACACACACACACACAATAAAGAACACGTTCTTTTCTTTAAATGTCTAGATTTACATTAAAACAGGCGCAGAGTTTCAGATTTAACAGTATTCTTCTTCTGCTCAAACATGTTCTGAGAAATTTGGCCCCTGGTGGACAGGATGTGTAAATGTTGACCAACAATCCAAAAAGAATAACTTCTAGATGATTCAGTGATGCAAGAAGAGAAGAGGAACAAAAAAAATCTCCTGCTGTCGAAAACTTTAATTTCACTCTGTAATTATTCTGACATGTTACACGCGCGATGAGCGTTCAGCAAACATTATCTGAATTTTTTTTAATAACTCATCACTTACTAGTCTGAAAAATGATAACTCCTTAAAATTCAGGACTTTTTTTTATCAGAAGTGGGCAAATTATGAATCTTTTAGAGAAGATGTCAGAAAACTTTTAATTCATAAAACACAATACACTGGTGGAGAGTATCTACGTACACTGCTTTGAATAAAACCTTTTTGAGAAACCATGAACTGGATGACTGAGAACCTTCACAAAAATTTGTCTAAGTACATTTACTCCAGTAAAGTATTTTTAAGTAATCTGTACATTTTGTATTTGATGATTTGGTTTTTATACTTTTTCTTCATCACAATCCAAAGAGAGGTTTGAGGCTTTAGTTACTTAACGAAGAACATAACATGATGACTAACAATCTTCACAGAGAAAAGTAACTGTAGCAAATCTTTCTGTAAAAACAAAATGTTTTCTCGTTCTAGTTTTTCTAATGTGAGAATCTGCCGCCTTTCTTTGTTCTGACATCAACTAATCGTTTGCTGTCAGCTCGTCCTTCGTAAACAGAACGTTTTACTCACTGTGCTTTACAGAAACCTTTAACAACATCAGTAACTATAACCTATGATATAACACACAGCTTAAATACTATCATATAAACAGCATATATTCCCAATGATAACGTTTTTATACAATTTAATCTGACTTGTATCTGAATATCTTCACAGCGTACTCTGACTACTTCATACAGCAGTAATACTAAGGAAATACTGTTAAGTACAGTAACATGACATGAAGCGTTTTACCACTTCTGTGTGGAGTTAAACACACAGTAACACAGAGACACAATCATCAACACTTTAAATAGACAAAGAATTAATTCACTGACCCTCCAGTTATCTACAGGTATTTTGTTGTTGGCCCCTCGGTGAAATCACCTCTTAAAAATAGTTATTATTTTATGTTTAAGATCTTTAAATCTTTCTAACCTGTGTTTTCTTTAAAAGCCTTCAGAAGAACCGACCCATGTGTTTCAGATGAGCTTCAGATGAGTTTGTTCAGGGATGGGGAAATCAGTATTAGTATTACTGAGGACACTAAATACATGATCATACACATATTCACCCTGTAACGTAAAGTACATTTAGTCTGTGAGTCAAAGTAAAGCGCCATTAGTTAGACTGAAGTTTGTCATTAGTTATAAACGTTAACGCTTCTGTGACTTTAATCTAAACTTCAGCTGCTATGGGTGTTTACTGCCGACTAACTATCACACTAACTACTCGCATCTCAAGCTGACGACTGGAAGTTAGTGAGTTAACGTGACTAACTTTCTGTAATGGCAGCTGGTTAGCTCGGAGCTAACCTGACTTCAATAAGCTAACACTGATTTCTGCTAATAGCTCCGAGGCTAAACTCCGCCCGCTAACCTCCAACAAGCCCGGACACAGCGCTCATTCCACGGGGTCATACTCACCAGGTCCAGTTACTGTGTAGAATCAGAACATCCAAACTTTTCTCCCCAGCGGTTCAATAGCTCGGATTAGTCCACGGACGTCGCTGGCCAGCAGACGGGGGAGCCAGCTAGCGTTAGCCCGCTGCTACACCCGCAGAGCCTCCATCTTTCCTCTGCGCTACTAGAGCGCCAAAAAAACAATCACAACTTCTTTCAAAACTCTCTAACGCTGCTGTTCGTGCTCGTAAAACAGTAGAAAATGGCTTAAATCCATCGACAACCCCCCATGATTCAGTGTGAGGTGCGAGGTTTCGTCCAAACGCACTTTCTAGTCGCTGAAAACCAAGTTTTTTACGGTGGGACCGAGTTTCTGGTGTTAGCCTTTCCGGCTAAATCACTGCTGCTAAACTTCCGACACTTCCAATGTGCTGAAGCCCCACCGTACGGAGCATGCGCGGACTGGGACAGGCGGGGGGAACAGTGGGGGGTACTCACAGACTAATCTAAAGTACCGAAGTAATCTCCACAGAGTAATATGAAATACAGTAATGTTAAATACCGAGAGTACTCTGTCTGCATTGAGTACGCTTAATGCTCGAAGTATTACACACTTACTGAAGTATTACTACTGGAGTATTTATCTGACTACAGGTTAGTTAGAGACGTACTACAGGAGCACGAGGATTAGATCAGTTAAGCGTGTATCAATGTTTAGATAAGAGATCAATAATCAGAGAAATCTGATGTGTGTACATCTTCTCTGAAGTTTAATAAACTGTTCGCACATACAGCATTTATACCTAAAAGACTGAAGTACACAGAATGGGGTATAAATACACAGCTATCTACAGTGGAACCTTGGATTATGTGTAAATTGGTCTTCAAGTGTTTTTCAAGATGAGCAACAAACTTTATTATAATAGTAATATGAGCAGTATTTAAACACTTTTTCTGCAGAGCCTCCTGTGATCGCAGCTTCTCTCTGCAGACTATTACGTAAAGGAGACTCGCTTATATTGTCTCCTCATTCCAACGTAATCTCAGTTGTTTCAGAACATTAATTAAGTTGATATAGTTTAGTTTGTAGCTTCCAGTTGTGTGTAGAATTATTTCCTGTGAGTATGAAACATCTCTGCAGCAAATCTACAGAAACACATTTAATAAATGAATTGACTGGTTTTTAATTAATCATCTGAGTTTCCGTTATGATATACGGATGTTTTGCATTACAAGCACGTTTATGGAATTATTATGCTCAGAATCCAAAGTTCCACTGTAAATAAAAAACATTTCTACATTTAGTTTTAGACGTTTGTGATTTAAAGTTGTCAGAACCAGATTTTATTTAGCTGAACAAATCAAACCAGGAACCAGGAGCTCAGTGTTGAGGACAGTAGGAGAGAAGAGAAAGAGAGGAGGAAAGGAGGAGTGTGTGCATGCTGCCTGCTAACACAAGCTCTGACTCTGTGGTCCTGGTCCTGTTCAACAACCCATTCATCTGCTGCTCTGACAGAAACTAACATGATTATCACAGGTGAAATGTGAAGACATAAAAGAGGAATAAATACAAACACACAGATACATAAATAAGAATAAACTTTTCTCTATGTGAAATAACTTTAAAATAAAAAAATAGATTCACTGTGCTGCTCGTTTCAGTCTCTAGCGTCTGGTGCACAGCATCTCTGTGGGAAGAGGATTAAACGTGTGATTATCAGATATTTCTGCTCGGTCTAAGCGAGCTGCCGGAGCTCCACTGACCTCTCTGAGCATTGTACTTCACATTCTCATAGACGGGGTAGAGGAGGTTCTCCTGCTCACAGCGCAGCTTCCGGGCTCTCAGAACATCTCGGACACACTGATGCAGGTACGAATACTGACACTGAAAAGACAGCACATCGCAAATGAAAGAAGAAAATCCTGCAGACCTCGGCTGTTCAATAGTTCAGTAGAGATGTTTTGCTGATCGGGTCCAGAAACCGGACACCTCCAGTGGCTCAGAACCTAAAACATTCTTCCTCATTTAACATCTAACAAGTTCCTGTTTCCAGTTGCTTTCAGATTCTAGAGCCAACGTTATGACGTTATGTGGAGATACCACAGAGTACTCAGAAGTGGTGAACAACTTTGTGGACTGGTGTGAGCTCAACCACCTTCAGCTCAACATCAGTAAGACAAAGGAGCTGGTGGTGGACTTCAGGAAATCTGGGG
>JAUMTR010000024.1:20771356-20788887 GCA_032270685.1 Microctenopoma stevenorrisi | reverse complement strand
TGTTGTTCTTGTTTATTGTGCCTATATGGCCGTTGTCTTTATATTTATATTTCGTTGGTGCTACTTATGGTGGTGGGTCTTCTAATCTTTCTATAACGAGAGCGGCTGTATTCATGGCAAAACAATTTCCCTCTGGGATTAATAAAGTGTTTTGAATCTTGAATCTTGAAACAGGTAATCTCACTTCAGCTTTTTACTCTGACAGTAGACGTCCACAATCCTCACTGTGGTTCTGAGGTCCACTTTGGACACATTCTGACCCGGAGACATCTGTGATTACGATCATATATACAATAGACTAACTCAGTAAAGTTTCAAATGCAGAGACGCCTTTTAACGGGATCCACAACCTGCAGCTCCTGTATCACACATGTACACCCCCCCCACTCTCCCATAATGCACTGCTGTCTGAGCCCAGTCCTACCTCAGTCTGCACCATGTGTGAGCGGTGAAGTCTCAGGTCAAAGACGGAGCCGTAGACGTCAACTGTGTCCTTGCTGTCAATCTGTTGCAGCACACGATCCAGAATGATAAAAGTCCCTGTGCGACCCACACCAGCACTATAACACACACACACACACACACACACACACACACACACACACACACACACACACACACACACACACAGCTGCAGTTTGCTCGCTTCTGGTTCTAAATAATTGAATTAAAGATTAAATACTAAAAATAAATTTGTCTAAAATATTTATATTTAGTAAAAACACAACAATAAGACCAGGACAATAATAAAGTGACTGTACAATCAATCTCTGTGTGTACCTGCAGTGGACCACAGTGGGTCCAGATCCAGGAGTCCTGTTGACGTAGTCCCTGACGGTTCGGACAAACTGAATGAGGGACTGAGTGGTCTCTGGGACGCCATGATCTGGCCACACTGTGTAGTGAAACTGACGAACCAGACGAGTGAAGCTCAGCTGCTCCTCCTACCACACAGAGAAATACTGACTCAGAGCTTCAGAGATGCAGGCAGAAAGATACAAAGATTCAACAATGCAGAGATTAAACACCTCCATGATTCTGGAGTAAAGATCCAGTAATTGAGAGGAGATCCAAAGATAGAAGGCTACACAGAGATTCAAAGGTACAGATTCAAAAATATATGAAATACTTTAGTAATTGTTTTAGTAACGTACGCTGCAGATGTTGAACTCTCGTATGGTCCACTCAGGTAAAACAGACTCTGACAACATCTGGACGATCAGGTCTCCATAGTACAGAGGATCCTGATCAAATGGCCAGTAGTGATCACACTTCACCTGGAGCAGAGCAGGAACAACAGACCTGAACACGTGCAACACACGACTAACTGTGCAGGTTGTAACATTACTGCTGTGACTGAACAAACTGCTGACAGCAGATTGTTTTAGCTACACCTGAGGTAAAAAAGACGAATCCACCCACCCGTCCTTTCTCCACACACTGCGTGACCATCACGATGTTGTGGATGTTCTGCTCCCAGACCATCTTCCAGAAATCATCTTTTGTTCCTGGCAGAGGACCCTGAGTGGCGATGTACTCCCGACGGAAGTTATTACCCTGAGAAGCCAGACACTGAACTGTAACACGGAATTAGCTGTCTGTGTGTGTGTGTGTGTGTGTGTGTGTGTGAATGAACTATTCGCAGTGAAGATGACCTGCTGAAGAAGGATCCTCGATCTCTCACTGTAAAACTGCTCTCGGTAAAAGTGATGACACCTGTGATTCAGCATAAAACTGAGACTACTTGGTTTAGTAATGCAGGACGTGTGATGTCTTACAGGGATGTAGCTGGCGTTGATGTAGTCGGAGCAGGGGTCATCATCTACGTAGGAGAGCTTCACCCTCGTAGAGTCGTCTGTACACACAAACACACATTAACACCTCAGTTCCTCTCTTCACATGCTCGTGTTTGTGCAGGTATGTGCATCACCCACAGGGCAGGATGTTGTTATATCGATTCTTCCCGCGGTTCTCTGGCAGCAGAGCCGAGTCCAGGGGCTGGTTCCGTCCAACCTCCTTCAGGTCCTAATAAAAGAAACCAACACATTGAAGGGTATTTAACTATTTAACTAATTTTCTCCACAGGCTCCACCTCACTCTGTCCCTACACCCTGCTCTGTTACACCAACCGCCCCCCCCCCCCCCTCACTACATCCATTAACCTCCTCTGACGCTTTCCTCTTCTCCTCCTGCCTGGCAGTTCCACACTCAGCATCCTTTGTCCAACATATTCACTGTCCCTCCTCTGTACATGTCAAAACCATCTCACACTCGTCTCTCTGACTTTGTCTCCAAACAACATGATCTGTCCCTCCGATGTCCTCGTCTCTAACTCTGCCTCCTGTTTCTTTGATAGTGCCTCTTTCTCCAAACTGAACATCAGAGCCAGCACTGACCTCATATTCTGATGACAGGAGGTAGTTGGAGTCTGCCTGAAGTTTGTGGTAGTGAGTCTCAAAGTTTGTGATCTTGATGGGACTAAAGGACAAAAAAAAAAAACACTAAATAAAAAAAGAAAACATCAACGTTTTTTAAAATCCATCATATTTGACTTCTCACCTTGAGATGCGACGGTTGCTGAGAGATAAGAGATGAGACATGTTAGATATGTTTTATCACTTATTATTATTTAATTTATGTCACAGTAAACTGGAAACTCAACAATTATCTCACTGCTAATAATAATAATCAGAAGAGCTTGAGTAGTTTTTAATCTCAGTATTTGTTCAGTAAAATAAATTATATTTAAAACATCCTTAGTACTAATATGTGTTTTATCTCAGTGCAGGTATTGGAGCATCGTCATCATCATCACAGTGTTAGTGTGGGTATTTGTGATGCAGTACAGTAGTATTTTTACAGTCAGTAGTACTGTACTGGTTGTGCTAAGAATTAGCATTAGTGCTATTACTATAAGTATTATCAGTATTTCAGAAGTATTTGTCTTACCCTCGGACCCCCATGTGAACACCTCCAACTTCTCTCCTCACACTCATCCTGACCGTTGGTCGCTCGTCCGCACTGGAACACACAGTGTAAACTGGTGAACGTGGTGTTCAAGCACCACCTTGCTGCACCTTCACAACACAATAACAGCACACCTACACCTGTGTACACGCCTGCTGTGTTGCCCAATCACAGCCTCAAACCTGGAACCTGAAGAGTCACTTAAACTGAGGTACACCCCCAGACTATAAGTATTAGAGTAGTAGTACTAGTACTAGTATTAGTAGTATCAACAGTTCTGCCTCCAAAAGCCTGTAAATGCGCTTCATGATCACTTAGTGATTCATTGTTCAGTTTTTAGTTCAGCAGAGTGCATCATAGCTACTGTACTTTAAAAGTACTGATATCCACAGTCATGGTGGCCTGGTAGCTCAATGGGTTAAGACTGGGATGCAGAAGGTCACAGGTTCAAATCCCAGTCTGACTTCTAGTCCATCCTCTACCAGGTGTGTCCCTGAGCCAGACACCCAGCGCTAGCTCCCTGTAAGTGGATAAAAGCGTCTGCTAGTAAAGAAATGCAGTGTAATCAGGAGGGACACTGACCAGTTCCTACTATGTTTTGACAGAGGTGGTTTTAATGCGATCTACAACTTCAGTTTATTAATCAACCGCAGATCTATACATAGTTACAGTTTCACTCTTAGTCTCTCAGATTTTTTACAAACCCTGACACCAGGTGAGCAGAGTCGAGGGAATGCAGCTGCAAGTGGCAGCTAAAACACATTTTATACTTTGGTCACGCACAGAGAAGTTACTACTACAGAGATAAGGAAAATGACTATAGGTCAAAACTAAGTGTACGTTTTGATTTTTAGCTCCCAAACCATATGTCATAAAAATTCTCTCTTAAAAAGTTTGATACAAGTCGTATGCTGTTATCTAAAACAAGGAAGTTATGTGTATGCGAGTTTTAAATGAAGTTACTACGGTTAACCTGAATTAGTTACTATGGATAACCTGGTTCAGTTACTACGGTTAACCTGGCTTAATTACTACGGTTAACCTGGGTTAGTTACTACGGTTACCTGGGTTAGTTACTATGGTAAACCTGGTTCAGTTACTACGGTTAACCTGGATTAGTTACTATGGTTAACCTGGTTCAGTTACTACGTTTAACCTGGCTTAATTACTATGGTTAACCTGGGTTAGTTACTACGGTTAACCTGGGTTAGTTACTATGGTAAACCTGGTTCAGTTACTACGGTTAACCTGGCTTAATTACTACGGTTAACCTGGGTTAGTTACTACGGTTAACCTTGCTTTATTACTACGGTTAACCTGGGTTAGTTACTACGGTAAACCTGGTTCAGTTACTATTGTTAACCTGGCTAAATTACTACGGTTAACCTGGGTTAGTTACTGGTAAACCTGGTTCAGTTACTACGGTTAACCTGGTTTAGTTACTACGGTTAACCTGGTTAAGTTACTACGTTTAACCTGGGTTAGTTACTACGGTTAACCTGGTTCAGTTACTACGGCTAACCTGGTTTAGTTACTATGGTTAACCTGGCTTAATTACTACGGTTAACCTGGGTTAATTAATATGGTAAACCTGGGTTAGTTACTACGGTTAACCTGGGTTAGTTACTACGGTAAACCTGGTTCAGTTACTACGGTTAACCTGGGTTAGTTACTACGGTAAACCTGGTTCAGTTACAGGTACTCACTGGTTTACTTTGTGATACTCACACTTTCTGAGCCTTGCGTCTGCAGATGAGCAGAGCCGAGACCCCCACCAACGTGATGATGAGGAACATTCCAGCACTCACGCCTTCAATCACGCCGCTCAGAGGTTCTGCAGGAGAAAAACAGTTCTGGTCTTGTTGTCTGACTCTGAGACGTCTAATCTTGTCTGACACTCCAACATGACACTGACTGCTCACCTGCCTCGGTGACCACGGGCAGTGACAGGAACGTGTCGGTGAACAGAGGTGACAACGTGCCATTTGTTTCTTCATCAAACAGCTGAGTAAAAGCTCTGACGCTGAGCCTGAAGGACAGAAACAGTCAGGCCGTATCATTAGCAAACTCAGACGAGTGATATTGGATCTGATTTAATCAAACTTAATCAATGAAGGAATCTCAGAAATATTTCTATGTAACGTTAATGACCTGACTAATGATCCATTTACTTTGCTGATTAAACATTTAAAGGGGCACCATTTGTCTGTGACACTGGTGAAATAACATAGATAGAGACACAGATACAGCCCAACCGGTCGAGGCAGATTACCGCCCACTCTGAGCCTGGTTCTGCTGAAGGAGTTTGTCCTATCCCCTGTGTCCTAGTGCTGCTCAGTAGGACTGTTGGGTTTTCTACAAATATTATATCTATACATATATATTCTGTGTGAGGTCTTTAACTCTATAATGTGCCTTCACGTGATTTATGTGGTGATTTGGTGTTATACAAATAAAGTTGTATTGAATCGAATTGAAGTCTTTGATTTCCAGTTCTGTGGTTTCTTCACTACCTGTAGGCAGTTTTAGGTTTCAGTGGACCATCACAGAACTGGTTCGGGTCTCTGTGTCCACAGGGCCCCCCCAGTGAGTCCATCCCTGACCCCAAGCTGATCTCAAAGCTGCTGAAGCTGCTGTCAGGGCTGTGGCTGCAGTGACTGGGGAAGTAACTGGTCTGGTAGGACGTGATGGAGCTGTTGGACTTATAGTCGAGGTAGGAGGGATGAGGGTGCTGCTGCTCTGGCTGCACGTCGTCCACACCTGCACACGTATGATATTTTTATAGATTATTTTTAATCTATCGAATCCACTGAGAGAAATCGCATCTTAAGAAATATTTCTGACACATTCAACAGAAAACTATGGTGAAAACCTTTTTCGCCTGTAACAGCAGCAACACATTTCACTGAAAAACTATTATTTTCACCTCAATGGGTGAAGCCGAGAAAAAAAAATGCATTTAAAACCAGTTAAAATACTAATAATGTTAATGTTTACCTAGGTGTGAAGTTCAGTCAGCGGGTTTAAGTAGCTGTGCATACAAGTGCCAACGAGATTAAAGTACCTCCAGACTCTGTCACCACTATAGTGAAGAACTTGATGGCTCCATTAACGTCACTGAACCAGCTGCAGTTAAAGCTGAAGGAGATGGAGGACTGGTTGACCACAGCAGACTTATCAGTGACCCGGGTACTAAGGGGGGGCACCGGAGGACCTGGGACAGTGAGAAGTGTCAGTCAGTCCATAAATATTTGTTCCTCAGTCAGATTTAAAAGTGTTCAGCATCTGGTCAAACGTTTTGTTTAAATATTGCCTTGACAAAAAACAGATAATAAAAAGAACATGATCATCTCCTCCCTCGCTTACGGTCGATCATGGTGACCACGCTGTCCTGAGCCTCGTCGCTGGTCGTGCTGTCCGAGATCACCTTCACAGACACGGTGTAACGTTTGTGGGGCTCCAGCTGATGGATGAGGTAGGTGGTGGCCTCTCGGCCTGTGCGTCTGGAGTAGACCAGAGTCTGGGAGCTCTGGAGGAGACATTCGATATTGTAGGAATCGTAGTCGGCCTCCGGAGGTGACCAGGAGCAAGAGATGGATGTGGAGCTCTGAGGTCGGCAGTGGAGGCCGTGGACTCGCTCCGGCTCTGCAGTGAGAGACACCAATGACGGGAGAGATGAGCTATCTGACTCTGAGCTATCCAAATGGTCAGTCACCATCAGCACTTCCTGATTTAAGTTCTGTTCACTATAGACCTATCCTATAAACACGTTCCTTCTGATATAATTGACTAAAAACCAAACTGCACAGTTTGAAGTGAGTGAGAACTGCCACCTACTGGTCCGGATGCTGTCATAAATGGGGGTGCTGAAGGTTGGTGAGGCCCCGGGTCCTGTGGTCCCGCTGACAGTGCGGAGGCTAAAGGTGTAGAGCCGTCCAGGGAACATACCTCTCAGGATACGGCTGCCGGAGGTCCGGCTGTGGTACGGGTTGATGACAGACAGTGAGTCCCGAGGGGTCCACTGCAGGTTGAAGTCATCATAGTCAGACCCGAGGGGGCCGCTCCACGTGATCTCAAGGGAGGTGTTGGTGACACCCCTGAACAAGAATGAGGTGGGAGGTCTGGGAGCTGAATTGGACGAGTAAAGGAAACGTTATTTCTGTTCCTGCGTGTTTTTATTCTGTAGTGAGAAACTAACAGAACATTTATTTTGGTGGAAATTATTACTGTACTTCTCTGCATCTATCTGACATCATGAGGCCTATATTCTACTTTTCTATTTAGCTTTAACTCTGATAAACTTCAACATCAGCACCACCTGGTGGACAGTCAGTGCATCACAGCTTGCTGTGGTGGGGCAGCAGATCGCCTCCTCCGGGTGGTTTCAGTGTTGTACTGTAGTTTATTTTAGTGAACTTCTAAAAATGATTCGTTAAACAACATCACGTTAATGTCTGATTCCATGTGTTCCATTTCATTTGACTAACATGCTGATTGTTTGATAAATTTTTTGATAAAGATTTTACAGACTGTAAAATGTCACCTACTGTGACATCATTTAGAACGGAGCTCGTCCTGTCCTGACACCTCGATAGCCAGGAGGAACCAGGAGTCGGACAACTGACCCTGTGGGTCACACGACTCCACAGTAATGTGTAGAATCACATTGATTTGGGGAAGGTTTATGTGCTATGTTAGGGTTAAATTCAATAACAAGAAAAAAAGTGGGTGTGGTCTCACCAGTCCGGCCAGTAATGCTAGCTCTGTTGCTGAGTTCTCCGCTCAGAGTCAGAACCACAGCTTGGTACAATCGACCCGGGACTAGGTCTGAGAAGACAAACTCTGTGACCTCTGAGCTCAGCTGCTGCTCAGCCTGCAGGGAGCCATTTGGGTTGTAGAGGTTCAGCATGTATCCACTGAGCTCCCCACCGCCATAATGCCAGTTTACCCACAGAGCATCAGACTGGTTTCCACTTCGAGCCCTCAGAGATGACGCTGCTGATGGGACTGAGGAGAAAAACATCCAAAGAGTTTACGAGCTCATATAGCCTGACAGTCCAAAATGAGGGAAAACTGCTGCGTGGAATTTAATTGAAGAGTAGGGCAGGGTGATAAGAACTGCAATCCATATCCCCGTATGTTTAGGCTGTGTCACCATATACCTTTTATTTCCCTGTAAGTTACTGTAGAAACGTATCATGTTCAGTTCAAAGTCAAAGGCATGTGTGATATTATAAGACTGAATTTATGCCTGAGACATTTTCTCTCACGCTCAAAGACACAAGTGTAGTGAAAGTCACTATGATGTAAATTTATAAAACGAAAATAAATTGGCTCAGCTTGTTTGGAGTCTTCTATACAACGTTTATGACTCGCGCGTCTGATCACTAAGAACCTTCCAAACGTTTGTGAACATTTCTGACAGCAGCTGTTCTGCTTACTACTTGCGAGTGAACAACTGGTACAGATCCAGTGTTTTTAGCAACTTGTTCAAACCATCTTTGTGGTGTCTGCAGTGTTATGGGGACCAGGTCTTTAGCGATATGGTAGCTTACAGACACGGAAGTTTAATTGATGTACTTTCACATTTGGCTGTAACATCTTTGTGACATACTGGTTCTGGATTTTGTGTGGACTGGAGCCTGTGGTTCTTCTATACTGCTGCTTGAACGAGGTGGGTGGGTGGGGGGGGGGGGGTATTTTTGTGTGTGTTAGTGAAAGATAGTTGTAAATGAGCAGCCTGGTAGCTCAAAGGTTTAAGCGTCAGACTTAGATGTAGAAGGTCACAGGTTCGAATCCCGTCTGAATCCTAGTTCATCCCCTACCAGGTGTGTCCCTGAGCCAGACACCCAGCGCTAGCTCCTTGTAAGTCGCTTTGGAATAAAAGCGTCTGCCAAGCAAAGTAAATCAGAATCAGAAATATTTTATTAATCCCTGAGGAAATAATAAGGAAATATATTAAAAAATCTACACTGCATGTAAAAATACGCCGTGATACCAGCCAACACTACTAAAGGAAATTATGTTGCTGAAGTAGCTGGTAAAGGGACAAAAGATAAACCCTCCTCCTAGTCCGTCCCCCAACAGGTGTGTCCCTGAGCCAGACACTCAGCGCCAGCTCCCTGTAAGTCGCTTTGGATAAAAGCGTCGCCCGCTCACCTGTCCTGGCCCAGATGAAGGACTGCTTGCTCTGGTCTCCACTGTAGGTCCAAACCACCACCTTATATGGAGCCCCAGGCCTGAGGCCCTGGAAGGAGCACTGCTGACTGCTGGACGACACACGTTGATGCTCCTGCAGAGAGTCGTCACTTTTATACAGGAAAACCTCGTAAAGCTCAAAGTCTCCGTCCGGCCGAGACCAGGAGAAAGACAGACTGGTGCTGGTGTTGGTCTGAATGGTCAGATCGGTGACGGCTGCAGGACCTGATGACAAGTAGGATGAGTTCATTTTAATGTTTATTCCTTTATAATATATTTTTACCAGAAATAATTCATTATGCTCCATATGTCAAATTATCTTTTTGTAGACAGAAAATTATGTAAAAGTTATAAATAAACATTTCCACTACTAAAATCCGTCTTTGTATATTGTTTACTGACTTTGTCTTTAAGAAATTACACATTGTGTTCAAACTTTAGTATTAGGATATTCTTTATTCCTTAAATAACACATCTCTGTTGAACAGCACTGCTTCTGAGATTTTTCTTTAAAAATTATCACCAGCTTTTCTTTGTGCTGATTTTGTGTGGTATAAAAATCTTACGTGTTCGAGCCTCAGCGCTGACGCCCAGGCTGTTGACCCCATCACTGGTGGTCTGGACCAGGACTCGGTACTTTTTGCCTGGTGTGAGGTTGTCAAACCTGTACCTGGTGTGTCTGGTGGGTTGAGAAATGTTTCTGACCAGACTGCCTCTGCTGTCCAGAACCTGCAGGTTGTACCCATCAGCTACGCCAAGAGCTTCCTGCCAGCTCACCTGGAGGCTGCAGGTGCTGTGGAGGTTCTCCACCTGGAGTCCCGTCACCTGTGAGGGGACTGCACACAGGTGCACACGTACTGTCACTCAAGTATATTATATTATACACGATAATATAATATACTCATATAGCTACATATAATTATGCTCCTGACAGGTATATCGCACCGCACCGTATAGAATCACACATCGTATCTCGTGACTCTACTACCCTCTAGTTTTATATATGATGTCAGAAGACAGAAAGGTTGTAAATACCTGTTTGAAGAAACATTTCTATAAAGTATCTGTATTTGTCAGATAAAGTAAAAGTCAAATTAAACACTCAAGAAAAGTGTGAATATTTACAGACTTTCAGTAAATATTAATAAATGTTAATAACTCTACACCCTGGCCAGGATCCTGGAGGGGGCATTGGAGTTTGCCCAACCAATTGTTTTATGGATTTGAGAAGGCATTCGACCGTGTTGAATTGTGTATGATTGTGCACGTGACAAATAAAATCTGAATCTGAATCTGAATCTGTCCCTCGAGGGATCCTGTAGGGGCTGCTCCAAGAGTACTGGGTACAGGGCTCGCTGCTACGAGTCCCTGTGCAGGAGGAGCAGGAGCTTGGTTCGCATTGCCGCATAGTTTGCTGCTTACTTTTTCTTTTTATTAACTGATGCATGGAAGAGAAGCATTTTTAGCACCTGCTAAAGCTTCACAACACCGGAAGAGGAAGTGAGATCGCATATCATCCCAAAATAAAGTGACAATAGGAAAACGTTCTTACCAAACAAGAGAAATGAACATATCTATTTATGAGAACACAAGTCTAACATTTATAACACCATATTAGAACAATAATGTGGTGCCACAGCGTCAGTTAAGTTATACATTTATGTTTTCATCGCTTGTATTCCTGCTTATTTTTACTATACTAACTCAACATCTGCTTTTCTCTGTATATTCTAACGTTCTGTCTGATATTTAACATGGTAAATGTTTCAGTATAGATTCTGACCTGTGCGTCCGGAGGCTGTGTTGTTGTTGACCAGCTCTCCGCTCACAGACTGAACTGTCACTCGGTACATCTGTCCCGGCTGCAACGAGCCAAACGTCACCTCGCTCTGGTGTTTGAGGACTGATCGCAGGTTCAGCTGTCGGCTCTCTCGGTACAGCAGCACCACGTACCCGTCCACATCTCCCTGACCTGGACTCCAGCTCACCTTCAGGCTGGTGCTGTCACCACTGTTACTGACGTGGATGTTCTTCACTTTACTGGGAACTGAAGAGAAGAGACCAGGAACACTGCAGGTGAGAAGGAGGACTCAACATATGACCAGGCGAGTGGCCTGGAAAGGCAGCATCAAATGATGTGATAATCATCTGGTGTTGGTGTTTATTAATCACCAATGATCAGAATTAATAGGAAACATACGGCTACATTTACTGTTTTATCATTTATATATAAACAAGTTTTATATGTTAAAACAAATGTTAAACACCTGAAACATGTCTCATCAGTTTGTCACCGTCCTTCATTGTAAACATGAGCCTCTGCATCATTTATGTTATTAACAGCTGTTCATCTTGTGAAGAACCAACATTTAGGGAGCAGCGACTGTTCTGACCTGTGCGGCCCTTGACAAACTGTGCCCTCTGGTTGGGGCCGCTGAAGGTGGAAACCAGGATCTTATAAAGGCGCCCAGACGTGAGTGAAGACAGGACACACTCTCCCACGCTGCTGCCCAGAGTGATGGGAGGAAACACCTTCATATCGTTGAACAGCAGCTGAACCTCATAGTGATCTACGTCTCCTGGAGCAGGCGACCACCTCACCCTCAGGTCCTCGGTCCCCTGACCAGCCAGGACCAGGGACTGGACTACTGCTGGGACTACATGAGCCGCAGAGGATAGGAAGTGAACTTAAACCATGCTGCTGCTCTGACCTGAATATTCACGAGTTCTCACTGACTGACTGAAAAATGCACAGTGGAAATAAAAACGTGTGGTGATGCAGTGATTTGTTGTTTCAAACATTGCTGTCAGCAGCACTTTAAACACTAGGAGCCAGCGCTAATGCAGGACGGACAACAGCCCGTCAAAAAAAGAGTGTGTAACCATGTGAGCTGTGGGTCAGGAGGTAGAGCTGTCGCCTGTCAATTGGAAGATCGGTGGTTCAATTCCCGCCTCCTCCAGTCATCCTGGACTGGAGGAGGTGACACTGAACCTCAAGTTGAGGCCCGGTGTGTCAGGTCAGCTGTCGTCAGTGTGTGCGTGAATGAGAAGCAGTGTAAAGTGCTGTAAAGTACCGATCTACGTAGAAAAGTTCTATATCAGTGCAGAACATTTCATCTTTCACCCTGTAAAGTGCCTTGAGTCTGTCCTTAAAGAATTTCCACACGTCAGCCGACGTTCTGATTGGCAGGCGACTGCTCCACGAGGTTTTTAGTGAGCGACTGGTCTTTGACCACTGAACCATGCTGCTGTAATCTGTGCAGTTTGTGCTGTGTTGAATTGCAGCAGCGTGACTCTGCTGATGGATCAGAAACACTCACAGGTTCTGCCGTGAGTGGAGGAGCTGCTCTCATATTTCCCACTTTGTGTGTTCACCAGCACGGTGTAGAGCCTGCCGGGCACCAGGCCGTTAAACACGCACTCGCTCTGAGTCTTCGGCACCGTCTGGTTCTGCAGGAACACGTTGTTGTGTTTGATGAAAACCTGGTAGAAGTCAAAGTCTCCGGCGGCGTGATGCCAGTAAACCTTCAGATAGTCGTCTCGAGCCCCATGATTGGCTGTTGGGTTCTGGACCTTTGACGGCTCTGAGAAAGAAAAGTGATCAGTGCTGGAAATTTTGAGAACCCTTTTTTGTTAGTGTGTGTCACTGGGTTTGGACTGGACTCATGCCGACCTTCCTGTTAATAATTAGAGCTGAACCAACGACTGCAGGAATAATATTATTTCCAAACATCGGGGGCTGGCCTCGTTGTCCTACTTGTCTTCTCTAAACTCATTCAATCAGTTTGTCCAGTCACTGGACTTACGTGTTCTCTCGTGGACAAAGGTGTGGTTCTGGTAGCTGCCGCTGCGTGATGTAATGGAGATGTTGTACAGGCGTCCGGACACCAGAGAGTTAAAAACACACTCAGGGCTGGATTTAGAAACAGCCAGACTGTGAACCATCTCCTTCCGGTTCCTCAGGGTCACCAGGTAGTTGTCAACCTCACCTGGAGCAGGACGCCACGACACACTGAGGAAGTCCGTGCGACCATTGTTGCTGAGTCGCACCTCACCAACTGCAGCCGGGACTGAGGAGGAACACGGTTAAAAGGAGATCAGCGCTCGGTGAACATCCTCACGCGTCATCTGATCTTTTACATCCAGTGCTTTTTCAGCAGCAGGAAAATGTTTGCGTGTCCTCATCCTGACAGGAAGTCTCTGACAGACCTTGACAAGGCTTTTATTGTTGTTGTCATAAACACTTCCTGAAAATTCCTGACAAATTCCTGCTTTTCAATAATATCCTGCAGCTAGTTCAACACACACAGAACGACTCACAGTCTCAGACCAACATTTAGGAAACCGTCCTGTTTGTGCTCAGTACATGAACCTGCAGTCTGTTCACTGCAAACAACCCAACTCAAAGGAAAATATCTTTCATTTCAGAGCGTGTAGAGAAATTAAAAACATCACGTCTATTGTTTTGAAATGATAAAATAAAAGATTGAAAAGTAGAAGAAAGTTTCCTCAGGTCAAAAACAAAATGAGATATAAAAAGAAACAGCTTAAATGATCTCCTGCACGTTTCTACTGAAGGCAGCTGCAGTGCTGATAAGTTACAGCTGATTCATATTCAGACTTCATGTTTCTCTTAAATTAAACTAATGATCCAGTTTTATTTGGGTTCAGGCCTTACCAGTGCGTCCATCAGCCACCGTCTGTCTGGACGGGAGTCCAGCTCTGACCGTGGTTAACACCACCCGGTAGAGAGCTCCAGGTATCAGAGAGCCGAAGCTGATACTGGTGGTATCTGCCTTCATGCTCTCGTTCTTTATGATGCTGCTTTCATGGACCAGCAGGACCTGATAAGAGTCCAGGTCTCCGGGAGCCTGTTCCCATTGTGCCTGAAGGCTGTCGGTGGTTCCAGCGTTAGAGACCAGCAGACTGCCGACCCGTGCCGGACCTGAGACAACAAACAGAGACTCAGGTAATCACAGACTGTCTGGTCTTCATTAGCGTGTGGTGTTCAGGTTCTGTCCTGGTAGAACATCTTATTATTTATGTAATGGTTTTCATCTGATAAAACCAGACGCAACAAATCCCGCTGCTGTTTAAATTACATCTGTCATTAAACTGCCAGAAACATCTGGACTGAATTCTGTGAGAACAGACGAGCAGCAGTGAAAATAAATCAGACGCACTCGTCCACGTCGTCACTTTGGCAGAGCTGCTCAGGTTCCCTCTGTTGGTCGTCACAGTAACTGCGTACTGACGTCCTGGGGTGAGGACATTGAAGGTGCACTCTCTGGACTCCCAGGGGAGGTTTCTCCGAGCCACGTCAGCGGGGGGGTCCGTCTGTCTGAGGAGCACGATGTAACTGTCCCACTCACCAAGCGGTCGATTCCACTGGACGCTCAGAGTGGTTTCATCAGCGTGACGAACGACGAGCTGCAGCACAGAGCCAGGAGCTGCAGGGACGGAGTGTAGCAGGGTGAAGCAGGGTGAAACAGGTGGAGCAGGGTGGAGCAGAGTACAGCAGGGTGGAGCAGAGAGGAGCAGAGTGGAGCAGGGTGTAGCAGGGTGAAGCAGAGTACAGCAGGGTGGAGCAGAGAGGAGCAGGGTGAAGCAGAGTACAGCAGAGTACAGCAGGGTGGAGCAGAGAGGAGCAGGGTGTAGCAGAGTGGAGCAGAGTACAGCAGGGTGGAGCAGAGAGGAGCAGAGTGGAGCAGAGTACAGCAGGGTGAAGCAGAGTACAGCAGGGTGGAGCAGAGAGGAGCAGGGTGTAGCAGAGTGAAGCAGAGTACAGCAGGGTGGAGCAGAGAGGAGCAGGGTGTAGCAGAGTGGAGCAGAGTACAGCAGGGTGTAGCAGAGAGGAGCAGGGTGGAGCAGAGTGGAGCAGGGTGGAGCACGGTGTAGCAGAGAGGAGCAGGGTGGAGCCCAGTGTAGCAGAGAGGAGCAGGGTGGAGCAGAGTTGTGATTGTTTTAGGGATGTTTCACACAAATTTATTATCAAAAATACATTTGATCAGTATTACTGAAACAACTGCAGCAAACAGCAACATGTGAGGTTCTTTTTGTAAAGAACAATATGCAGATCACAGCTTTCTTCCTCAGTAACTGGATCTTTGGGTTCTGGACATTAGAAGAATCTTTTCACTCACGCAGTTGTCCATGACAGAACGCTGTATTTGTCATTCCCCAGCTGTGAACAGTGACCTCTGCTCTGTAGAGTCGTCCTGGCACCAGGACCAGGTTGTAGACGGTAAACTCTGTTCTCAGTTTATTGATAGTCTCATTCAGCAGAACCACCGACCCGTTCCTCAGCAGGATACTGTAGCTTTCCCAGTCACCTGTGGGGGGTGTCCATTTTAGACTCAGAGTCCTCCCATCAACGAGAGGCATCATGGAGAGAGAAGACACTGGGTCGGGCACTGGGACAGAGTCAGATGTGAACAGGATCATAGACAGAACCTGTTATAAACCTGTTGTAATGTGGACAGAAAACATCAGAACTACAAGAAAACCCACCTGTCCTGCCACTGGTCCTGGTCTCTGTACTCTGTCCTCCAGCGGCGGTCTTTACCGACAGCTCGTAGCTACGACCGGGGATCAGACCCTCAAATACCACCTGTGTGATGTTGGGAGGTTGGCGGCGCTGCTGTGGGGTCTGTCCTGTGTCGGACAGAGTCACCAGGTACACCTCCACAGCTCCTTCAGCTGAGATCCAGGAGGCCTGCAGACTGTCAGAGCGGCCGTTGTTGTCCAGCCTCAGACCAGACACAGCCGCAGGGACTGAGGACGAAAAACGTTACTTAAACCTTTTTTTCCTCCGTTGTCTCAACTCTGACCCGGTTCTATAAAACCCACACATCCCAGTTTCACCTGAACCGCATATGAGTCTTCAGTTAAGCTGATCTACGACAGTGCGGCTTCGCTCGTTCTCAGATCAGCTCTGTGCTTTGTGGATCTGTGGTTCTGTGTTCTGTGATCTGTGGTTCTGTGGTTCTGTGATCTGTGGTTCTGTGCTCTGTGCTGTGTGGTTCTGTGATACTGATCCAACATGAGGCCCGGCAGCTCAGTGAGATCATCATCAGACTGGGATTCAAAAGGATCCAATCCCAGCCCAGACTCTGAGCCCGTACCAGGTGTGTGGATATGAAAATAGGACCCGACTTGTTGAATCAAGGTAAGTCATGAATTTTTTCTTCGCCACTGTTTAACAACAAACTTGATCCATATTCGAATTGTTTGTTTTAATCTGTGCACAAACGTTTTTCCCTTTCTTTACATCACTAACATCAAAGTCAGGTCTGAGTTCTGGAGCTTCATGGTCCAGCTTTTTCAAACAGAAAATGACCCAAAAGAGGCTGAAAGCAGCGGAGCTTAAAAACATCCCATAATACGTACCTGTGACTGCCTGCGTAGAGACGAATGTCTGCAGGCTGACAGCCTCTGTTACCACGGTGACGCTGTACCGAGTTCCCGGCTGCAGGCCGCTCAGCTCGGCGACCGTCTCCGTGTTTTTCAGAGTGATGTTCTTCAGCAGAATCCCGTCCTGGTCCATCAGCAGGATCCTGATCCTCTCAGTTCTGCCAGGACCCAGCTGCCAGGAGACGGTAAGGCTGTGTGAAGACGAGGACGCCACCTGGAGGCCATGGACAGAGGAGGGAGCTGGAGGAGGCGAGGAGAAAATAAAAAAAATCATATTTATCAAAGCCGCTCTCTTCTGTTTTTCATCTGTCGGGCTAATGATGTCACTGATTCAGGACTGGTCACACAGCGTAGAGTCCAGGTGTGGTGTCTCACCTGTAGCTGCTAAGGTGAAGACAGGTGCAGCGCTTATGTTCCCCGCCGTAGCCACCACACTGACATTATACAGAGTTCCAGGGATCAGGGAGGTGAATCCAGACTCTGGGGCTGCAGATCCCATGATCCTGGTCCTGATGGTGTATTTGGAGCTGGTATCCTCCAGAGTCAGATCATACCAGTCCACATGACCAACAGAACTCGACCAGGACACCGTCAGACCTGAAGAGTCCCCTTTCACCTCCAGACGAGCAGGTCCGACTGGGTCTGTGGGAGACCGGAGAGAGGGGACAGGACAGGTGTTACACCTGGAAACCATGTTTGATAAAAGTAGGAACATCTGAATTTTAAGCAGGTTCAGTTTCTGACTGTTTACAGTGAAGCTGCTGTTGGTTTCATCACTAAAACACATTATTACATTTATTCAATTCAATTTTCAATTCATCTTTATTTGTCTAGCGCCAAATCACAACGAAAGTCATTTCAGGGCACTTTCCATAACAAGGTTTAGGACCTTGCAAAAATATAAGTGTATATATAATCAAAATAATGGAGAAAACCCAACAGTCCCACTTGAG
>JAUMTR010000024.1:20757628-20769211 GCA_032270685.1 Microctenopoma stevenorrisi | reverse complement strand
AGGCTCTCAAATGAATTATAACTATGTTTAGATCTGGGGTTGATTAATAAACTGGAGTTATAGATTGCTGCAACTCCTCCGCCCTGCCTGTAATTCTAGGGATATGATAATTAATATGACTTGGTGGGGTCGACTCATTCAGACTGACACATTCATCCTGCTTATATTATTAAATTCTGTGACTTTCAGGAGTCGATCGGTGAAATGTTCTCAGTCCAGCATCCGCTGCTGCAGAAACAATGTGAGGAGGGAAGTGGCTGGAAACAGACACTTGAGACGAGATGAAGACCATTGTTCCAGAGCTCGGCGGTTCAGATCAGGACGCTCTGAACTACGACTTGGCAGCAGCAGAACGGATGTGGAGAAACTCTCAGTCTCATTAAGAGCAGCTTTAAACGTCTGAATGTGAGAAACGATTTAACTAATCCCGTCTGACCACATGGGTTTAAAACAGGAACTGGATCCTGGACTCACACGTGCTGCCCAGTCACTCAAATCTAACATAAACTGAAAAGGTTTCTATGCCTCTATCTCTCTGCACATGTTCAGTAAAGACTCGTTGGATACACGTTAACATATTTTCTACGCTCGTAGAAAATGTTCACTCGTTAAAAAATATAAAAACAAGGAGACCTGTGCTGGTCTGGAAGTGTCCAGTGGTTTTCTGATGTCCCCCTGTAGCTGTTAACCCTGTGACACTGTAAACAGAGTTTTACTAAGCAGTACTGTAGTACTGTTTGTACGTGAAGCAACTGTCTGACAGTGACGCCGTTAGGGTTGGCTCCTACCTGTGCGGACCGACGCCTTGCTCATCTCTCCATTGTTCCTGGAAACCACCATTAACTGGTACAGTGTCCCGGGTTCCAGACCTGTGAGGTGACAGATGAAGATGGTCCCGGGCTCTTCATACATGTCACAGTTGGTCTGATGAGTCCGGGACTCGTCCTCTGTGACCAGGCTGAAGTTACAGGACTGGCTGCCACTGTTCAACGTCACCTGAGCTGAGTCTGGACCAGACTGGACCTCCATCAGGTTCACTAAGCAGCGAGGAACAGCGGAGGCCTGAACCTGGAACAGGAAGTCACAGAAAGACGAGTGAGGACACAGTTTTTGGTCTCATCCTTCCTGGTTACTGAACTGACTGATAGACTGCACTCAGCCAGTCTTCACTGTCTCCTCTACCGTTGGTACAGAACCACCCCTCTGGTCTTCTGACCAGAAGCTCCTCCCCTGTACACCGGTCTGCCGGTCGGTATTAGAACAGCGCCGATAGCAGAAACATTTAAAGGTTTTTCCTTTGAAGCAACATGATGTCTGTATGTATGTTTTGTGTGTCTGTACACAGATCATTTGCGTGTATGTCGATTTTCTTCTTCTCCTTATAGAAATAGAAATATCACCTTGTGTGTTCCCTGAATGAAACTCAGACAAATTCTATTAAAGTGTTAAGGTTTTAAAAACGCGGCAGCGTTTCTTCCTCTGTGATGTTGATCCTGAAGCTTTATCAGATCGTATCAGATGATACAACCTGATGCACTCGCACGCTGGATCCAAATGTGTGAAGATTTCAGGTGCAGATACAGGTGTGAACATGCAAAGCTGGAATTTATCTGTGAAGGTTCTCAGTCGGGATGAATGGGAGGCAGCTCCAGCCTCCGCGGGGCAAACTCGAACACAGAGGAGTGGATCAACATCTTACACAGTGGGTTACCAGCTCCCTGACCACAGTATGAGTGCACCCAGGGCTGTGTGTCTGACGGGCTGTCTGCAGCACAGCCCCCCCCCCAAAAGGAGGAGAAAACCAAGAAGCGGTAGGTGGACTTCTACAGGCACAAACACCTTCCATCCAGCCACTGAACACCCAGGGTCCATGTACCTGTACCTGCTGCAGAGCCTCGGGTCTTTTGGACTTAAGACCTTTTATGACTAGCTGGCATTAGCCATCCTTCACGGTGTGGTCTGCTGCGAGGACAGTGGCTAAGCTGTTGGACAACATGTCCCACCCCGTGCAGGAGACTAGCAGCACTAGGCAGCTACTTCAGTCAAGGAGGAGAAGGGGGTCTTTCCTTCCAGCTGCTTTCAGACTCTACAACCTATAGATTGGAGAGAAAAATCCTACACGTGCAACATTCTTATTTTAACCCGTGTTTGTTCTTATACATTTAATAAACCTTGTGGACTTTTTCTGCTGCTCTTACTCTTGTTCTGCGCTAACAAATTTCCCACTTACTGACGTATTTTACTTATGTATAATTTCAAGGTACTTTACTCGACTCTGTCTATTCTAGAGAATTTACTCTGTTCTCTCTCCAAGTCAGTGTTGTCTATTTAATTTATTTATATCTCGGACTGAAATCATTCAAATCTATAAACACCTGTGTTCAGGTAAAACCACTGGTCGCTGGTCTGTTGTCCTGTATCACTGACCTCACTGACGCTCCACAACAAACCCAGTATCAAAAAGCTTGCGGCGTATCCGGGCATCGCGGCCGCTGGTTTAAATCCGTTAGTGGAAAACAAATCCGAAATCGTTCCACATGAGCAGACATAACGAGGAGGCAAAGCCAGAAAAAACAAAGATCCTCGGGAAAGCAGGCGCGCTGCCGTTTGGCTCGTCGTGCGTTAAGGTGACTCCAAAGCGCGCCAGGCCAGAATCCGTCCACATCTACACTCTGATCCTCACAGCCTGCAGGAGGAGCACGGAGCAGCAGAGCCTGTTCTATCACAGCATTAACTATCAGTCTTTACTGTTCTCTATAAGTCTCTGTGAGAACAGGAGCAGGCTGTGCTCCCTGCAGACCAACCCCACCCTGCTTTCCTTCCTGCCCGCCTCGGACTTTCTCTGACGACCTTTGGCATCAAACTGAGCTCCATCAATCAGAGCAGAACCCACCATTGTTAGGGTTGAATAAGTGTTATCCAATCAGGAAGTAGCCCCACGTCCAGAGCCAGGAACTCTAATTATAAACCAGTTTGCCTGTGGACCAGAGAATCTCATCAAAGACTGCTCATCATGTCATCATCTGCTCATGTACATTTATATTTATACTGTTCAGCAGATCCAGAGACTGGCCTCCTCGTGTTCCTCAGTCAGTCTGAAACGTAGAGGACCCATGTGGACAGGGTTCAGGTGAAGAACCAGGTTTGTCCTGATGGAGCCTGAAAACACAGCTTTGACACACAGATGTGTTACAGCTGGGCAGCTGTAGAAACACACACTCACCTAAGGAGCAGGTGTTTGGTTGGTTCAGAAAAACAGAGGGCAGGACTCAGGACAGCTGTTGTGATCATAAGGATTAAGGACCCAGCATATTTAAGCTAAACCTGGTTTATTCTGTTTCTAAATCCAAAGAAAGCGTTTAGGGTGTAATTCACACAGACACCTGGGGGCGCTCTTTCGGCACATCTGTGAACACACCCATCACATAAAACCTGACCTGACTTCACCTCAGTCCAGATCCAAGTTAAAATTCATACATCAGAGACATTTTCACCTAAAATATAGAGAAACTTAAGCTACAGCCATACTTACAGGTGGAGCTGTGGTCAGATCTGTAGTCGTAGTCTGAAGTGGAGTTCGTGTTGGTGGATGGGTTGTAGTGGTTCCTCTGGTTGTGGTTGCAGCTGCAGTTGTAATGGTTGTGATCAGGGTTGTAATGGGTGGTGTTGTTCGGATGGTAGTTGTCAAGACTGTGGTTGGAGTCTGGGTTGTTATTGTCCACATGGTGGTTGAAGTATCTGTGGTTGTAGGGTTTGTGGTTGATATAATGGTAGGAGCAGTTGTGGTTATAGAGATTGTGGAGGGTGTGGATGTAGTTGCAGGTGTGGTGGTGGGTTTGGTTGTAGTTGTAGGGGCAGGTGTAGTTAAAGGCATTGTGTTGGGTTTGGTTGTGGGTAGAGAACTGGTGGTGGATACAGGTGTGGTTGTAGGTATGTTTGCTGAACCTGTGGGTGGGACTGTTGGTGTTGGGGTGGTAAATCCTCCTGGAGACACCACCCTGACCGTTGAATAAATGTGTGAAGCAGGTAGAGTTTGGGGCGTTGTAGGCAATGTCTGATAGGTGGAGGCATCTGTCTCTTTGATAAATGTTGTCTCTGCTGCTGAAGATGAGTAAGAGGTGGTGGGAGGGGATGGCGCTGTGCTGGGTGGAGATGACACTTTGGTGAGTGAAAGTGAAGCTGTGGTGGGTGGAGGTGTGTGTAGAAGTAAAGCTGTACTGGATAAGGGTGGAACTGTGGTGGGTGGAGGTAAAGCTGTGCTGTGTGTAAGTGAAGCTGTACTTGGTGGAGCTGTAGTTGTGGTGGTTGGAGGTGAAATTGTGCTGGGTGGAGTTGAAGATATCCTGGGTTGAAGTGAAGCTGTACTGAGAGGTGGTGACGCTGTGCTGGGTGTAGGTGAAGTTTTGCTGGGTGTAGGTGAAGCAGTGGTGGGTGGTGGTGACACTTTGGTGGGTGGGGGTGTCTCTGTGCTGGGTGGAGGATAACCTTTACTGGGTAGAGGTGACTCTGTACTGGGTGGAGATAAAGCTGTACTGGGTTGAAGTGACACTGTGGCGGATGGAGGTGAAGCTTTACTGGGTGGAGGTGACTCTTTACTGGGTGGAGGAGAAGCTTTACTGGGTGGGGGTGAAACAGTGGTCAGTGGAGGTGACTCTGCAATGGGTGGAGATAAAGCTGTACTGGGTTGAAGTGATACTGTGGTGGATGGAGGTGAAGCTTTACTGGATGGAGATGACTCTGTATTGGGTAGAGGTGAAGGTGTGCTGGGTGGATGTGAAGTGTTGCTGCTCCCATCAGATAAAAGTTGGGTGAATCCAGAACCAGATGAGACCACTGAGGTAAACAGAAGACCAGTTTCTGCAGTGCTCACACCTGAAGAACCAGTGGAGGGATCCAGAGTCCCACTCCGGATTCTGGTCGACTGGGTCCCAGCAGACAATGAGGTGGAGGCCTGTCGGTGCACAGACGTCGTCTCAGCTTCATTCCTGAGCTCAGGGACCTCTCTGACAGACAAGTTCTCGGACGTGTCCTCGGATCGGTCCGTGGTGAACTCAGCTGGACTGGAAGAGATGCTGCGGTTCAGAGCCCACAGATCCTGGACTGGTGCAGAAACCTCAGGTGGGGAATGCGTTCTTACCAAGCTCCCGGTTTTAGGTTTGGTGACGCGGTTTTCCTGTGTTGCAGCTGTGTCAGTTGCTGGAGTGTGGACCTCAGAGGACAAGATCTGTCTGATGGTTCTGTGGGTTTTTCCAGCGTTCAATACCTGCTCATCAGTCACAGTGAGGACAGGAAGTCCGACGGAGGAGCTGCTGAGTCCAACAGGTTTATGTGTAGATGAATAAAAGATAGCGGAGGCAGAAGTTGTTTCTGAAAAATGTGAAGGAAACAAAGTTTACTTTACTTTGCTTGGCAGACGCTTTTATCAAAAAAGCGACTTACAGGGAGCTAGCGCTGGGTGTCTGGCTCAGGGACACACCTGGTAGGGGATGGATTAGGAGTCAGAAGGGGTTTGAACCTGCGACCTCCTACATCCCAGTCTGACGCTTAACCCATTGAGCTACCAGGCCGACAAACATCACAACGTGTTGGTCACAGTTACACTAATCACTGTAGACATGTATCTGTTAGCATTTAGCACGTCTGAATCCGTTCTTTTCCTCACAGCTGACAGAGGAGGCAGGAGAAACAAACCAATCGTTTCCTGTTGCTTAGTTTTCTCCCTGACAAAAAAAACTGCTCCGACTGACCGTAAACAAAACACCAGTTCCTGGTTGAGTTTCCTGGTGTGGACCTGTAACCGGGTTTTAAGGTTCTCATGGGTTTTGCACTGGAGGTGGTTCACATGCACCAGGTGCAGGTCTCTGGTAAAGATGAATCAGAAAATACATCCCACCACCTTTCAGTCAGTAAACGAGAGCGAGCGTTTTAATACTTAATAATTATAAACAGTGCTCACGGTCTGTGTTATGCAGATATTGTTTATTATTTTCTGTGGTTCCTCTCTCCCTCTATTGACGGGCCGCTACTTGTCAGTCTGGTCCACATCAAGAGGTTCAGCAATTCAACACTCACATACGGTTACATGTATAGAAGGAGGTTCCATTACCGGACCTGAGACCTGCTGTGTTCTCCGTTCTCTGGGCCTGTGCAGGTTAATGCTCAGAGTTCTGCAGAAGGTAAGAACCGGTGACGCGTGCGAAACAGAGGACACCTGAGAGGACGATGGAATAACTGCAGACTTCTAAATGAATGGTTTCAGCATCGTCATCATTCTGAACATAATCACGTCTGCAGTGATGTTCCTGTCCAGAGTCCAGAAACAATTTGAGGAGAACCAGGACCAGGACTCTACGACTGACAGAACTCCTTTTCCCCTGAGAGACTGAGAGTCAGCACGTAGCATCTTCACGGTGCCGGGCTTCAGGTATGTCATCGATCGAAGTACTTCACAGTTTCACACAGGTTTCACTAAACACATTTAATATCGAATACTACAGAAGTATCAGCATCACGATTAAAAGTACAGTGTACTGAAAAACTAAATACTTTGTTTTACATGTAGTAAATGATACATGGTGCAGTAGAAAGTGCAGTATTTCTATTTCATCAAATGTAGTTTAATTCAGTGATGTCACTGTGACATCACGGCTGGGCGGGGTTACAGGTTTAAATCATGTTGCATCTATCTTCAGGCGTTACATCATCACCAGCTTTACCGGCACCAAACACACGTGGGACTGGTGTTTATCAGCGTTTCAAAGCTGACAAACGGGTCTAAACAGAACCAGGATGTACTGGATCAGTGATGGTCCAGATAATGGCCCACTGAGCCCACTAGGAGCTTCACAAGACCACCTCTATGGTCTAACAGAAGTTGAATAGGCTGATCAGAACCATGTGTCCCTCATGAACTCACCTGTGTTGTGACACAGAGACGTGATCAGTTGTTTCCCTCCTGAGTCCACATCGAACCTCCTCCACAGGAAACCAGTCTGCGGGCTTTCTGCAACCACTAGATATAATTCCAGTTTCCTCAGGTACATGTGTGTCTCAAGCGGTCCGAACGCTCTCTGGGTTCCATAGCAGGTCCAGCCCGGCGCTGTGCTGCAGTCACTGAGTTTGACGAGCTGGGCGCTGGGAGGCATCCCAGGCCTGGAGTCAATCCAGAGACACCTGGAGGACTGAACGTGGAGCAGCCTGGCACCAGCTGTCCAGGCCCAGTGATGGGAGGGATTGGAGGCGTCACACTGGCCCAGAACGACCCGGTAGCTTTGTGGGGTCAGACAGAACCTCGGGGGGGTCAGCATGATGAGGAAGCCAGCTGCAGACAGACAAGAACATCAAGGTGAAGCTAAAGGTCCTCAAGTAGCAGGACGACGTGTACACACAGAGTACACAGTACACAGAGTATACAGTACACAGTACACACAGAGTACACACACTACACAGAGTATACAGTACATAGTACACGCAGAGTACACAGTACACACAGAGTATAGTGGGCATACAGAGTACACACAGTACTATCAGTACACAAAGAGTGCACAGTACACAGAGTATACAGTACACAGTACACATAGTACTATCAGTACACACAGTACACAGTCAAGTTAATTTATTTATGAGCACATTTGAAAAGGTTCTGTAGAATAATAAAAATGCTTATTATAAAGCACAAGTACGCAGAGTAAGTGCGTATATATATATATTCATATACACACACACACACACAGATATATATAAAATACACATCATAAACAACAACAGAATAAATACGTTTTGAGACGAGTCGTGAACGTTGTCACTTGTTTCTTAAGACAGAGCGGGAGACTGTTCCATAGTTTAAGGGCAGTTACTGCAAAGGCTGGATCACCTTTAACACAGTACATGAAGTACACAGTACACGAAGTATACAGAGTATATATATATATATATATATATATATATATATATGTGAATAATTGATAAAGGTATATAATTACATAATTAAATAATTGATTTCTTCTGGTTTGTTTTAACACGATTCAGTGTCTGAGATTTTATTATTTATGATTTTCACAGGGAGCTGTGAGGAACCTGAGCTGCTCTGCTGGCTCAGTACTTCGTACTAGCTACTGGATAAAAGCATCTGTAAAATAAAGTAAACAATCGGATCCAGATACTTCAACTCAGTACTTTGTTTCTATTGTCTGCTGCTGAATTAAACCAGGTCAGAAAGAAACTTAGAAACACTTGATTATGTGACAACAATCAACCTGCAGATTCATGAGAACAATACTTTTCCAAACTGTAACTGTCTGAGAGTGTGGTATTAGTACATTTACTGAATACTTTAAGTACAGGTAGTGAGTAGTAAAGAGCTTTGGATTTTTAGAGATTAAAAAAAGAGAAAATACTTTTAAAATTCCTGTAGTACTGTAGTACTATTGTTACTGCGTAAAACTGCCAGGTGAGATAAGAGGAGAAAATATCAGACACAGGTCACGAGTCTGTGGACTGATCACAAACAGCAGGATTGGAATCAGGATTAGGATCGGGATCAGGATCAGAATCTGGATCGGGATCAGGATCAGTACTTACACACACAGCTAAAGCTCCACAATAGAAATAAAAGTAGAATCAGGGCGTCCATGTTCCTGTGCTGCACGTCTCTGGCGTCCTCAGCTCCAGATGAGCAGCAGAGAAGCTGAAGGGAAGTTGGTCTTTCTGGGAGGAAAAAGTCAGCGAGCAGCGTTTCCTGCCATTCAATTGTTCTGGAGTTTCACAGTGAAGGAGCCGACGCTCGAGAGTCGGAAATACCAGAGGACAGAACAACCTGCAGAAGACAACCTCTCACGAGGGGGCAGGTTGAGCAGCAGACAGGAGAAATCGAACCCGTCTTAGTGTGTGTGTGTGTGTGTGTGGGGGGGCTTTAACAGATTATGTTCAGTCCAGAGAACAGCAGAACTAGAACCGAGCCAGCGTCAGTTTCAGAACGTTCACACAGGAAACGAGCTGGATCAGCATCCACAGCCTCTTCCTGCTCTTATCTTCAGGAGAACTGCACTTTAACGGGACAAGGTGCTGACCCACCCCTCCCCCCTCCACTGACGTCCTGCCCTGTCAGGAGGAAGACGAGGGTGAACCTTCACTTCCTGCTAGTGAGCTTCACACGCGCAAGTCAAACAGACCTGGCCCTGCACCTGGACCTGGACCTGCACCTGGACCTGGACCTGGACCTGCACCTGGACCTGGACCTGGACCTGGACCTGGACCTGGACCTGGGCCGAGTAATCTCAGTATACAACAGATTAGTACATTTTGGGGAACTTCCTGTACACTGTTGAGTTTATATGATGTAACAGATTAAATAAATCACTCAGTCTGTTACAGTAAAACTCTGTATTCTGCTAAATACTTTTACTTTGACTGAAGTCCGAGTACTTCTGTTACTCCTACAGACTGTTTAAAAATAAATATAACATTTTGTTTTGTATTTTCTATCTTCACTTTCAACTAACAACTTTATTTCCAAGATTAGTGTGTGTTTTTATTTTGCTTTTATTTTGAAGTACTGGTAGATCTGGACTCAGATTAATTTACAGTTTGTTCATGTAGTGTGTTACTTCCATCCCTGATCACAAGGAACATGAACTCAATCGAACCAAAACTTAGTGCTTGACGCAGCTCCTAAGGACAGAGGTTAAAACATAAAATTCTGATTCTGAATTCGAGATTTACTTTTAGGGATTTTTGTATCTCTCACTACAGACATCACACAGTGTGACTTCTGACATTTGTTGTTGACTGAATGAACTGTGTCTAATGTAAAGATGCACATTGTGCTTTTAATGGGTCGGACACAGATGTGAGCCAGTCACCAACTAGCACTATTTATTTATTTGAACTAGTTTCACAACACAGTGAACACCCTATAACACCCCGCCAGCATCATAACATAACATTGAAATTATGCTTAATATAAATGTATATGTCCACCCCCCCCCTTCCTTTGTCGTAGTGTTATAGTACTGTGTGTGTGTGTGTGTGTTGTAGTACTGTGTGTGTGTGTGTGTGTTGTCGTACTGTGTGTGTGTGTGTTGTAGTACTGTGTGTGTGTGTGTGTGTGTTGTAATACTGTCTGTGTATTGTAGTATTGTGTGTATGTGTGTGTGTGTGTGTGTGTGTGTGTTGTAGTACTGTGTGATGATTGGTAAGAAGGAAGCTCCACCCTCAACAGGAAGTCATGCAGTTTAACCTCGACAAACCCAGATACACACACACACACACACACACAGACGGACAGACACACACCCATCTGGTTTTGACTAGATCCCAGGATCTGATGCTGCTGCTGCTTTAATGACACAGTCCAGCGTCCTCAGGAGGGTTTAACCTGGTGAGATCACAGTGGCGTCCAAAAGGACAGAGAAACGTATTTATCGAATCTTACTGTAGAAATAAATCCAACGATACAGTTTCTAAATACGAAGACCGGGCCCTGGTCACAAGGCTCCGTGAAAAGGAGACGTCATGTCCACACAGGGAACCAAAGAGGTTTTATGATGAAGAAGACGAAGAAGAGCAGAGTTTAGAGCCTGCTCCACCGTCTTGGCATCAGGGCGGGACTGTAGACCTGGATCGGGGAGCGCATGTTGTTTTTTCAGGCTGATGAAGCTGCAGATTTTATCACATGTATGTGAGTGTGTGAGCAGGTGAAGCAAGTTTTTGTTGTGTGTTGAGCTTCATTATTGTGTTGTGTATTCTGACTTTAACATTTTCAAAACCGTCTCTGTGGACAGTGAAACCCAGAGGACCTGCATTATGCTGGACTGGCTCACAGTCCACGCTTAGCGTGCTAATCTCGCTCCCCATGTCCTCGTTCAGACAGTTCAAAGATCCATCTGTCCTCAAAGAGGTCCGAGGTCACGGTCTGGGCCCGCGTTCAAGGTCCTGTCCCACTGATTGGCTGAGGAAGTGTCTCATTTCAGAGGAAGAAGACGTTTCCTGAACAGAGACTCAGCCGGCGAAGAAAGATGAGGAGGAAGAACTTTATGACTTTATGATGTGGGAAACAGTGACACGTTCACACAGACTGGTGATGACGTGTCAACGCGGTCACATCAGTTGTTGCTGCCCTCTACTGTCTGTTTTTACAGAATCTCATGTCTTGCAAAACAAACTCTGCAAAAAAATCACCCACGTACAATGTTGTTATCTCAACAATACCCAGGAAGCTTCAAAGTTGTTCGCACTCTGGCTCAACTCAATTCATCTTTATTTGTCTAGCGCCAAATCACAGCGAAAGTCATTTCAGGGCACTTTACATAGCAGGTTTAGGACCCTGCAAAAATATAAGTGTATACATACAGAAATGTAAAAACCATCTGCCTCGACCGGTTGGGGTTAGTGGACAGATGAGACTTTACTCCACTTTACTTAACTTTGCTTGGCAGTCACTTTTATCCAAAGCGACTTACAAGGAGCTAGTGATGGATGTCCGGCTCAGGGACACACCTGGTAGGGTATGGATTAGGAGTCAGATGGGGTTCGAACCCACAACCTTCTGCATCCCAGTCTGACGCTTAACCCACTGAGCTACCA
>JAUMTR010000024.1:20745300-20757528 GCA_032270685.1 Microctenopoma stevenorrisi | reverse complement strand
GACGCGCACACACAGAGACATGCACACACACACACACACACACACACACACCCACACACAGAGACACACACACACAGAGACACACACACACAGAGACACACACACACAGAGACACACACACACACACACAGAGACACGCACACACACAGAGACACGCACACACACAGAGACACACACACAGACACAGAGACACACACACAGACACACACAAACACACACACACACACACACAGAGACACGCACGCACACAGACACACACACACAGAGACACGCACGCACAGAGACACGCACGCACAGAGACACGCACGCACACAGACACACACACACACAGACACACACACACAGAGACACGCACGCACAGAGACACGCACGCACACAGACACGCACGCACACAGACACACACACACACCTTGTTGTGGAAGCGGTAGCAGCTCCAGAACTGAGCGGGGTTGAAGGGCAGCTCGAGTCGAGACGGGACTGTGCTCAGGCAGCGATGGACCAGGTCTGAGAACAGTCTGGACTGACTCGGTCCACGGACCTGCTGACTGCTGCTGAACTCCAGGTAACTAAGGAAACCAAACAGTCAGACGTGTGAGGTAAAGTGGGACAAATTAATCTGTCACCACGGTAACCAGGTGACCTAGATTAAATATACGCATCACTCCGACATCGTGACAGAGCGTCTGGGCTGATGACTGCCGACACTCACTCCATCCAGATGTTGCGAAGCTCCTCCAGCTGCATGTTTGATCCCAGCGCTCTTTCAAACGCGTCCACTGTGTCGTCCACAGAGCCGTGCAGCCACTGCCAGCGACTGCAGCAGCAACAACAACAGCATCAGCAACAGTACAGACCCACCTCCCAGTGTAACATCTACACAAAGTAGAACCACAACACAGTGTGGTTCCACAGGTGTGAGCTTAGGTTAACACACACACACACACCCGTGAATAAGGTGGAAGTAAGACATCTGCTGACGAAGCTGCTCCTCCAGCTCCTTCTTGATGATGGGGCCTCTGACGAGTTCGTCTGTGGGGAAGCCGAGGATGTGTCTGGGGGAGAGAGAAAGCTCATTAACCTTCTTCTGTGTTAGGACACATCACCTTCCCTCCTCTGATCTCACTGTGTGTTTCAGTCTGGATATGTCAGAAGCCCCCCCCCCAAAATGTCAGTGCACTTTGATGAGTGGAGAAGGACGTACCGCAGGACGTCCACAGGTGTCTTGTGACTCTGCTCATCCTCACAGAGCGACAGGATGAATCCACGAAAGAGGGGAATGATGGCGCTCGACTTGCCCTGAAGAAACATGGAGCGTGGGGTGAACATCACAAAGACGACAACGTCCAACTTCCAGGGCCCGAGAAACAAAGAGCTCACCTGAGCCATGAGGAACTTGCAGGAGTGATAGAAGACCATGGCGTTGTCAGGACACTCAGTCAGAGCGTGAAGCCACATGCTGACCGCCTGATCCGGGTTTCCCTTCCTCATGTGCAGCTCGGCCAACGCGTCCCGAAGGACGCACGACTCGGGACAGGCGTCCAGCAGAGACTCACACAGAGCGATGCCCTCGTCGTACCTGCAGGGACACACAACCATTCTGTAATCCAGGCTCCGCCTTTCACCGACAGCTCAGTCAATCTGCTCATGTTTCCAAAGCGTGAGCCCGCTCACGTCTGCAGCAGCTGGTGGAGCTCTATGAGGTTGGTGTGAAGGGGGAGACAGGACACCACCCTGTCACTCTGAGACAGAGACTCGTCGCTGCAGCACTGGATGGCATCTACAGAGAAAACAGAGAATAAGAGGCTGTTGAACAGAACCCTTCAGCTGGACCAGCTGGGGTTCAGGTTCTTACCTTGGAAGAAAGCAACGAGGACCTTGAGGGGTGTCCTGACGTCCTGAGGCGTTCTCCACGGCAACACGAAGGACTCTCTGCTCACCAGTCTGGACGGACCAGACTCTGCTGGGTCGTACAGACTGGACGGCAGCCGCTCGAACTCTATCAGGTGAATGTACGAGAGCCAGACCAGCGCTCGGTCGCTGGCCGTCAGGTGGTCCGCTATGCTCCTGTCACGGGCCGACTTCAGCACATTCTGCAGACACAAACAACGGCTCCTTTTTACGCTGTGCAGAGACGACAGCTGTAACACCGAGAATCATTCACATGGTCTTTCATTTCAGGAGATCACTGTCCAAACCTGCTTTGTCCTAGTTTTCACATTGGACAGTATAAGTATAGTTAAGTTTTGGAGTTTCCGTCCCAAAGTTAAGAGTCAGAAGAATCCAGAACCTCATGTAAAGAACTGCAGGCCTCTGTCATCTCAGCGTTTACGATCCCACAGTAAGAAACGGCATCAAGGAGAAAACCAAAACATCTTTATTACGAACAAGAAATGTTCTGTAAATATCATCAGACCAACATCTGACCATCAACATGACATAAAATTAAGTCACCAATTCACCGTGATAGAAAACGATTCAGCAAAGAAGATGTGAAACAGCAGTTCAGTTACAGGCGGGTTTAATGAATGTGGTCCTCATTCAGAAATACCTGCAGAAGGGCCAGAGCGCTCTCCATCCTGCCCGTGAACAGGTTCAGGTGCACTCTGTAGAGCAGAGCCTCCATCAGCTGGAAGGACAGTTTGTCTGTGACCCCCGAAGACGCCTCCGTCAGGAGAAACTGCAGCAGGCGATCGCACACGTAGTCCTTCCCGTCGAATGAGCTCTCCAGGTTCAGATACTGCAGAGTGAAGATGATGCGACATTAAACTGGGAAAGCTGCAGAGTGACAGAGACAGTTTCTCACAGCTGCACAGGACTCACGTTCCACCACACGTGGTAGTCAGGCGCGTGCTCCACAGCCATCTCACACATCTCCTGCACCTCCTCCCTGCTGCCTCGTCTGGAGAACAGACACAGATAGTGGTTCCACACCTCTGGGTTGTCACAGTTCGTCTCCAGAGCGCGAGACAGCGTGTTCAAGGCGGCTTCCAGACACTCTGCTGCTGACCTGCAGACAAAACATCCAGAGTCAACACCACAAACAAAACCAGAACCAGAACTCATAAACTCTGGGTCATTCGCCGACTTACGCGTCGTTCTGGTTGAGGTATTTGAAAGCCAGTTTGATCCACAGCTGAGTGTCTCCAGGACTTTCCAGGACACTGGTCTCAAGGTTTGATATGTCGTCTGTCTCGCTGACAAAATAACGTTTGTCCTCGGATGTGACACATACGTCCAGAACAGGGAGGCTGGACTTCGAGGCCTCGTCTGCACCGAGAAAAACGGACACGGTGAAACTAAAACAGACTGAATGCGACTCATCAGCGTCCCTGTGTTTGCTCTGACACCTGAACCAGATCTAAACCTGCCTGTCTGATGTTCTCACCCTGTGTCCCGGCTGTGATGTTTTCAGCGGTGGCGTCGTCCTCGCCGTCGTCCACAGGGCCGGTGCCACTCTGCACCAACGGCTTCGGCCTCCACCTCCTCAGGTCTTTGCGGGTGGTGAACGGAGGAACTGCGAACAGCACGGGCAGCGATCTGTCAGTAAAGTATTGGCGGCTGCTCTGAAGACAAACTAAAAGAAAACGCCACCAACCGTGCCGTTTGCTCTCGTTCACTTTGCTGACGAGGAGGACGGCCTTCTGATCGATTCCCATCCTGTCTTTGTTGGTGCCGAACAGCTTCTTCATGTACGTCTCTGCAACCAACACAGAAATGTACGTGAAGAACAGACCACTGTCTGAGGACAACACAAAACAGTGTGTGCTGAGAGAACATGCTGAAAGGACACCTGTGGCGACGGCGATGTCCTCGTCCACGCTGCTCTCAGAACAGCCAATCAGAGACAAGTTGTAAGACAAGATGTCCTGAAAAAGCCGGTTTCCAGTCAAAGTGCAGTTTCTCATGTGCTGCCTGCAACAGAGGGAAGGTACCAGACATTACACACCGCAGAGACGCCACGACAGCCAGAGTCTCTGCAGACAGAGACAGACGGCAAGAGTCTCTGCAGACAGACAGCCGGCAAGAGTCTCTGCAGACAGACAGCCAGCAAGAGTCTCTGCAGACAGACAGACAGCAAGAGTCTCTGCAGACAGACAGACAGCAAGAGTCTCTGCAGACAGACAGCCAGCAAGAGTCTCTGCAGACAGACAGCCAGCAAGAGTCTCTGCAGACAGACAGACGGCAAGAGTCTCTGCAGACAGACAGCCGGCAAGAGTCTCTGCAGACAGAGACAGACGGCAAGAGTCTCTGCAGGTGGGTGGGTGGGGGTGGGGGTAGTTCTGCTCTCTCACCATCTGCAGTCGTCGTCGTTGCACGTTCCGGTGAGGTCAAACCGACAGAAACACTTCTTTGGGTCAATGGTGTTGCTGTATGTTACAGAGCTCAGAGACAACCTCTCCTTGGTTCTGTAATATGGACTGAACCTGAGACAGAACAGGAACCGTGTCAGTCCATGAGACAAATGAAATGATCAATGATCTACAGACACGTTCTGATGCGAGTCTACCTGTATGATCTGAAGACCAGCAGAGGGCTGTGATATGGTCCAAAGGGAACCGGCTTCAGCTCTGTTCTCCCAGACCGGCTTGTTGTGTCCAGCTCCACTGAGAACGCCTGCACAGAGACAGCATGGAGACGGGTTTGAACTAAAACCTCAGTGACAATCATTACACTGAGTCCTGGATCTCACCTGAGCAGGGGGGGGGTTGGGGCTGGGTTCCTGCAGGTTCTGCAGCAGCACTCCGAGCTGCGGCTGCTGCTGATACATCAGCTTCAGCGTGTCCACATTGAGCCCAGCGAACATCTCTGCAGGAGCCTCCGAGCTGCCCGACGTCTTGGACGGTTTGGTGCTACTGTCTTTAGCTGGGGTGGAGCTCAGCTGCTCCAGGTGGGGCTTGGTGAAGGAGCAGCTGGACTGACGGAGGGAGCGCCGCCGGGGGCCTTTCGCTGCAGCAGCCAGTTCCGATTCATGGTCGTCTGTCTCGACGTCCTCACTGTCAAGGGTTAGCTTGTCCTGGGTGAGATCGTGCAGGGACGGCTGGGGCACAGGGAAGGGACTGGAAGGGGGTGGGATCTGGATGTGAGGATCTGGGGGGGTTGAAATCCGGAGTGGTTGCTCTGGAGGGAGTTCTTTGTTTCTCAGGGCCTGGGCTTCCTTCAGCTTCTGGATCTTGAGGGCGTACTCGGACTCAAGCCGCTGCAGCCGCTGCTTCTGAGCGATCAGCTCTGCAAACTGCCGCTCAGAACCGCGAGGAGCTCCGTCGACACGCTGGACTTTAAAGGGCTGGGGGGGGGGGGCATACATGACATAAGAGCTGAGACATAAACACAGTTTCAGAGGAACACACCTCTTCACTCAGGCGAATGAGGAGTTTCTCACCAGGCTCTGGTTGGAGTCTGTTCTGCGCTTGGATCCTCTTCCAGCTGAGAGCTGAGCCTGAGCCACTTCCTGCTCCAACCTGGCAGCAACGCCCTTCTTTATGGACACTCTGTGTTCAACGCGATGCACCTGCACACAGGAAGGAGCACACAGCTGTAAACATCTGTTTGTACATTACTCTAGTTTCCAGGTTCCGGATCCAGCTTCTCACCTGCTCTTGCAGCTTCTTAAGCAGCGTCTTGTTTGCGCCGACGATCTTCTCCGATGCCTGCAGCTGCTCTCGTAGTTTGAGCACTTTGGCCTCGGCCACTTTCAGAGACTCTCTTTTCTTCAGCTCCTGCTGGAGCAAGTGTCTGAGGATGGCCTCATCCCTCTGCATCAGCTCTCTGGGGGACAGGAGGAGACAGAATGGTGTTCACACCACGACCCTGAACCGTAGGTAGCACAGCTCTAGCATCTGTTGTCACAGAGCGGATCTCCCACCTGTGTCTGTTGAGTCTCTGCTTTGCTTCACACAGCTTCAGCTCTGCAGCCGACCTCACCGCTGAATCCAGCACAGACTCAGCAGGTGAGGCGGAGCGCCGAGCACTCAGGCTGTGATCCTTCTGCATCTTCTGCTTCTCCCTGCTGCAGACAGTCACATTTTACTCTCTCACCCAGAACTAATAACACAGATGCTTTTCTCCAACGCGTCTGCAGCGGTGGATTAAGTTGGTACCTGGCGATTTCCTCCTTGAGCAGACGGTATTCGGTCTTCTTGGCTTCAGGTAAAGCCTCTGGAGTTCTCACTGGGTTGTTTTCTTTCTCACATGCTGAGGCTGCTTTAGGCTTCGCCGCCTGATAAAAAAGGGGAGTGGTCACCTTTTTATCTTTTAAGTAACTTCCTGAGACGTGCAACAAATCCACAGATACTGAGGGAAACCGCTCGCTGTGAGACCAACTGTTGTTACCTGTCTTCTATATGAGGCTCATGTGAGACACACACAAACAGGGACAGACGTGTGACGTCCACTAACAATGTTCCAGACGTCATAAACATTTCTAACAGCACCTGTGCTGTGAACTAGTGCCGAGTTTGGACTGTGTCTTTGACAGAGATGGGGACAGGCTGGTGAAAGACAGCTCTCGGCTGTAAAGATCTAAAAACTGGCAGGTTATATAAACATATACCTCGACGGTCCTCCTGGCTTCTTTGATCATGAACTCCAGTCCTCCAAACACGGTCTGTGTGGAGCTGCAGGCGTCTATGTCGGAGTCACTGTCGTCTGAGTCATTGAGAGAAACCACCACAGACTTGTGTCGGGGGAGCTGGAGGAGACAACACAGGAAAGATCAGACTACACGGGTGTCATCTTCACCATGGCAGGAACAGACACTTGCTGTGTGAATCAAACTGAAGACGGAAAGAGGGACCAGTCACAGATCTGAGCTCTACAGCGACACGTGATCCCACAGGACCTTTTTAATCCTTGTGTGTTTATGATCAGGTAATAAATAAACCACCAGGACTCGCTCCCCGACAGACTCGCTGCGTGTCCGTGTAGCCACCTCAGACTGGGAGGACGATCTTACCACCAGTGGAGCTCTGGGAGCGTGATGTGCTCTGCTGAACTTGTTCCTGGAGTGAGACACCGTGTTGAGACTGACGGTGCTCAGGTTCCCTCTGATCGACTGCTGCACACCTGCAGGTGGAGGAGGGCAGCTCGGGGAGGGAGGACGGCTGCAGCTCTTCTCCTGCGGACAAACACAGGTATCGGCAGCTGTTCACAGTAAGTGAATAAATGTACCACAGACCGAGGACGAGGAACAAACCTCCGTCACTGCCACCCTCTTGTTGGCCATAGACATCAGGCAGGTCTCCCTCAGCAGCATTTCCTCCTCCTCTTCCTCATCAGCAAACGGAGGTTTGGGAGGAGGCTCCAGGTCATCCGGAGGAGGGGGGAGAGGGGGAGGTGGGGGAGGAACTCCAGACAGCACAGGAGAGAGAAAGGCCTGAGAGAAATCCTGAGAAACAACACAGGTCAGAATCAGTACACTGCTCGGTTCGGAGGTTCTGAGGATCCGACGGGTGAGCTCACCATCGCAAACTGAGCAGAGTCGGTCACATACAGAGACACCTGAGGGAAACATCCTGCACTATCAGCGGGGAATGGGCTGCGAGTCGGGGACGGCACTGCAACACAAAAACATAGGAAGTCAACGCACTGTCCACTGCTTCAAAATAAAAGCACATGAACTGTCAAATAGACTGAATTAAAACAAGAACAGCATCAGACACGTGATGTCATCTAAACTGAAAACAGACACATCCAAACACTAACATTATCTGGGGTTAGGTAGCAGGGCAGCAGCCTGAGCACAGAAGTCCAGACCTCCCCTCTCCCCAGCTACCTGTTCCACCACTTCTCACAGCACGTCCTCCAGAGACCCCAAACAGGCCGGACAGTCCTCCCTCCAACATGCAGGCGCGAGGAGGCAACCCTCTCGTTCAACAGGGAGAACATCGACGTACAAGTCACAAAGGCAGGTCCCTGCCTGACACCTCTCACCCATCCAGAGTGGACCAAGTCCAAACCCCTCTGTAGAGGATCAGCTGTTGTCCCGACAGACGGACTAAGCAGTGTACCGTCACAGTAAGTAGATACAGGTCCTCACCTGGTGAACTGGTCTCGCTGTCCGTGTCCATCGCCACCTCATCGTAGTTGTCGTACTGGTAGAGGTTCCCCGAAGCGTCCACTCCCTGTTTACCTGTGGACCTCCTGTGTTCCCGGTCCCTGGACTGAAGGACAGAGAAACACGTGATTGCGTCGGTTTCTGTTGAGGTGAAGACCTGCAGCTTCCCCCGGCTTCATTTTAAAGACCGAAGGTTTAATCTGAACTGAGGAAACCTCAGGTGACATTCTGCTCTACGGCCTCTTACTTGACTGCGTGTCCTCGTTTTCCCTCCCACCAGCTTCATGAAGCGGTTGTACTGCTCGTCCTGGTTGGACAGGTCCCGAATGCGGCGGATTTCGTCCTCTCGTTTGCGTCGCTCTTCCTCGTCCTGTCGATGTTTCTCCTCCTGCTGCTGCTGCAGCTTCCAGGTCCTCAGCTGCTGCTTCCTGAACACCTGCTTCGCCGCCGAGCCTGACAGAAGACACACGTTAGTCAGGTCCAGTGGTGCTCTGTTTGTCTCAAACTAAAACTCTGGTTCTGGTCCCACTCACCTGGGCTGAGTATCTTCTTGGTCACATGAGGTTTTCCAGGATTCCGGCCTCTCTCCTGGCCAGTTCTAGGAACAGGTTTTGGACTCTGTTTGGGTCTGTCTCTCTCTGGGGGCTTGTCTCTGTCTGAAGGTCTGGGTCCTATCTTGGCCCTGTCTCGGTCCCTGTCCAAAGGTTTAGACCTGGTTCTGCTCCTGTCTGCAGCAGCTGCAGCAGCAGCGGCGGCGGCGGCGGAGGAGGCCGACCTGGTGGTGACTCTCGTCCTGCCAGGCGTCGGGGCCCTGGGGCTGGGCCCTGAGCTGGAGCTCCTCTCCTGGACCGCTTTAGTGATCCTGTCTTTGCTCTTCTTCATCACCTGCTGCTCTTTTTGTTGCCACTTCTTACTGGCCGACTGCAGAGCGAGGAGACGCAGCTGCAGCTCCGACAGCTCCTCCTCCTCCACCTTTAGCACCGGCTGCTCCCAGACAAAAAAAAACATACAAATTTAAAACACTACTCAGATATTGTAGTTACACAAACCGGACCAACCAGAACATAAACGTATCATTGCAGTTTCACAGGCTGCACCTCACCTTGTCTGGGGAAACGGCAGAGTCCTCACTGGAGGCCGAAGACTCTTTGCGACAGGGACACTTTTTATTCGTCTCCTCTTTGTCCGTTTCCTTGCTGCTGCACGAACACGACTTTTCCTCCGATTCTGGTTCAGGTTTGTTTTCGGATTCTGCTTCTCTTTCGTCTTCTGCGCCTAGATAAACAAAAAGGACAGAAGCTCACACTCACGCCATCAAATGGAGAAGGACCACTGTGAGACACGCCTGACGTCATCAGCCCTCAAACTAGTACCATCCTCCTGTGACTCAACATCTTCTCCTGGATAAAACCCTTTATTCAATTATTTATAAAGCACTTCGAACAAACCACACAGGACCACAGTGCTGTACAGAAAGTGAAATAAAACTCATAAATTTAGGAGTAGCTTGTGTCCTGTTGTAGCAGGTGATGTTTCAAGCTTCTGTATATTTATGGAAAAGATTGTGTGACCTTAAAAAAAACCTCAGGATCATCTCACCGACTCTTGGTGCGTCTCCTTCCGCCTCCTGCTCCGCCCGTCTCCTCTGTAGCTCGTCCAGATCTGCAGGAGACGACAGTTTCTGACGCAGAGGTTTGATGTTGAACGCCTGGAAGACTTTTTTCTCCGACTTCTCCACCTCTCCTGGTCCTGCCGGGCTCAGAGCCGGTTCAGGTGTTGATCTGGTCTCTGTAATACTGGTGGCTTGTCCTGGGGCTTGATCTATAGAGGAGGAAGCTTTAGGCTCCAGAGCCATTGTCTCCTCCTTGCGGATACACTCCAGCTCAAGCTGAATCTGCTTATACTTGGACAACAAGTCCTCAAAGGACTCGTCAACACCACTGTCTGGTTTGGAAACACTGTGGAGCCCTTTCCTGGTCTGAGTCCTGGTCTGGGGTTTCTCTGTGGTCAGGGGTTAAGGCCAGCAGCACACTTTTCATCATTAAACAAGACGAGTATAAGGAGAACTCAACTTATTAATGTGTCTTAACTTATCTGTGCGCTGCTGTAACAGCAACAAACCCTGAGGACCAGCAGCTGATTCTACGACTGGATCCAGTGAATAAGACGACATCACAACAACCTGAAGCTAAACATATTTCTTATCATTAATTAACATTATTCATTATATAACAATCATTATTCAGTAAGAAGCTGCATCCAGGACATTTTATCACATTAGTGTGTCTGTGTGTTTGTGGAGCTGCTTCATCATATTTCATCCTTATTTGGGTCTAAAATGGGCCCGTCAGAACCTCAGAACATGCACTGAACTCGGACCATCTAATTTACCTGATTCATCACTATTAATTCTGTAACCAAGTGTTATTATGTGAGGAAACCTCGTCAGGTATCAGATTACTGAGATTTTTTGTATTATTAATGTGAAAAGTAAACACAGAAACCGTCCGCTAAACTAATTCTGATTTATCAATAATTCACCTGCTGGCGTTATCTTATTACCTTGCTGTCAGGTCTCAGGTGGGCTCTAAATTCAATCCCTGACTTCTTAATTAAACACACCGGGAAGGATACGTTTTCTCGAGGGAGGCTCTTTCACCGGGCCGTGACTTTCACCGGGCCCGTATCGACCGAGGGGAACTCGGCTGCCTCGGTTCCAGGCCCCGTGTCCACCGTTCGGCATGGCCCGGTGCCTGAACCTGCCCAGGGTTCCATGGTTCCGCTCCCAGAAGTTGGACCGCTGGCTCGGCTCGCCGTGGGGCCCGAGCCCCGGCGGCAGCGGCGCAGGTGAGGGAGCAGGAGGCCGGTCGGGCCCGCTCGGCCCGCACTGCTGCCGGTGGCTCGGGGGGAAAGGGCCTTGACGTGCGAGGTTGAAGGGCATCAGAGGGCGAAAGTCCGGCTGCGGGTGGCCCAGATGTGGCAACATGTTATGGGGGTGTGGGTGAGGTTTTCGAGGCCGCGGATGAGCACCGCGACCGCGGGGCCTGTTACCATCCCCCCGCCGGATCGGCACACTCTCCTCGGTTTCATCGTCGCAGATCTCTCCGTCTTCTAGCTCTCCCTCCTCTCTGGGGGAGCCACTGACCGTGTTTGAATCCATGTGCTAGCGAGGTCAGCAGCGTCTGCGGACGGTAAAGTCATCGGTCCGTAGCTACTGGCGCCATTTGATCGGTTTTAACAACACTTTCACGAACTATGTCCGCGTCCGCCCGAACGTAAGCCCTCTGCTAGCTTGTGCTCTTATCAAGTGTCGCGAGACTCCACGAGAGTTCACTACCCTGGGAGAAACACAACTATCGCGTGATACATGTAACCATCCTTTTATTTTTTTTACTTCATAACTTTGTCTTTTTTCCGTAATGCTATTAGAGCGTTATGCACAAATGCAAAGTGTTCAATAAAGCTTCAGTTTGAAACTTGAGACTTCATTAAATAAGAGGAATGTCGCATCTGTGGAGCTGATGTCTTGAAGAGTCAGCCCTTATCAGGGTTCTTGTAGTATCTCAGGTTTACGGGACCCGCATGGTAATTGCTGGTGTCTTCTCCTTGTAAGTCGCTTTAGAGAAAACCGTCTGACAAGTAAAGTAAACGTTTCAGTCAGGAATGATTGTGGCAGGGGTACCCACTGTCTCCACCATCAAACTCTCCTATGATAACACAAGATACTATTTAATGTTACAGTTGCAATAGGAGGGAACAGAATATTGATCAGGATGAAGCTGTACTGTATCTAAACTCACCACAGGCAACTCTGTCACTCAGGGTGGACTCATTCAGAGTCATGTACAGACCAAGGCCACTTTGCTTACACGTTTACTTTACTTGGCAGACACTTTTATCCAAAGCGACTTACAAGGAGCTGGCGCTGGGTGTCTGGCTCAGGGACAGTCTGACGCTTAACCCATTGAGCTACCAGGCCACGTTGCTAATAATGTTTTCAGCATCACTTATGATCTTCAAGGAGGAGAAAAATAAGTATGTTTGATTTGGAAGGTTAAAAGCTATTATTTACGCTTAATGCTGTGGACAGAGCTATTTATTCAAGATTCAAAACACTTTATTAATCCCAGAGGGAAATTGTTTTGCCATGAATACAGCCGCTCTCATTACAGAAA
>JAUMTR010000024.1:20720853-20739388 GCA_032270685.1 Microctenopoma stevenorrisi | reverse complement strand
AAGAGGAGTGACAGGACCCCCAGATTTCCTGAAGTCCACCACCAGCTCCTTTGTTTTACTGATGTTGAGCTGGAGATAAGTTTAAATCAATTTTGACTATACAACAGCTGAACATAATAATAATTTCATCAAAGTAAAAGGTTTACGTGGTTTTCTCTTGATATAAACTAACATTTAGTGTGTCCTGGGTCAGGATGGTGAGATTATTGTGGAGTACAGACCCTTGGAAGACACCGTGGACCCGTCCAACATGCTCTGTGCTGGGAAGGTTAGTTTCAGTTTTCTGTGGAAATCTTTGGTCACTGAAACTGCTTCAGCTCAGCATCTCTGTGACGTGGCGTGAACCACACACAAGCAGAAACAGAGTGTGTGTCTTTCAGGATTCCAGTTCAGTTGTGGAGTGGAACCAGTGTCCCGGGGACAGGTCTCACCAGCTGTTGGAGACTCAGCAGAGCTACGAGACGGAGTGGGACATGATCAATGCTGTGTCTTTCAGGAAGAGGCCCTGCTCAAACGGAGAGGGTGAGTTAATCTGAGGTTCCACCACTCTGAGGAGACAGCGACCCACACTAAATACTGAGGGCCGTTTTTCATTTGCTAAACGTCCAAACTACTCGGGCTCAATTTAATATGACGTCAACAAAACTGCTCATAATTCTCCACCCCCCCATCGCCTGCAGGAATCCTCTGAGCGCGGGTTTTAAAGGGTAGTGAAACTGTGCTGTGTTTTTCAAGTTTCCCGTTTCACATCAGCTGAAGTTAAAAATATCAGATTGTTTTACATGTCAAATAACGAGAAGAATATGACGTCGACACATATTTAATATTTCTATTTTTAGCAATAAAATACTGCATCTTCCAACTTTATTCTGTCCACGTGTTCGAAGCTGTTTCTCAGTCTAACACGTACGTTTGCTCTCAGTTGTTCAGTTTTAGCACGTGTAAACCAACATGCTGTGTTTATCAGGTCGTTGTCATTTATACGACGTGAATCAAAGAAGAACTGGGAGGATGAGATTCTCAACCTCCTCTAGAGTCAAAATCCATCACTCTGAGTGAAGCCTCTTCCCTCACACAATCATACAAAGATCTCTGTTTGATCACAGACACATTAGTTCCTTAAGTAAAACCTGAAGGTGATTTATTTTCTATTATCTTTTCTGATCATGCATGTGTGTTTACCTGGTGTGCAGTGTTAGAGTTCGGTGGGTCTCTCTTTTTGCTGTCCTCAGTATCTACACAGTGATGCTCAGCAGGCTACAGTAGACCACAGTTAACAGTCAGTTTAACAGATCACGTCAGCAACAACCAGCTTTTTTTTCCAGGCTTTTCAAACCACAGCCACGACAGGAGCAGGTGGGCGCTGACCTTCAGTGTCAGCGAGCTCAGGTCCATCGCTGTGAGGGAGGAAGCTTGGACCTTTCTGATCTGCAAACTGAAGGAGGCCAACAACCCCCTCCCTGCTCTGCACTTCCACCAGGGGGGCAGCCAAGACTTTCTGGAGAGCCTTAGGAGATTCGCCCTGCTCACAGAGTCAGTAGGCACACACAGAGGTTGCTGGATCGTGTTCTGATGATCTGTAATGTGTGTGTGTGTGTGTGTGTGTGTGTGTGATGTAAATCAGATGTGTAAAATGCAGCGGCCTGTTGGCTCAGAAGTTAAATCTGTCATACTCTGTAAAACACGTAGCTGACGGTGTTAACACCAAACACACATTTCAGGTGGAGTCACAGTGATGAGTATTTAACAGACAGCTCTTCATGTGTCATTTCTATGTTAATTCCAGCCCTTCCTCTCTGAACCAAATATCGCGGACAGCGCCCTCCTCTATCTTTGCACAGATAGCTGTTATTAAAGTTCTTATCAAAGCCTTTCATAATGACAACGTCTGAATTAAGTGCCGCAGATTTTCAAGCTCACAGATGCAGCAGCTCTTATTAGACCAGAACACGTACATGGATCTTAATAGAACTTCAACAAGGAGGAAAATACTGTTTAATAATTATAGGACAATCTGCTGTGTCTGTGTTTCAGATAATAACATATATATATAATAGTGTTACTGAAGACTCACTCTGACATCATCATCATCATCAGGTGTCCAGATGATGAAACGTGTCTGTTGGTCAGCACCCCCAGCAAAGCTCTGTCCCAGTCCTTTGAGAACCTCCTGGATGACAACAGCTTCGGCCTCGTTCATGTGAGGAACTAAAGTTAAACACACATCCCGATGCTCTGCTGAGTTTCTGAAGTGGGTTTGTCTCCTGCAGAAGTTCAGAAAAGACCCGTATGTGACCACGCTGGGCGGCTTCTCCAAAGTCACCAACTACATATTTGATGCACTACGGGGCTCAGAGGAGCAGCACCAGCGCCCCCCAGAGGAGGTGGCTGACCTGCTGGGGGAAGTCATCCCGGGCCTGGAGATCAACCAGCAGGAGGAGCCGGGCTTCGAGGTCATCACAAGGGTGAGGGCTCCCGAGTTCATGAAGTATACCCAGTGGTCAGTTTTTTAGGAACTGGTGCAGGTAAACGTTCTGTGTCTTTTCCCTTGGTCCCTGACAGATGGACCTAGGAACGAGGCCTCAGGTGACAAGGAGGGAGCCTATGTCTGCGGAGGACTGGACCAAACACCAGGATACAGAGGGGAGGATGATCAATGTCCCACAACTCAAACACGCCATCTTCAAAGGGGCACGTTCACTTTATTATGACTTGTAATAATTGTTGGGACTGATTAAGCTTTCTAGTCGAGATCTGAAATGTCCTGAGGAGGCAGCTCCAGGTTATAGCTGGAATGAGTGTTGGTGAGTGTGGGAGCCTTATTCAGATGATGTCCACGGTGTTGAATGTTCCTCTGTGTTTTTATGTGCAGGGACTATGTCACGCCGTAAGGAAAGAGGCGTGGAAGTTTCTGCTGGGATATTTCCCGTGGGACAGCACTCTGGAGGAGAGGAAAACTCTGCAGAGGAGCAAAACGTACGACAGCTTTGGTTAAACATGCACACGTTACAGGACTACATGTAACATCAAACTAACGTTTACACTGCGTGCACATTATTAGGCGAGTAACCGTATCATAATCCGTATGAATATATTCCGTCTCCAAGCTGTATGAACGTGACTGCTTATTCAATATTTGTGTCACGAGGGAGAGATCATCGCCCCATATTAAGGTGTGCAGAATTATTAGCACCTTTTCCTGAGGCAAACTGGGCCAAAAAAGAGATTCAAAAACGTCAAATAATAATTATTGTAGGGTGATTATAGAACCATCAAGCATTTTGATACCAGCAAGTATCAGGACAGATGTTTATAATGTCTTTTCAGATGAGAGTGACACATGACGGAGCAGATGAATGGCCCATGGCACAGACCTCCACTTGAGGTGGGGTCCTGGTAAGGGAGGGAATTATTAAACCTGAGCTAGTTGGACCTCTTCAGTTTGAAGATGGATTTAAGACTAACTCAAACCTTGTTGTCCTGTCTTAAACGGGAGGTTTACAGGAAGGAAAACAGTGTCTGGGGGGCTGTGGTTGCTTGGCAACAGATCAAGAAACTAGATTCCATGAATGGAAAGTTTCCCACTGTTACTGAATATATTGGTCACTGAATGAAAATGAAAGTTTTTCAGTTAGTTGCATCAGGTTTGAATTGACTGATGAAAATAAACCCTTTCAAACCTGCAAGTGACTAAAATACTTCTGTTGTTTTAGCAGCAAGTGTCATAAATCTGCCAGAGTTTGACTTTCACTTCTTTCCACAGCTGATGTTCTTTGGTGACTGTTGCTGTAAGCGTCATCACCAGGTGTAATAACAGACAGAACAGAGATGTTACACATGATCACTGAATAAGACCAATCTGAACTAGAACACACGCGGCCGCAGAGAGTGTGTGAGCGCGAGCACCTTCCTTCTGTTACACAACCGCCGGGTTACGGCTGGAGACGAAGGCCTCCGTCAGAAACATGCACAGTTGTTTCGATCGTGCAGACGATTAAAGAGTTACGGTGATTTGAAAATGCTGAAGTAACCTGTCGGCGACGACGGGATCGGTTTCAGTTAATCCTCAAAAATACAACTGATGTAATATTTATTCACATGGTGTTTATGTTCACATGTTCAACAAGCTGATGACAACATGAGGAAGATGTGGTTCAGTGAAAGGATTTAATACTTTATTAGACTTTAAAATCACTTTACTCTCAAAATGTCAGACGTGAGGATTTCTGTCTTTAGGACTAAACCTGTACATTTGATGTTCTCACTTGTTTGTGTCTGTGTGACAGTGATGAATACTTCAGGATGAAGCTGCAGTGGAAATCGGTCAGCGAGGAGCAGGAGAGGAGGAACTCCCGACTCAGAGACTACAGGAGTCTGATTGGTGAGATCTGGGTTTATTGTGTCTCTCTTCTGTACATAATAAATCAGTGATGGAGACGTTTTCACTCGGACCTACTGCTAACCTCAGAGTATCACACAGCATCTTATCTTCACACCGTTTGTTGTCCACAGAGAAAGACGTGAACCGAACAGACAGAACAAACAGGTTCTACGAAGGCATCGATAACCCGGGCCTGGCTCTGCTCCACGACATCCTGATGACTTACTGCATGTACGATTTCGACCTGGGTAGGAGAACCTGTCAGTGTTAACGTGTAAAGTTAGCTTGATGCTAACATGGGCTACATGGCTACAGCTCTGTCCCTTCTCTCAGGTTATGTTCAGGGAATGAGCGACCTGCTGTCCCCGATCCTCTACGTGATGGAGAACGAGGTGGACGCTTTCTGGTGCTTCGTCTCCTTCATGGACCAAATGGTGAGTTTTAGCATTAGAGCTAAAGGGTTAGCATTAGCATTTTTAGTCTTGGAGCTGAAAATGATTGTTCATGTTTATGGTTTTTAGCACCATAACTTTGAGGAGCAGATGCAGGGGATGAAGACCCAGCTGATCCAGCTCAGTACCCTGCTGAGGCTGCTGGACCTGGCTTTCTGGAACTACCTGGGTAAAAGTTAAAGACTGTGTCCAGACATATATGATAAGAATCAGCTTCATCGATCACATTGATATGTTACAGCGAAATGTGACCCCCCCCCCTCCTCGGGGGGAGCAGTGGGCTGTATCAGCTGTATTTCTGCGTCTTCTCTTGACTCTGGCGTATTTGTCTTCCAGAGGCTCAGGACTCAGGCTATCTGTATTTCTGTTTCCGCTGGTTGTTGATCAGATTTAAGAGGGAGCTGAGTTTCCAGGACGTTCTCCGCCTGTGGGAGGTCCGTTTCACAGCCCTAACACACCTGTATGTCTCAGCTGGATGTTCCAACATGTTGACGGATCTTTGTCGTCGTCCTCAGGTGATGTGGACCAATCTGCCCTGTCAGAACTTCCACCTGCTGGTCTGCTGCGCCATCCTGGACTCGGAGAAACAGAAAATCATGGAGGAGAATTACGGCTTCAACGAAATCCTCAAGGTGGAGACCCTTGTGCAACAGAGATGTTCTGTGTGGTCCGTCCAGTCCCAGCTAAACACACCTGTCTCTTTGTTTCAGCACATCAACGAGCTTTCGATGAAGCTGGACATCGAGGAGATTCTTCAGAAAGCAGAAGGCATCAGTCTGCAGATAAGGAGCTGTAAGGTGCGTTCACTGTCACAGCTTCGCTGTAAAATAAACCTCAAACCACAGGAAAAATTTAATAAAACTCTTTTTTTATTGATTGATTTTTTTATCTGCAGCATTTTACAGTCCAGAAGTATTTGCACAGTGACAGAGTGAAACCACCACAAGTGGATTTTAAGGATGTTTTTTACCCTTTAGGACCTTTTCAAACAGAACCTCAGGGGCTCATTAGTATTTGGACAAAGTGACGTAATTGTAAATTTAACTTTTAATAACTGGAAGAAGATTTGTTGCAGCCAGTGACTGAAGTCTGCAGCTAGTGGACATCACCACCTAACTATCAGATCTTCAGTAATCTGACCCGTCCAAACCCGACTGGCAGCAGAATCCATAGTAAATGTAAGTCACTACAGCTGACAGCTTCTTCTTCTTCTTCAGGACCTGCCTCACTCTGTCAGCGTCATTCTGGGCTTCGACACAGACGTTTCTGGCTCTGACCCGACGGGCTGCGGGTCTCTGCCAGCTCCCAGGCTGACACAGCGGCAGGACGCCTGCTCCAACGGACACTTGAGAGAAACCAGCTCTCACAACAGTTGCAAAGTTGCCTTCATATCGTAGTGAAGAGCAGATGACACAGACTGAGCATGTGCGGAGGTGACCATGTGACCAGGAAGAGGAGAATGTAAAAAGGATTCCAGATGATTCTGAATCTTATTTTTGTAATTTCTTGTATCATATTTGATTCCTTCTGTCCTGCTAAAGATCTTTTCTGAGCTACACTCAGACGGGGGAGGTGTGTGGATCTGCTGGGGGGGGGTTCATGTTTGAGCCTGACGTAGACTACAGGGGCGTATCTGCATCTGTTCCTACGTCAGGTCCACAGGTGTGAACTGCCGAGCGTGATGACACAAGGATGACGTCCTGACCCAACAGGACAAAATGTAAATGATGCGTTGCACAGACAAGGACACGTGAAGCATTGATTAACCACTTCCTGTGGACATCATAGTCTCTGGTCTCACCCCAGTCATCAGAGAAACTGCGGCTGCAGAACTTGACGTCTTTAGGTTTTCGCCAGTGTCACAGTCGTCTGAACATCCGCGATCTGCTGCAGACGTGAGCTGAGCGCCGATATGTTGACTGAAGGTTCGTTTAGTTAAAGATCGATCAGCAGCTCTGAGCTGACACCTCCAGAAGTCCAGTGAGACCTGGAGCAGCAGGACCAGCGCAGCGTTTTATTGCAGCTTCCATTTGAATAAGACGACAGATCAAAGCTGCTTTAGAAGCTAGTCTCAGTGTTAATGGTCTGACAGGAAGCTGCTGCTTTAAGGGAACCCGGTTCCCCTGTATGTGGTTTTATATAGAAGCAGCTCATGTTACTTGGTTTCTTACTGGGGGGCGGGGGCGGGGGCAAAGGATATAATGTACAGTTGACTGGAAACATCCTGAATCATCTGTGTGCTGAACAGGCTTTAAATTAAAGGATCATTTTGGTTTATTTCAGCCTTGTGTCCTTTTCACTGAAAACATACAACATTCAGAGCGAGGATCTGATGAAAGATGTTTCTGTGGCTTCACTGTAACAGATGATTTATTTATGAGCCACCAAACAAACAGCTGTGGACGTCGTCTGCATAAAAACAAACTCCGGTCGAATCGGTATCAAACCTAGAGTTTCCTGAGGCAGCTTCACAATAAAAGGAATTAGTGTTTTATTATGAAGGGGCAGCAGGAATTGTGGTTTGTGTGTGTGTGGGTGGGGTGCTAATGGGCTGATAAGAGAACAGTGTAAAGAGTTTAATGGCTGATGTTAAACCGGAGAATTTAAAACGTGAACCCAGCTTCACTTCCTGTAACTTCCTGTCTCCACTGATCAGATCAGACCCATGTTTGTCTCTGTGAGGTCACTGTGTGTCTCTGGATGTTTGCTGTCCTGCTCCAGAACAGAACAGAAACGTCTACTGTGACGCCCCACCCCCGCCCCATCTCTCCCAGCTCCTCATCACGTCTCATTGAGTCGACTGGAGTGCGGCTCCAGGAACAGCATCACTAAAGAACCCGGAGAACTGAGGAGAACCCAGTGCTGCTCCTCAAATGAATTCAGTTCTCCTCCAGGAGGAGGAGGAGGAGCAGGAGCCTCACTGAGGAAGAAACTCCACACATTTGTTTGCCTTCAAATGTCACTTTAGCTGCTTTCATGTGTGATGGGCGTCAGCCCCCCCACCCCCCACCCCCGCCTCCTTTGATGTGAGACATTTGGAGACGGAGGCAGGTATCACCTGGATCAGCTCATAAAGCTGCATCAGAGTCAGAACAAAGCTGCTGCTCTTTCATTTCCTGTGCTGCAGGAAATTGGTGGAGCAGCGGCTGATACGAGGTGGCGGCCGCCTGGATCTTATCACCGGGCGTCTCTCTCTGGGTTTATTGGACAGGAGGAGGCGGCTGTCACTCACACTGCTCCACCCGCTGTCACAGAGCTCAGTGAGTGAGACAAACCACGGATGGAACAGAAACATTGGGTAGAACCCTGAGGTTCTGCTGAAAACGATGGCGAAGATAAATGTGTCGCAGTGTTAACTGGATCTGAGGAACAGAAACAGCAGCAGCTGATTTAATCGTTTTGATGATGACATGAATGAAATATTGGAAGTAAAATCTTAAGTTTAAAATACTAGCAAATTTAGGCACAGTAGATGTTCTGAGTTACTTCTCGGCTCGGCCCATAAAGACAGATGTTAAACAAACATGAATGTGTGTGTAAACCACTGTGTGTGGGTGTGGTGGGGGGGTGAATGATGTCCACTGAGCAGCCTCTGGAGGAGGGGCTTTCAAAGCGGCCCCCCTCCCTCCCTGTGTGGGTATATGAGCGGAGGCAGAACGGAGTCGAGCTGACGGAGCTTCACAGACCCAGTGATCCGGAGCAGCAGATCAGAACGGCAGGCTGGAGCCCTGGTACTCATACACCCACTGGTTCCCCATGGCCTCCCCCCACGTGCTGAAGGAGCCGGTGCCCAGGATGCAGCCGGCCATGATGATGTTCTCCAGCAAGTACTGGGCCAGGAGGGGGCTGTCGCTGGACTCGGCCATGTTCGACCACCAGCAGCAGAAGCAGCGCCACACAGGGGGGCAGATGGTAAGAACTTTTCTCCCCCTCCCCCTCTTCTCCTCTACAGCTGTGCTGTGGCTGCAGCATGTTCTAGTCCAGCAGGGTCCAGTCCAGGACCAGTAAAATACTCACAGGTTCCGACTGGGACCAAATGAATTTAAAGAAAAGTAGTAGAGAGTAATTTTGGGTAAGCTACGGGGGCTGGGGTGAGTAAGGGTGAGTCATAAAAAATGGTGTCAACAACCTTTTTCCTATTGTGTATTTAAAATATTTTTACTATGTGGTACTTTTTCAGTACTGTTCCGAGTATTTTATACAGCAACAGGTAAGATTTGAAAAAATAGTTTTGTTGTTACATCATCTGACCCCCCCACCCCCAATCTAAAGCAGAGCAGTAGATTTATTGTATGTATAGATTTATTTATGCACAGTAGTATTGTTATAGTATTATATTCGTTGGTCTTTAGGAAGAAAGACAATAAACGATCACAGAACTGATAACGTTTGTTTTTCCGCTGCAACAGCTGCAACTTTAAATAACGACGAGTGGAAACTTTGCCTTCAGTCAACTGAGAGGGGAAGAACCCGGATCTTTGTCTGGGTCAGACTGAAACCGGTTCAGTTTCTCATGAGTCCCGAGTTAAAGCTGCTGCTGGATAAACCGGTCCAGTACAGAACCGTCCCTGACTGCGAGACCAAAGATAAACCGAAGGAAACGCATCAGACAGAGTAGGCGTCAGAACCGGGCTGCACAACTCTGAAGAGTCTGCTCATGGGTTCTGACTGCAGGTTCTGCTAAGAACCTTCTGGATTTATGTTCTCTGAGGGAAGCGGTTCCTCATTTCTGTTCAGATACATTTGTTTTTAATTCTCATGTTTAAAGCTCTAAAGATTAGTTTTATTCTGGAGCTCAGTTCTCCAAACCAGACCGCACCACAGAACCATGTTCTGAATGAAGCATTTAGCTCGAGGGAAACCTTATTTTTTATGAGCTGATGTTCTGTTCACCTTTTTTTGAACAGCTGCGTTGCCGTAAAGAGGAAGTTTGTCGCTGCTGTGTTTAATGTCTGAACAGAAAAGAGACGTTGGAGGTCCAGCAGCTCCTCAGTTCATCAGCGCATCCTTAGAACCGGTACCACAAATTGCACCATGAGTCCTGGTGTGTCACAGGTTGGGTTCAGGCTGCAGAGACTGGATCATGAAGAGAAACCAGTTCAGTCAAATGGTGGTATCAGAGTAACACAGTCCTCCGTGTGTCACCTGGTATTGGACCTGATCAGTACCTGGTACTTACTTTTCGTCCATGTTGCCGTCCTGCAGTCTCGCCGTCCGTCATTCTGTCCCATCACGGAGAAGCCAGACTCGGAGAGCGGCGAGGATTCGGGGAAAATGGCGGTGGTGTTTTCTCTGAAGAACGAGGTTGGATGTTTGGTCAAAGCTCTGAGACTCTTCCAGGTGAGAACCACACACCTGGACTCTGTGTCCCCTCTATTCTACCTTCTCCTCTTTAAACCTTTCATGTCCCCTCTCCTCCTCCCTCTCTCCTGGTCACCTGTTCTCCCCTCTCTCCTGCAGGAGAAGCGAGTAAACTTGAACCACATCGAGTCTCGGATGTCAAAGCGAGTCCTTAATGAGGTGGAGATCTTCGCTGACTGCAGCTGCAGTAAGAAGGAGTTTAACGAGCTGCTGCAGCACCTCAAAGACCACGTCAACATCCTGTCCTACAATACACCCGCACACGTGTGGTCAGCCGAGGCAGGTACGAAGCTCGTCCACACACAAACAGAGCGAACACATGAACGAAACCAGGACGATGTGAAACGAGATCCGGTTTCTCTTTGCAGTGGGAACAGTCCAGATCAGATTTTTTCAAACCTAGTCCATTTGCATATGTGGTCCTGGGTCTGTCTGCGGTGGGGGTTGGCTGAGTGGGGTGATCGAGGGCAGGTGGACGTCTAAACCTTTTACCTTCACCTCATTTAGGAAGTTTCATTCATTTCAGCCTCAACTGCTTTGAGTCTGACCTGAATCCCAAGTAAAGTTTCCTCCGACCTTGTCCTCAGACGGTGAAGACGTTCCGTGGTTTCCCATGAAAATCTCAGAGCTGGATCAGTGTTCTCACAGAGTGCTGATGTACGGGTCAGAGCTGGACGCCGACCATCCTGTAAGTTCCACACTTAGACCTGCGGAGGAAGCACCGTGTTCTGTGCTTTGTTGGTTCTTTAAAGGACCTCCTCGTCTGTTCTCAGGGCTTTAAAGACAACGTTTACCGGCAGCGGAGGAAATATTTTGTGGAGGTGGCCATGAATTATAAATTGTAAGTAATTCAGTTCTTCAGCACAATGTTACCGGATGGTAAGCCGCTTTGGATAAAAGTAAAGTGTGTCCACCCCCAGCGGGCAGCCCATCCCTCGTGTCGAGTACACCCCTGAGGAGGTCCAGACTTGGGGGGTGGTGTTCAGGGAGCTGACCCAGCTGTACCCGACACACGCCTGCAGAGAATACCTGAAGAACTGGCCTCTGCTCACCAAGCACTGCGGCTACAGGGAGGACAACATCCCCCAGCTGGAAGACGTCTCGCTCTTCCTCAGAGGTGACTTCTTATTGCTTTCAGCTCCTCGGTGGGACGTGACGCAGAAACGGGTCCACGCAGTCTAGAGTGATTAACGTCGTGTCTCGTGTGTGTGTTTCAGAGCGCTCTGGCTTCACGGTCCGGCCTGTGGCAGGTTACCTGTCTCCCAGAGACTTCCTGGCAGGTCTGGCCTATAGAGTCTTTAACTGCACTCAGTATGTTCGTCACAGCACCGACCCGCTCTACACCCCCGAGCCGTAAGTACACTCCACATCAGGAGCTGGTCTCTGTAAACGCACAACTAATAAGCTGCTTTCCTTCCAGGGACACGTGCCACGAGCTGCTGGGCCATGTTCCTCTGCTGGCTGATCCAAAGTTTGCTCAGTTCTCTCAGGAGATCGGTCTGGCGTCTCTGGGAGCTTTGGATGAGGACGTTCAGAAACTGGCCACAGTAAGTGTGAGAACCAGCTCTTGGACAAGACGGAGGTCTCTGTATATGGAACCTCACCTGTGTGACGGAGGTCTCTGTATATGGAACCTCACCTGTGTGACGGAGGTCTCTGTATCTGGGACCTCACCTGTGTGACGGAGGTCTCTGTATCTGGGACCTCACCTGTGTGCAGTCTCATCCCTGATATGAGAGAACACGCACACGTTTCATTCACTGATAATTGTACACATCATTGGTTTCCCCACTGTCTGATGGGACAAATACCCAGCATGCACTTTGTTTTGGTGGACAAACCACATCATTGTCAGTGCTGCCACCAAGTGACCAACATTTATGGCACAATTATTTTATCTAATATAAATTCACTAATTTAATACAGTTTAATAGATTAAATGTTCACTCTAAAAACACTCTACTCTACTCTGCTTACTCTACTATACTCTGCCCTACTCTACTATACTCTAGTCAGCTCTGCTTTACTCTGTTCTACTATACTCCACTCTGCTCTGCTCTACTATACTATGTTCTTCTCTACTCTGCTCTGCTTTACTCTGCTCTGCTCTGCTTTACTCTGCTCTACTCTGCTATGCTCTACTATACTCCACTCTGCTCTACTCTACTTACTAATACCTGTTCTCTGTCTGTTTGAACAGTGTTATTTCTTTACTATTGAGTTTGGACTCTGCAAACAGGACGGTCAGCTGAGAGCATACGGAGCTGGTTTACTGTCATCTATTGGAGAACTGAGGGTAACACACACACACACACACACACACACACACACACACAGTTATTGCTGTCTAAGGTTCAGCGTACCCCCCCCCCCCATTGTGTCTGACAGCACGCTCTGTCCGACAAAGCCTGTGTGAAGACGTTCGACCCGAGGATGACCTGTAACCAGGAGTGTCTCATCACCACCTTCCAGGACGTTTACTTTGTGTCCGAGAGCTTCAAGGAGGCAAAGGAGAAGATGAGGTACCCCCCCCCACACCTGTGACACAGCTGTTAGTGTAGTGGGGGTACCGTGGCCTCTCGGGGTGGGGGGCTGCCGTTCTGACCTGACCTGGACTCTGTCTCTGTCACAGGGAGTTTGCGAAGACGATAAAGAGGCCGTTCTCTGTGTACTACAACCCGTACACTCAGAGCGTGGACCTGCTGAAAGACACGCGCAGCATCGAGACCGTGGTCCAGGACCTGCGCAGTGACCTCACCACCGTCTGTGACGCTCTGGGAAAGATGAACACCTACATGGGAATCTGAACGTGCTGCATCTCTGAGATTAAACATCTTTCACACAGTGTCTTCATCGCTGTAAACGATGAAGATGACACTGGTTCAAACCTCTTTATGTTTCAGTTTAATCTGTGACAAGTCCGAACACACGAAAACATCTCGTTAGTTTAATTCTTCTATTCTCATGTTGGTGAAATGTGACACGTTAAAAATGTGATGTAATGAGAAGATCAGAACGGTCCAGAGACTCTAACGAGAATGCCAGAAACACAACATGTGACTAAGTTACATCATCATCTTCCTCACAAATGTCCTGTGATGTTGTTGTTTGCTTCTGTTCAGAAACCTTAGAGAACAAATAGAAAGATGATTAAAACTGTTCAGTGTGAACTTCTTGAGTCTGTGTGTTCTTCTCCCAGCGATCGTTACCCGGTTTCTCTCAGGGTGTTTGAGGGACAGAAGCTGAGAGCTGGACGGCAGAGTTCTGTTGTAGATCAGCTCAGTCAACGTCAAACACTTTGTCCTGGATGGGACAGAAAACACATTAACACCGTGTCCACCCACCTGCAGTAAGCTCCACCCCTCCTACTCTCCTGTGTCCTCAGTATTCTCTCTGGTCCTGGTAGTCCCTCTTAGACCAGTCCACTTACCCAGCCTCCGTGCTGCTGGACCCAGTCAGAGTGGTGCTGCTGGATGTACTGGTCCCCGAAGCTCAGCACTCTCCTCCTCTGGACCACACCTATGGTCGACAGCCTGCTGGTCACCTCAAAGGCCCAGGAGATCTTCTGTTGCTGGAGCCGCTCCTCAGACCCTGCTGTGGGGTCCATTTGGACCCGGTTCTGCACGCTGGAGGTCACCTTCTCAAACATGTTGTAGTTCATGTTTGAGAGCAGCTCCTGGAGAACTGGGTTCTGGTTGATCTGAGCAGAACCAGACATCAGAACCTTAATTTAGTACAGACCCATCGATCATGGTTCCGTGAAGACACAAACCTTCTTGTTGATTTCGTCTCCAAACGTCATCATGAGCTCCACCAGTTTCTGGACCAGTTCTGCAGGAGAACCAAACATCATCGTGGTGAGGCGTACAGTTCTGAGCTTTCAGTTCAGGACAGGGTGGACTCGATGATCCAAACCTATCTCTGTATGAACACGTAAGCTGAGTGATGCTCACCGTCTCTGTCCTCCACCAACACTTCAGGGATCAGAGCAGAGTTGTTGATGTTCACCAGCGTCTTCACCACTGCGCTCAGAACAGAGACAGACATCAGAGACACACAGACCCGGGGGTGGTTCCTGTGATGGTTCCTGCTCCTGGTCTTCAGACTCCTCCCACCCTCACTCACTTCCCTAAGCTACTGTTTCCAAAACCTGCTGTTGTCCAATCAACCACCAGATGTCCCTCCCTCTGTTCCCAAACACCTGCCTGCAGCACTGTTCCCTGTCTCCCTCAGCAGGTATTCCTGCTATTTGTTTGGAGCCGGTACTGACCACTGTTTGTTCCTGGGCTGAACACGGACTCTGTGGTACCTCACTGGTTCTGTCAGCTCTCTGTGGCTCTAAAACCCTGTCACTCACCTTTTCTCTGTCCACCGCTGTCTGCTTCCAAACAATGCTGATTCTTTGGACCTGGAACTGGTTTACAGAACAGACAGATGGTGACCACACAGGTCTCCGTGGCAACGCAGTAATCAGCTCGTTTTAAGCAACAGTACGCCCCGCTCACTTTTGAAACGAGACACAGCTGGTCCCGGTGGAAAAATTATTGGTGGTGACCTCTGCTGGGACCTCCTGGAGCAGTACTCCTCCAGCAGCAGGAGGACTTTGCCGTGTCCCACAGCTACAGGCCTCGCCATGTGCGCCTGGAGAAAATAACATAGGTTCATGTTGGTGAAATCAATATTCAGATCATCACAGGACAAAAAGGTGGAGTCCTGCACCCATCCCCACCCCGATCTGTGTCCCAGCAGGTACAGGCTGCAGCTGATCTGGGGTCAGTCTCCGCCTCAGCTGTCCTGTCCTGTCTTCAGCAGAACGTTCTCTCCTGAGTGAACTGCTGCAGTTTGTGTCAGAAGCTCCGCAGCCTCGGGGACAGGATAAAGAGTCCTGTGGTTTCACTTTCACTTCGGTTCACATGCACCAACTCTGAGCCAGTGACACCTGACGACACCAGCTCGGTATCAGGCACAGCAGTCCGTCCAACAACACCTCGGACACGAGTCTGCTGCTGCTTCCTGGTCTCACAGAAAGGGACAAAGACAAACTGCAGGATCACTTCCTCACTGGGTTCCGCTGAGAACACGGAGAAACGCCACGCGCTGGTTTCCTGCACGAGTCTAAAACAAATGCACCCCAGCAGCACAGCGGGGGTGGGTGGGTGGGGCAACCGTCAGACTCTCTGTCAGCTGTTTAACTCAAGCTAAGAGTCCTGGAGGTTGATTCCATCATAAACAAAGCTTAATAATTCAACTAATTCAGAGAAACAAACTAAACATTTCCGAGAAGGAATGATTTTACTCCGTAATGTTCTGACAGCAGATTTTATTAGTCAGTCAGATTCTGTTTCAAATACACATGGGGGAGAAGTCAAATGTGAGCATTGGGACTTTATTAAAGCTCCTCTCGTCAGGTTCTAGTTTAATCTGACGTTGCACTTTCTCTGGTCCTACGTCAGGTCAAATATTTCTTTGACTTCCACTCGTCCATCCTCCATCACCGTCTCCTTCAGCTGAGGTTGATTCAGCGCCACCCACAGGCGCTGCTTCAGCTCCAGGACACTGCAGACGTAGTCCTGCATCATAAACAGCCCATGTTAGTAAGTTCATACGGGTTCTATGACGAGGACAAGAAACCCGTAAAACCCATTCCTCTGCTCTGTTCCCACACCAGGTCCTCACAGCGTTTCTGGATGAAGACAGACTGTGGGAGGACGACTGTAGCACCGAGTTGTAGATGAGTCTGTAACGCTCCACACTCAGACAATGGATCAGGACCGGCTGCTGGTCCTTGGAGGTCCGGACCTCTTTTTGGGGACCAGGGTGCGGGTGTTCCCTCTGATGCTGACAGGTACAGCAGCTCCTTAGTGTCCTCTGCCGCGCGGATCTGATGCTGTTGCTCATCGCTGCCTGTGCAGAGGCACACAATAAAACACAGAGTACAACTACCTGGAAAATACTTTTACAGTAGGAGAGTTTACACAGACTCTGCTCCCACCTCTAACTCACCTGAGCATCAGAGGTCATTGGCTCACTGGGAGGTGTTGGGAGGAGGCTGCGGGCTGCGGCAGCTCGGCCCTCGTGCTCCAAACAGAACCCGTTTCTCTGTGAAACGCAGAGTCCAACCAACCAGTTCCAATGGTATTGCAGTATTCTCAGCAGAATTACTACATGACTGAAGTATTACTACATCACAGGATGTACTGCAGATAAGTACTTTTGACATCTTTACTTTGTTCAAACACATGATGTGTCAGACAGTGAAAACGTGTTAACACAACATTACACTGCGGAAGTAAAGGTCACGGGAAAGGTGTGTTTGAAATGTGGTTCTGATGTGAGGTTTGTCCAGGTCCAAATCCCTGAAGTGAACCAGCAGCTGCTGTTCCGTTAAAGAGAAAACCTGTGGATTTTCCTCACTACTGTGTTTCCTACCTCCGTCATGTGTCTCTGTGTTTCACTGCTTCCTGTTTCTCTGGCTCTGATGAATTTTTACTTACTTCAAACAATCACACAGAAAAACATTCTGAACCAAAGGTTTTCAACCTGTTGCTGGGAGACATCAGGTCTGGGGTGTGTCTACCCTCCGGCACCATCAGAGGGAGACAGAGGACACAAACTGCTTCTGTCTCTTACTGGATTCCACCAAACCAGCGCCAAGACACGTGTCCAAAAGTATCTGGTCACTGAGGGGCTGTAATTATGCGCACATGACAAAAGTGCTGTGGGATGATGAGAGGAGACGTTTCAGCACGTTGGTCTCTAACGATTTACACTCATCTCTTTAATAGGTTAAGGAATAAACAGTAAAAATATATGTGTAGATGTGTATCTGTGTGAAAAGCTAAACAAATATGAGCATGTTTATGCAATAAAAATAAAAATTAGACAGGTCACAAAGTTTCAAGCACCAAGTTGCTCCGAATTCAACACATGAAACATAATACTCTAATATTTAGAGTATTTGTTGACACATAATAAAGATTTTTTCGCCTTTATTTTGAAGACGCCGACTTCCGGTACGCTCCTCCTTCTCCTCCGTGAACTTGACGCCATCTTGTCCTCCCGCCTCGCCCCATTCTCAGTCCGCTCACTCCGGCTCTGCCGCGAGTTGGACCGCTCCTCTTCCCGCCACATGGATGTTTCACCACGGCTACAAACGGAACCATAGCCGTGTTTGTTCGTGTTATCAGTGGTCCGTTACTATTTTTCCTGCTAAAGAACCGGACGTGGACGGAACCGGGAGAGTTTCAAGCGGACCGGTGAACTCCGCCCACAGCGTCCATGCGGAGCCGAGCAGGTGAGTGACGGCGCGGACACATTTCACGGCGAACCGGGGAGTTTGCGTGGTGCTGCTCCTTATGTTAATTATTTAATGTACTTTAACGTGACAGTTACTTCACATATGGCTGATTTTTAAACGGGTTTAATCTGATTTAATACAAACAGAAAGTGAGTTTAAATGGTCGTTACCGTGGTTTTCTGCGTGCTGAACGTTTCGTCTGCAGATTCATTAAAATGTATTAATTCTGTTTTTTCACCTTAGCTGTAACCTGTTGTATAATAAACCTCTCTGGACATTAAAGGTCAGTTTCAGCAAGTGACCAGTTTATCAGGGAGAAACTTCAGAATCAGAATCATCTTCATTCGCCAGGTATGTTGCACATACAAGGAATTTGCTTTGGTCTTTTGAAGCTTCTAAAGGACAGAACAGATAGAAAACAAATACAGTAGATTAAAGACAAATTACAGACAAATTGTAACAAGACAGAAAGACAAGACAGTATGTGTGTGTGTGTGTTTGTGTTTGTGTGTGTGTGTTTGTGAGTGTGCTGAGTTTAGTGCAGTTTGTGTCATATAGCAGCAGCAGTCAGTTGTTTATAACGGATATTGCCTGAGGAAAGAAACTGTTCTTGTGTCTGGTTGTTCTAGCAAACGTGGCTCTGTAGCGTTTAACAGAGGGGAGAAGCTGGAAGAGGTTGTGTCCAGGGTGTGAGGGGTCTGAGGTGATGTTCTCTGCCCGCTTTCTGACCCTTGAGGTGTACAGGTCCTAGAGAGAGGGCAGAGGACAGCAGAGTAGAATGACAGCAGAGTAGAACTGAATCAGCAGCTCCTGAGGAAGGTGGAACTTTATTGCAACTCCCTCATGTCCTTTTTTACTGACAAAATCAATGATATCCACCTTAAACTAAACGCTGATGGCGCTGCGGTCTCTGAAGCAGAATCCCTGCTTCCCCCTGTGTTCGCAAACCAGCCATTTTCATGTTTCACTCTCCCCTCCATAACTGACTTATCTAAAATAATTCAAAAATCAAAACCATCCACTTGCCAGCTCGACCCTCTCCCC
>JAUMTR010000024.1:20686127-20709530 GCA_032270685.1 Microctenopoma stevenorrisi | reverse complement strand
GGTTCTCAGAGAGCGGAAACGTCTTCCCGACCGCAGCAGAGAGAACAGTCCATTGCTGGGGTGGCTGAGGTCCTTCATGATCGTCCTGGCCTTGGTCGAGCACCGTCTGCTGTAGATCGAGTGCAGGTCAGGGAGCTCAGTGCAGAGGGTGCGCTCAGCTGATCGCATCACTCTCTGTAGAGCCCGTCTGTCCTGCATGGTGCTGTTACCAAACCAGGTTGTGATGTTCAAATGTGTTGTGGGCCTCACCTGTTCTTACCTTCTACAGGAGGGGCGGAGCATGTCCAGGATGTCCTTGAGCCGCTCACCCGTGTCCCCCATGACCCCCCAGGGCATCCCGTCACCCGCCCAGCTCACCAAGGCCAACGCCCCGGTCCACATTGACGTGGGGGGGCACATGTACACCAGCAGCTTGGCAACGCTCACCAAGTTCCCAGAGTCCAGGTGTGTGTGTGTGTGTGTGTGTGTGTGTGGGGGGGGGGGTCTCTTTGTTCTACATTTTTTCCATCTGCAGTAAAACAGTGAATTCTCTGACACGAATGTTCTGTTTCTGCAGAATCAGTCGTCTGTTCAACGGCACCGAGCCCATTGTTCTGGACAGTCTGAAGCAGCACTACTTCATCGACAGAGATGGAGACATCTTCCGCTACGTCCTCAGCTTCCTGCGCACCTGCAAACTGCTGCTGCCCGAAGACTTCAAGGTGCGAATCACCGGCAGCTTCATCGGCCCGTAAATGCGTTGCACACGTGAGATCAGTGCCGCCAGGTCCAAACTTTGGCACAGACGCCTTTATATTTGACTTACAGGGAGCTAGCGCCGGGTGTCTGGCTCAGGGGATGAAGTAGGAGTCAGACGGGATTAGAACCTGCAACCTTCTGCATCCCAGTCTATTACTTGACCCACTGAGCCACCAGAGGCCCGTTTCTAGATGTTCACATCCAGCAGCATCAGAGGGTTAGGGTTAGGAAGCTTATTGTGTAGCGGTTCTGATCCAGACCTGGGTCAGTTGGACAGATGCTGGTTTGTGGTTGTGGAGCAGGATTGTGAAGATTAGACTGATGCTCCTGGTTCTGCTGAGTCGGACCCCGTGCGTGTACCCCCTGTCTTTTTCTAAGTTTGTTGAAGCTGCTGCAGCCAAAAGTCAAAATGATCTAAAAACGTCCAGCGAGAAGCTGAAGGAGCAGAACAGAACATTCAGAGCATCGAAAGCCCAAATGGATCCAATGAGGCAGAGGAACGAGAAACATTTAAATATCTTTTGACAATAACACGTCTTAATAATGATTTGTTGTGTCAGGTCGAAGTTCTTGATGGTTCTGGTTCCGTTTGTTCCAGTTTATTTCTAATCAATTAATTCAGGTAAATTAAGGGATTCTCTGTTTTCAGTAAACCCAGTAGAACCTGGTACCAGACAGACGGGAAGAGGATGCAGGGTTCATCTCATGTTTCAGTGATGATCTGCGGCTCAGATACGCAGAGAGAGAAACGAGCTGCAGGTCGTTGTCGGCGTTAGTGCGAACAAACAGCAGCGAGTCTTTAACATCTCACACTTTAATCAGCGCCGAGCCGCCGGCTGTTTCACTAAGAGAGAGTGTGTGTGTCTGCGCGTGTTTCTCTGCGTGTGTGTGTTTCTCTGCGTGTGTGTGTGTCTTTGCGCGTGTGTCAAATGCCCCGTGGACCCAAACCCGCTTTATAAAACACACATATCCCTCGCTCACAGCCTGGGGGGGTGGGGGTGGGGGGGCGCTGCCCCGGACCGAACTCAACTCGTTTCTTCACGCGTCTCCTCTCTGCCCCCCGCAGGACTTTCCCATGCTGTACGAGGAGGCTCGGTACTACCAGCTGACTCCAATGGTTCGGGAGTTGGAGCGCTGGCAGGCGGAGCGGGAGGCGCAGCGGGCAGCGCCCTGCGAGTGTTTGGTGGTCCGGGTCACACCAGACCTGGGCGAGAGGATCGCCCTGAGCGGGGAGAAGGTCCTGATCGAGGAGGTGTTCCCCGAGACCGGAGACGTCATGTGCAACTCTGTGAACGCTGGTTGGAACCAGGACCCCACCCACGTCATCCGCTTCCCTCTTAACGGGTACTGCAGACTCAACTCGGTCCAGGTCAGTGCTTCTCCACCACACTAAGCTTCTGTCAGAACCTTCAAAACCAGCGATTGGTGTATTTGACCCCTAGTTGTGAGTAGTCGAGGTTCTAATCTGGTTCCGGTCTGGATAACCCCCCGTCTCTGCAGGTCCTCGAGCGTCTCTTCCAGAAGGGCTTCAGCATCAATGCGTCCTGCGGCGGCGGCGTCGACTCGTCGCAGTTCAGCGAGTACGTCCTGTGTCGAGACCTGCGGCACAGCCAGTCTATCACCAGCACCCCGATCCGGATCAAACCGGAACCTCTGGACTGAAAACCAGTCATGGTCTCAGCAGCTGCGGGACCTGAAGACTTGGACGTTACAGGACTGTAAATATTTGACATGAGCAGTACGGAGGCTACGGGGCGCCTGATTTAATTCTTTTTATAAAGTCATCTGTGTTTCTCATCGTCATAAACCCTCCCTGAGTCCAAACTGCTTCTTTATCACTTTATTTCTTTATTTTTTAGCAAAGGTACAAACAACTGTAAAATTGCATTTCCTGAACTGGATCAGGATGAAATCAGAGTGTAGGAAATATAAATAGTCGCAAAAATCGTCCTTCCAACAAACACATCACGTACAGCGCAGCCTCAGTTAGCAGGTCGAGTCTTTACAAATCAAATGCCCGAGACAAGGAAGGAAAAAAAAGAAGCGTTAAAAACCTTCCAGGTACCCCCCCCCCAAACATTTCAAACTGCATTTCAACTAGTGACAAACTCATAATTCACCGGTAAAAGCTCAAAGTGAGACGTGATGAAGACGAGGAGCCGTTTGTTAGCCTGAGTGAGTTTACTGTGAGGAGAACCAGCTCCTGGTGGAGACAGAAACCAAAAGTGTCCAAGAGCGAGGAGCTAAAGGAGCAGTTCAACACTTAGGGAGCCGCTGAGCTCGGAGCAGATTAAGAAGGAATACATTAAACAGCAGCTGCTTTAAAAACCGAACCATAAAATCATTTAATAAACGAGTGAATTAGCAGCTAACGCTAGCTCCACATTTACCAGCTCAAAGATGTGGTCAGATTCAGAACCAGACGTAGGCTCCATAAAACCACAGCTGCCAGGTGGATTTAGTTTGAGACCAGATCAGCTGATCCCTAAATATTGAACTGGTTATTTAACCATTCAAGTCAGTCAACCGTCACTGCTGACTGCGCGCACACACGCGCACACACACACACACACACACATTAAAATGACCGACACCTGTCTGCACGCTGAATAAAACCCATGACCCGGTTCCTGTGACGTTTCCCACACGAGCTGGAACAGAACATCTAAATGCAGGTGAAGGTCTCCGGGTTTCACACCTGCACGTTAACCTGTCCAGCTCCACGGGTGGGGGGGTGATTCCCGGTCACACACATGCAGCTGCATGTGTCGGGCCTCGTCAAAACGCAGCGACGACTCCGCATCTGCAGTAGAATGACCAGAACCAGCTCTGACCCGGTCTCTCCTGGCGCTCAGCGTTGTGCAGAGAACCAGGAGTTCTGGTGTGAACGGGCCGTAACAGTGGAGCAGAAAGGTAACGCGCAACTGGAACCGATGTGTCAAACTAGAAGTGAAAGAGTCCAGAGGACAAACTGCTGCAGGAACTGTGAGACACCTGTGGGGAGTCCAGTCTGGGGCGGGGAAAGTCTTCACTTCAGCAGAGCCTTGTAGAGCATGAGAGAGTGGGCCGAGCTGCGGTCCTGCTCCAGACAAAAGATAAAGTCCCTGAGGTTAACTCGTGTGATCCGTTGACGGAGCTGCTGGCGGGACGAGGCCCCTGCGGACGAACCTGCCCCCGAGCCTGACGCCACCTGAGGGGGGACACAGAGGGAGGTTAGACCAGGTGTAGGAGGATGGAGACACACATACAGTAAATACTGCAGGACAAACGTTAAGCAGCGTCTTAATGTTTGTGAAGTGCTGCTGGTTCAGGATTCGAGGAGTAATCCGGTTACTCCTCTACTCTCACAGACTTTAACCGCAGAGACACAGCTTCACGTGGGAGGTGTCTGAACCCTCCCTCTCCGTGTGCGTGTCCGCCTCCTCCTCTCACCTGTCGTGCAGGTGACTTGCTGCCGGGCCAGAGGCAGCGCTGACAGCAGACGTTTGGAATGAAGCTCCGTTGTGAAGGCAGCGGCCCGGAGGCGTGTGGAGCTCACGTCTGCACACACACCCACAGGTGTCATCACTGTGTTCAGGGCCGTTCCTCCTACTCTGGACCCGGACTCGGGTTCTGCTGCTGGTCCAGCAGACGTTAATGATTTACACTGGTTTCTGCTGGAACCTGGATCAGGATCAGAGACGTTACCGAAGCTGCTGCTGCGCTTGGTAACGTGTTCATAACAAGCGGCGGCCCGGGGCGGTTGGGGTGGGTGGGACTATCCGAGCCTGATCGGGCCTGCAGTCAGGAGCCGCGGGCCGGATTAGACAGACAATCATCTGTGCTGAAGTTTTTCAGGGAGGAGGGTGGAGCCGTGTGGGAAGAAAGGATCTTTGTGTCAGAAAAAGTGGCTCAGGCAGGGTGGGGGTAGGGGTGAGGGTGGGGCGGCCATGAGGCAGACACCCCCCCAGGCCATGACCCCCTCCCCTTGTCCAACACCCGGCCTCGAGCTCATTTCTGCAGAGCTGAAATCTGCCGTGTGGGGGTGGGGGTGGGGGTGGAGTCACATTCATCACTGAGCTGCAGGCAGACGTTGACCCCCTTCACTCGGGGGGGGGCATTAATCTGCACATCATTTCATTAGCTTAGTATGTTGCTTATCACTGCACCGGTCCGGTCCTACCTCTGTGCCGGCCCCGGCTCCTCCCAGTGAGTCCAGCTTGCGTTTCTTGCGCGGGCCGATGGCGGCGAGAGCCGTGAGGTTCGCGTCTCGTTGTCTCATCTGAGCCAGTTCCTGCTGCTGCATCTGAGGGACAAGGTCACAGAGAGCAGATGAACGGGTTGGATGTGGTTCTGTTCCTGACAGTGGCCCTCAACCTTTAGGAGGGGGGCACAGCTGGAGGAGCGGGTGGAGCTGAAGCACCTGAGGTTCCACCTTTAAGTGTCTGGGTCCAGTTTCACTCACCTCTTTCGCCTTCTGCTTCAGACGGGCCTGTTCAGGATCTTCCTGCCTGGCTCGACTCTGGAAATCAAAGAAAAATCGGACTCAGACCAGAGATAAACCCGCACATGTAACCTCGAAGCTGTGGTTACAGAACCGGTTCTGGTACCTTGGCAGCCTTCAGCAGAATCTCTCTCTCCTGCTCGTCCTTCCTCTGCTTCTCCATTCGCTCCAGCTGCTCGAAGAAACGAAGCTGAGAGCGAACGTCTGACGTCTGTTCAGAGCGTTCGTCGTCCTGCAGCGACATGAACAAGGATTAAAAACCTGCAGAGTCCAGTTCCCAAGCCAGTCTCTGGACCCCTGTCCGGTCTCACCTTCCCCCCGTCTGTGCGGTGCTGAGCCACAGCGGAGACCCTCTCCAGCAGGGAGCGCAGTCTGGACTGGGTTGCGTGGGAAATGAGGTTCACCACGTCCAGCGGCACCTCGGTCACCCCGAGCTTCTTGGCTGAAGGAAGCAGGCAGAGTCAGAGTCGGTTCCCTCGTATGAAACGATGCTGGTTGGTCTGAACCCGCGGCCCGGTTCAGGTGAGCCTACCTGTGTTCAGAATGCGGCAGTGCAGCAGGCCGGTGGGCAGGAAGGATTCGTCTTTACAGGAGCGGATCTTCGTGCCCACAATCTCCGAGCTGGTGGCGAGGATACGAGCGTTTTCCTCGTTGAGGTTGACGCCGGCCATGGACGCCACGTCGTTAATGTCATCATCATCTCTGAGGACGACAGACGAGGGCAGGACAACGTTTAATTTAAGTTACTGCACATTATTTTGTCCACGTCATTCCTATGGAAAGAAACACTCGGGTTCCAATAAGCAGTCTAGTAGCTCGATGGATTAAGCGTCAGACTGGGATTCAGAAGGTTGTGGGTTCGAACCCCGTCTGACTCCTAGTCCATCCCCTACCAGGTGTGTCTCTGAGCCAGACACCCAGCACTAGCTCCCTGTAAGTCGCTTTGGATAAAAGCGTCTGCCAAGCAAAGTAAAGTAAAAGCTGAACACTCTGTCAGTGTGAGCATGTGCTGCCCCCTGGTGGCTCACTGCAGGAACCACAGTCTGAAGAGAAAATCAAAAAGCCGTTAAAAAAGTGATAAAATCCTGAGATTTGGATTATTGTGAGAATTTATTTTTATTTTACGTTTGAAATTTTTAAAAAATTATTAAAATAAAAAATTTATTTCAATTGCAGAAAAAAATTATGTGAGGAATATCATGATTATTTGATGCAGAAATGTGGCACCAAAACATACAGAACAACTGTATTAAATAAAGAACTATATTTACTAATGCTAATATTCAGCTGTAATTACGTTACTGTGTGTAAATGAATAAACACTGTTAATTTAAACTTAATTAACGTTTGATTCCTGGAAGTTTGTCTTTATTCTCATGATATTTAAATTTTGAAAAGGAAACCAGCAGGGTCCGGTCCCTCCCCGGCCAAGGTCAGACCCGAAACCACCTGTCGTTCATAATTAAAAGAGTTATGAATAATTCTAAGTCGTGTTCACCTGAATGTCCCGCCCCCCGGGTCACTGAGCTTCTTCTGATTGGCCGGAGCCACCAGGTGAACAGTACTTTTGCTGATGATAGCGGTGGGCGTCCTCACGAGTGTTCCTGAAGAAGTGAGACAGAAACTGAGCAGGCGTGCGAGACAGAGAAAACTGACTAGAACCATCGGACACGGTGAAGTGATGACATCACAGCGTCCATATGTCCCCTCGGCGCGGGGAAACCTGGACTCACCTTGAGGTCTGAAGGTCTGGCTGATGACAACAGGTGTCCGAGGCTGCACAGTCTGCACCGGTGTTCTGTTCCCAGCCTGGAGGAGACAGACCGGGTCATTACTGCAGCTCGGTGCAGGAGGACCAGAACCAGTCTAAATTCATAACCTGCAGCTAGTCTCAATGTGTAACCAGAACCAGAACCAGCTGCACCTCCACAACCAAACATAATCTCCGTACCATTGCGGTCGTGCTGCCGATCGGAGCGTTCAGTCTGACCGGAGTGACTGGGAGCCGCGGTCTGATGGCCGTGGCGGTGACGGAGCCGGGGGCAGACAGGGGGGTTGCAGAGGTGCTGGGGGCGGGCGTCGTCAGAGACTGCTGGCTGCTGAGGAGAGACTGACGCAGGGCAGGGAGACTTTTCTGTGGAGACACCCAAATGTTGGATCAAGACAAAAACAGGTCCACGAGTCCTCTGCAAGACTGAAGGAGGACGGTTTTATCCGAAGCTTGCTCACAAGGAGAAGACTCCAGCTGTTACTACTCAGGTGGTGTAAATTCTGAGTTACTTCAAAATAAGAGCCTGATAAGAACCAACGTGTCGACAATCAGAACATGTTATGAATGTGTTAAGTGCTTAAGTGTGTGTGTCTCTGTGCGTGTCTCTCTCTGTGTGTGTGTGTGTCTGTGTCTCTCTGTGTGTCTGCGTCTCTGTGTGTCTCCGTGTGTGTCTCTGTGCGTGTGTGTGTGTCTCTCTGTGTCTGTGTGCGTCTCTGTGCGTGTGTGTCTGTGTCTCTCTGTGTGTGTCTGCGTCTCTGTGTGTCTCCGTGTGTGTCTCTGTGCGCGTGTGTATGTGTGTCTCTCTGTGTCTGTCTTTGTGTGTCTGCGTCTCTGTGTGTGTCTCCGTGTGTGTGTGTGTCTGTGTCTCTCTGTGTCTGTCTGTGTGTGTCTGCGTCTCTGTGTGTCTCTGTGTGTGTGTGAGTAATTAAAGTACTTTTTGAACGAGTGAGTTTTTAGACGTGTTTAAAGGTGGTGATAGTCTCAGCCAGTCGACTGGAGCAGGACAAGTCGTTCCACCATCCAGGGACAACAGAGACGGATCAGAACAAACACACCGGTACCTTGAGGAAGGGGATGAGGTAGGGCTGTGGGGAGGACTTCAGCTCAGCCTGCAGCCGTGTGGTGAACTCCTCCGGCTCGATCTTAGCGTCCTGGACAAAAACACACCAGCTGATCAGACCCGAGTCAAAACAACATTTACAGGTGAGTCATGGGGGGGGGGGACTCACGAGCAGGTCCTGCACCAGCGCCTTCACATTCTTGGAGGTTTCGGGGGAGGGGGAGTTGTGGGACGCCAGCTTGATGAGTGTGGACAGGAAGTTCTTGCATTTCTTGACGTTTTCCTGCATTTCCTGCGGAGACAAACGTTTGGTCCAAAGTTAAAACCACCGACGGCTCAGTTCAGTCGCACGCGTCTGTCCACGTCCACACACTCACCTGCGACACCACTGAGACTCTGGAGGGTGGCGTGGCGGAGGGAGCGGGTGCGGCGCTGGCCATGGCCACGGGCTTGGCCGCATGCGTCCCCCCAGCAGTTATGACGGTCTGGGCGTTCTGAGGCGTGGTCATCTTCACGGGGGCCACGGTAATGGCCTTCAGAGGACAGACAGAGACGTGTTAGGAAAACAAAGCGTGGACACGTGAGGAGTAGAGACGGGGACACTCACCTGCACCGTGGTGGTGGAGGGAGCCTGAACCATCCTGGTCTGAGCGGGGGACGCCAGGCGGACGGTCTGAGGCGCACCAGGAACCTGCAGACCACGCAGAGGGAAAAGGTTCAAACTGAAACGTTGCGCCGCGATCGTTCAGCGCTGAGCTTTAAGACCCGGTGGTCAGGACCAGACCTACCGTGGTGGCGGTGCTGACTCGAATGGTGGCTCCGGCTGTGGGCGTCGCGGGTCTCTGGGTGACCACCGTTTGGCCCTGCTGGGTCTTGGTTTGAGCCTGAGCCAGAACCTGCTGAGGGACCATCACCAGATGACCCGTCTCTGTCCGGACCAGGACCATACCTGGAGAAGGAAACAGAAGAAATCAGTCTGAGGTTCCACAGGATCGCAGTGGGTTTGTCAGAGGTTCTGAAACCTGCTCCTCGGAAACGTTGGGACCTCAGAACCATTTACGCGAGGGTTTCTACCTGGTTCTCTTTTCCGTTTAGCTACGTCTGGCTCCAAACCTTTTCTGCAGCACCAGGAGTCAGAACTTTAACGGATTTACCCTCAGCTATGGTTCTGCAGATGACGGGTTTAGTACCACGAGACACTTGAACCAGGCAAACTGCGGATCTCAGGATCTGGATCGTGACAGTTCGCAGAAGACAGAACCGCTTCCATCCACATGATCTCTTTGGAGAACTGACTTTAGGCTGTGTAAATAAAACCTGGTTTGAGTTCTGGTGGATTCTGGAGAACCCACCCCACTCCTGAGTTTCCTCACCTGAAGGCATGGAGAAGCCAGGGGGCAGCTGGATGGTGGTCTGCTGCTGCGACCGGACAGCCAGCGTGGGCTGGGGGGCGGCTGCCCGGGTCGGGCTCGGCATCAGTCCAGGTCTCTGCTGCTGGATGGTCGTGGCCACCACAGGAGCCCCCGGTGTCCTGACCACAGCCACCGCAGGCTGAGCCACGCCGTTCACCGCAGGCTTCACCCCGACAGCAGCCAGGGGGACGGCGGCCGCGCTGGTCCCAGTCTGGGTCTGGCTGATGGAGGACTGGGCTGCAGGGGCAGGGGAGGTGCTGGCCAGGATCACGGAGCTCCCAGAGACGGGCAGGCTGGGCACCAGCATCTTGGTGTGCATCAGAGGGTTGCTGTGGTTCAGGACCTGAGAGGTGGAGGCTGATGGAGCGGGGGCGCCCTGCGTCACCAGCGGGCCAATCTTTGGGTCCACCCCGTTCTGGGCGACGCTGGTTCCCGGACTGGGGTGTCTCTGCAGGGCCACGGTGGGAGACGCCGCCGAGGACTGAGGCACCGGGAAGCCGGGCTGTGAAGCCATGGGGGCGAGGATCGCGGCGCCCCCCGGGGCGACAGTACTTATGATGGTGCTGGTCCCGGCGGCCGAGTTCACCAACTTCACAGCTCCGCCGTTCAAACTTTGCAGCCCGGGAGAAACGGTCCTGAGCGCCTCCCCCGCTGGGACGACGGCGGAGCTGGGAGCCGCGCTCGGACCCAGGACGGGCGCCCGGTGGAAGCTAGCTCCGGACTGACTAGTCAAAGTTACGGGTCCCGGTCCCGATGCGGATGCTCCTACCACCTGCAGAGCGGCTCCAGCGGAGACCACAGACCCGGGAGCGACAGGGGAGGTAGAGGCGGAGAGGGTTTTACCGGAGCGCGGCTCATTAGCGCCGGGTTCCTGGGTTAACCCCGCGGCTGGATGCCCTTGTTGCGGCTGATCCAGAGACCCCACTTGATCGCGCACTTTCCCTGAGAACTGCCCCGCGGAGGCTGGAGCTGCCTCCCGTTTCCCGTCGGAATACGAAGCGGCGGGAGACTTACGGTCTCCAAGTTGAGACTCCAGAGAACCGACCAGGTCGCTAACCGCCTTCTCATCCACCTCATTGAAGAGCATGTCCTCCAGTGGGTCGGAGGCTCCCGCCATCTTTGATGCTCGACCGTTGTGCAAATCGTATTTTAGAATGTACGCATGCGCCGAGGATCCGGCTGGTTTTCGAGCATAGAAGCAGAACAAACAGAATCTGTGTGGCGCAGTTACACCGCGTCGGATGGTGTGCTATTATTAAGTAATTATGTTTCACTGAAAAAAATAATAAACCACTTTGTTAAAAGTAACAGTTAAAATATATTTTTATACAAAACTAATTTGCATCTTTTCCCTCGTAACCAATGGTCAGGTGCACAGACATGGTCAACAATACAAAAACTCAACACCCAAGGGCTAATAATTGTCTAAAAAATACTCTACTCCAACTAAAAGTACCTCTACAGATTCTTTAGGTAAGTTAAAGTACACGCTGTACAATTTACCTTGAGTACAAACGTGCATGTACTCCCTCAACATTTGATACAACACACACAACTCGATCTTATAAATGTCTGATATGTAAAGTATTAGGAAATTATTTATTAGATAGTTATTTCATCTTATAAACCTGTTACTGCTTAACTAAAATAGGTCAGAACTTATTTAGAAATTTTATAAACTCCACGTTGCCGAATTGTAACGTAAAAACATAGTATAGTAAAAAGGTAATTTCCCTTTACGATGTAGTGAAGGCAACGCTACATAAGCCTGCAAATAAAAATAAATGCTCAAGTACAACTATCTCAAAACTGTACTTTGAGATTTCCACTTCTGTGTCACAATTGTGACTTCTCTTCTACTGTTCAAAGATCTATGGTTTACGCTGTCGCGTAACCTCGCGATATTACGAGATCCCGTTATCCCCCGCGCTCAGAGCTCTTCGATGGAGGAGGCGGTAGCCATGTTGTAGCAGGGGCAACAGCGCGTTGGTGGAAAATAGACTGGAGACGTTTGGCGTTTTGTAGGCGCTTTAAACCACCCGGTTCGCAGGGGTTGTCTGTCCAGTTGTCTGTTAGCACTTCCGAGCTGCAAGAGACACCATGAGCGGCGGGACGCCTTATCTCGGCAGTAAAATCAGCCTGATTTCGAAGGCCGAGATCCGCTATGAAGGAATCCTGTACACCATCGACACCGAGAACTCCACCGTCGCTCTAGCGAAAGGTAATGCGGCTAGGCGGCTAATGCTACTTCAACAACGGCCGCTTTATGTTGTTATCACCACTGTGGGGGGCGACGTGTGCGCACTACAGACAACGATTAAAATACGATTTAGTGCCCGGTGGCTGTTAAACAACCAGTTGACTGTGTTTTTTCACCCAGATTGGGAAAAAAAGCAAATTAAACACTTTAATGGGGTTGCTAGTGTTAGCGTGCTAGCGAAGAGTGACAGTCCCAGCGTTCTAGTTTTAAGGCTGTAACACTGCCAAGATGCTAATAGCAACTTTACTGCGATCAGACGACGAGTTTAATTATTTAGTCAAAGAAGTTAAAACAAGTCAGAGATAGCGACGTTGTAAAATTTAAACACACGCAGGGGATTACATCTGAACGTGAGTCAGCTTTCCAAGTAATCAGCTAACGTTAGCATTTTGGTTAGCGCCAGGTAAACAGCGAACTGGTAATATAACGTTTACGTAACAGAGGCCAGGTTCACCTGCAGCCTGACGTCACTGGGTGCTCACCGGTTCACCAGCAATAGATTATGACGAAGAAGTGCATCAGCAGCGTTTATCCCTGTGTAGCAGAAGTGGCAGAAATACACCAACTCAGTTCAAAAGTGAATAACGCGTGTACAAGTACATTTTACAGCAAATACCTAGTGATTTCTGATCCTGCTCTTTAAGACAAGAGGTTCAAACAATTTTCACCTTGATCATGTTGATGACATGAAGTCAGTCCAGTCCAAATTTGTTCTTAGTCATCCAGGTGAAGTTGAAACTTCCACACGTGTCTTACCCGGGTCCAGATTCCCGATTAAAACTCCCGGATGGACTTATGTTAGTTTGACCAAACATACTGTTAATGTTACAGGGGAGGCTCAGATTAATAATTTCACTTATATCGAGTACTCACCCGCACCAAATAATAAAGTGATACTAAAGTATGTAGTACACATTTCCTTAATAGCTGCAGTAAATTTGAGGGAGGTTTTATTGCCTGTCTAAAAGCAGACTGACACAGCGGAACCTTTTAGGAGCCTGCCATGGTTCATGAACTGAACTTTGACCTGTTCCCCCAGTTCGTTCCTTTGGCACCGAAGACCGTCCCACGGACAGACCCATCCCTCCCAGAGATGACACCTTTGAGTACATCATCTTCAGGGGCAGCGACATCAAGGACCTGACTGTGTGTGAGCCACCCAAACCCACATGCTCACTCCCCCAGGACCCCGCTATCGTCCAGGTACATTTTCACCTGCGGAGCCTTTGAAACATTTGTGTCTGTGCAGTATCCTTAACTGTCTGTCTCCTCCTCAGTCATCCATGGGCTCCAGCTCCTCATCTTCATCTGCTGCCCCGACCCCGTTCCAATCTGCTGGTTCCTATGGACTCTTTAACCGGGCCCCAGCTCCTGCTTATAGCCAGTTCAGTGCCAGCCCCCTGGTTTCCCCTCAGTTTGGAGCTGTTGGTGTTGGTAAGCACGTGATCATGAGCCATATAAAACGGTGTTAATGGCAGTGTGTGAACAGCGGGTGTGTGGAGTCACTAGGGCATGATATCCAAGGGTTCCGAGTTTGTCCATGGCTCTCGTACCACGTTAAACATGCCACAGAAAGCGAGGAGGGAGGTGTTAATGGCTTCGGCATGACTGACCAGTCAAGGTCTTCACCTCCCTCCCCTACATGTTTAACACTCTATTTCTATCAAAAGCTTTTTACTTCTACTAAAGGAAATGGACTTTCCATGTGTCCTATGTGGCTCACAATATTCTTCACATGTGGTGTGTGTGTGCGCGCATCAGGGCCAAACTCCACCTACAAATAGAATGAACTTCTTCTTCCTGGTATAATGGTAAAGAAACGTTTTAGTTCACACTGCTCATCAACACAGTTCAGTTAAGCTAATGCAGGATTCAGTCGTCATGTTGACTGCAGCAACAGCGGCCCCCACGCACGCACAGACACACACACACACACACACACACACACACACACACACACACACACACACACACACTCTGACATCGAGCTTAGCATTTTGTTTTGCTGTGCAGCCCCAGCTTGTCATTAAGTTCTGTAACGGTAGCTGCATTGGACTCCTGAATAGGAAGGGATGTTTTTTAAAACCCAACTCAAGGGTCGGAGTCCCTGGTGATGAATCCAGTAGTTCTAACATCCCCAGCATCATCATCATCATCACCTTTATTTATAAAGCACTTTAAAACAACCACAGCTGACACAAAGTGCTGTACATTTGAAATACATAATGAGATTACATAAAATATAAATAAAAGCCAAATGATAGAAAAAGTAAAGTAAAGGGATTAATTAAATAATTACATAGAAACTAAGTCTCGCTGAGATTAAAAGCCAAACAATAAAAATGGGTGGTTGGAGGGAAGTGTCTGCTGCTGTTAGTCAGTGTTGACTGTTCGTTTGTGTTTGACAGGTTTTCACCCTTTTCTCGTCTCATGTTAGAGACTGTACCTGAGATGAGACATGACCTGAAGACCGTCAGAACCCCCCCACACACTGTTTTTTTCAATAAAAAAAGTGATTGTTGAGTCGGAGTCATGTGTAGTTTAACCAGCGCTGTGGATATTTATGGATCAACTCATCTTAAGTGAAAAACAATGAGTTGAGAAATTTTTATATTAAAGATTTTATTGTTTTCTTTTTATTTATCAGGCTGTAAATACACAATCAATCTGACGGTGATTTGATTTTTTTACTGTCTGAACTTCACTGCAGAATTTCATGTAGGTTGATGAATGTATTTGTTGGTTTCTTTTGTTTTAATATTAACTTTATTGTATTATCTGTGAGACGTCAGGTCTGCAGCGTCACACAGGTGTGAAAGCGTCCTGCTCGGTGCCATTTGTATCCAGCTGGTTTCATTTAAAGTGACGTCCGTTGATGTTGCCGTGATCCGTGTTGTTTTGCTCCAGGTCGCAGCAGCCCCAGCCTGGATCCTTTGAGGAAGAGCCCCACCCTGGAGCAGGTGATGCAGACTGCCCTGTCAGCGACGACCACTGCCACGGCTCCGGCTCCCGGTCTGGGGCGCAGAAGCCCTGCCAACAGCCGCACTGCCCCGTCCAGTACTGGTCAGAGCATCCAGAAGGTCCAGAACCAAGAGAGCGTGGAGACGAGGAGGGGTGAGACTGTCAGGGGAGGCCGCAGCAGTCAGGGCTGGTCTGCACCACAAACCATAACTGCTGTAGACAGGCCTTCTACTGCAGGGCCTGCCCCCTCTATCTTTAGCCAATCAGGTGAGACCTCAGACCTGCTGTGCTGCAGTTTATGGAAGTAGACACAGTAATGATGATGCAGAGATGTGGTTGTGACCAAGATGCATGTTTTCACTTTAACAAGTCACAACATGAGTCAAGTAGTTGAATAATTAACTGAAATAATGCGGTTCTTCACATGCAGCGTGGACACAGAACGCTGATACTGTAAACAGTAACTGATACGTGCTGCAACAAAAGAGTGATCTCAGTGTCTCCCTGAGCTCTGAACGCATCCTGGGCAGCTCTAACCTGCTCTCTCTGCTGTCTCCGACTGACAGGCTGTGTAGGAAATACAGACGTGTTGAAAATGTAGTATGATCTGCTAGTCAGGAGGTGGCGTCAGTGTGCTGGTCATTCTGGGGAGCAGCCCCACTGATCCTGGAGACTAAAAGCTTCTGCTGTTCCAGGCTCAGACGTCCAGAAAGTCTCCAAACCAGAGTGCGAGCAGGCACGAGGTGAAGGCAGGGACACCAGTAAACGCTCCACAGGTTAAACCCCCCCCCCCCCCCGAAACCATCTTCAACCGCCCATTCACAGTCTGCATGCCTGTGGAGTTTCCTTTGCGGTGGATCCATTGTCATCGTGTGCAGCTGCTGATCACCGGGTTTTTCTTTGCTAGTGTGTCGGTTGACATGCTGTTCATGTCAGAGGAAGGCGAAGATGCTCGTCTTCTGGTTTCCATGCTCAGTGAACACCTGGGAATGCCACTGGATGATTTAATCTGTGTTGTGGATTTTTTCCATCGTGCTGAAGCTAACATGCAGCATCGCTAACTCTTCCACCATAGTGTGTTTGCCTCTGATGTCATGCGATGTGTGTTTGCTCTTCTCGTCACTCCTACCTCCTGACGTGACCACTCCCACAGTGCTCTTTTCTGTTTCCCGTCAGCTGCTGGTCCACCGCCTAACCGGCGCGGGCGAGGGGGGGGCCACCGCGGCAGAGGGCGATTCAATGTCCGCAGAGACGGCCCCATGAAGTTTGAGAAAGACTTTGACTTTGAGAGCGCCAACGCCCAGTTCAACAAGGAGGAGATTGACAGAGAGTTTCAGAACAAGCTCAAGCTCAAAGGTAGAATTTCTGAATCAAATATGTGACTGTTCCCGTTTCTGTGTTGGTCTGCTGTAGCGAAACAAACATGTTATTAAGCATTAGTATAAAATGAGTTGATGTGAACGTTGCTTTAAATAAAAGTGAATTCCCGCTTTTATTGTATCAGTCGCACAACTGTTCTGTTCTCACACAGACGACAAGACGGAAAAGTCGGTGAACGGAGAGGATAAAGGCGACTCTGGCGTGGAAACTCAGAACAGCGAGAGCAACGCCGACGACGAGTGCGACCCGCTTGGGCCCAACTGCTACTACGACAAATCCAAGTCCTTCTTCGACAACATCTCCTGCGACGACACCAGGTACATAAGACGACACCTTCAAAAACACCACAACTGAGTTTTTCTTTGAATCCAACACTCTGAGAATGAAAGCCTGTGACTGGTGTCTGTCCTTTTCTGCAGGAAAGCAAATGACAAGTCTGGAAGCTCAGGTTTCCCACGGTAAGCTACTCGCATCATTACCTGAGCCTTTGAACTGGTGTCGTGCGAGTCCAGCAGAGACGAGCTGTCGATTCCTCCCTCAGGGAGAGGAGGCAGACCTGGGCGGAGGAGAGGAGGATGAATGCTGAAACGTTCGGCATCCCTCTGCGTCAGGGCCGAGGCCGCGGAGGTTACCGCGGGCGCGGAGGGATGGGCTTTCGCGGAGGACGAGGCCGCTCGGCTAGCCGAGGCTCCTTCGGGCCCCCGCAGGGCGGAGGCGGCTTTAGAGGAGGGTACAGAGGAAACCAGGCTGGCCGGGAGTTTGCTGACTTGTCGGCATACAGGGTAAAGACGTTTCTTTTGTGTGTTTGACCCGTGGACGAAGACCACACGTTCTGACGTCCCTGTTGATTCGCTTTTCTTACAGAAGGACAACAAGGTGGCTGCGTAGTCCTGAAGGAGGCAGATTGTGCACACAGGTGGAACCTCTTCGCGCTTAAATGGAAATCAAATAGTTGGGGTTGATGAAAATAATGAAGATTGTCTACTAGTTGTATATTTGTCACCAGCACTGGGGTAGACTGCCTGAATGCATCTTAACTTTTCTTTCCACGGTGGAGACGGAAAAACAGTTTCCAGGTGGCTGAAATAATTGTGTAAATGTCGTACTTCAGACGGATGTTTTTGTTTTCTCGGCCCCTTCCCTGAACCTGTATTTGATATTTGTTCGTTCATGAGTGACGTAGCTTTATTTGGGGGGTGGGTTCAGTTAATCCTGTCACTGCAGCACCACCTTAGTCCGCAGGGTCCCAGTCGCATCTTTCTAACATATTTTTCTACTGCCACATAGACGCTCATGCTGTTACGTAGTCGCCCGTTCACTGTCACGTCTCTCCAGCACCTGCAGCTTCTCTTTCAGTTGATGTGTAGACTTCATATGACCCTGGACGATTCTTCTAGAGCTGAAAGTCACCTGCAGCTGTGTCATCAAACAAAGAGCCATGAATCTTTCACCTCTCACATCGTGAGCTCAGCTGCAGCTCTGCTTTCTTCGCTCACTGTCTCCAACGTTGGTGTAGGAAGCCGTCGCCATGTGTCCAACTACAGTTGCTGTGTTTTTGTCTTTTTCCACTTATTTGTCCAGCGTTGATTATGTAACACGAGCTGCAGTGAAATCTGCACAGACGAGGACTAAAATCTATTTTCACTGCTGTGAAGCTTATCGCAGACAATACGGAAGATTTAAAATGTCTAAACTACAACAAATAAACTTTATTCATACTCACTTTGTTTCATTTTGGATGTAAAATTGTCTGATTCCAGGCTCAGAAATAAGATCTTCCTTGTTTCCGTAGTCACGTATCACTGCAAACAAAATGTTTCTGGATTCTGGACAAAGTGAATAAATGAAGTAGTGAGTTTAACTGTTAGACCAGGTCTCGTTTATCCACCTGTCAGTGAAATGCATTTTCCTCTTATGTCTGTGTAGGTGTCAAATCAGGAAAAAGCGACATATTAAAAGACCAAAGGTATCGTTGTCTGCCTCCTAAATGAGTTTTTAAATGTTGCATTTGTTAGTTTTTGGTTTTACTACAGATGAGAAGCATTTCTCTCTGTTCCCAGAGCGACTGTTCTTGTAACCTTTAGCTGCTGGACACAAACACACGAGTGTTTTGATTTTCCTTGAAAAGAATTAAATAAAATAAAAGTGAGAAATACAAATAAGGAATTAACGTGAAATTCAGACCTATAAACATTAGGCTGCCGCTCTGTCTCTTTGATCAGTTTGTCTTCAGATGTCTTTTACATTTTAGTTTTGCAGTGGCGAACGTATTACACCTGGAATCAGATCATGTTTCACACGACTGGGAAACAAAGTGACGTCTGTTTGTACATGGATCATTTTTACTTAAGTCTTCCGTAGAGGATGATCGCACTCACAGGACGTAGTTAAGGTGTTTTTATTCGTCGGGCTGCTTGATGAGAAACTAACTTAGAATTCGGTATCTTCAGACTCCATCTTCTCCACCCGTCCATCTCCTGCTTCACATTAAACACGTTGGACTCTTAGCGGCGTGCTTTGAGTCCGGCAGCCTCAGGTTCAGTGCTGATAACACAGACACTGAGCTCCGTAAACCAGTGTGTTCAGGGTCCAACCTGGCAACTCAGTCCCAGCTGGTTCCTCTCCGCTGCCTGGTCCTCTCCGGCTTTCCTAGAGTGGAAGCATCTACTTTTGAACACAGAAAGAATCTCCGAGGGCATAAAAAATCAGAAAATTCATTTTAACATTTAAATTTAGATGAATTTCAGGAGTGTTGTTTCCAGACGGTTCCGTCGCTTTGTCGTCACCGAATGTCCACAGGTTAATGGATTCAGGACTGTGATCGGGTCAGGTTTAGACCAGACCAGAGACACCAAGACTTAAAGACTCTCCCAGTGCCCAGTTCATGCTGCGGAGCCCACTTTTCTAAAAGGATTGTTGTACTAGTGGCTTCTTTATTTCACCTGTGGAACCAGGTGAGACCAGGTGTGCTGTGTGTATGGAGGCCGAGAAGTGTCACCAAAATAAAAGCAGGTATTTAGATGGAGTGATGGGGTGAGGGGAGACTCAAAGTTAATAATTCACTCAGAATATTCTGTAGAACCTGGATCAGTTGACTTATAATCAGCAGCGCTGGTTCTCTTCCCTGTTTGAATAGATCCAACAGACGTTACAGGTTTTCACTGTGGTGATGGTTCTGTAAGCCCCAATAAAGCACATCAGGAAGAAACGCCAAGTTTTGTTCTGTGGCCTGGTTCACCTCATTCCACTGTGTTAGCTTAGCTTAGCTTAGCTTAGCACAGCAGCTGGAAGCAGCTCACTGACCAACACGTTGTTTCACAGCTGCACAACATCAGGTCACAGTTCTAACAGCTGCTGCACTTTATTGGTTCAACACGAACTTCACTGACAGCGTTAGACGTCAGAACCAGAGAGAATCCAGGAAGTCGAAAGTTCTGATGTATAACAACAACATCTTCTGAGTTTCTGCTGAATAAAATCACGGGACCCGCGCTCTGTCCAGATCTACACATCCAGCTTCTTCTGACACGTGACTGGCCCTCAGGTCAGGTTCTGACCCGGTCCGTGTCAAACAGAAGCTGGAACAGCTGTTGTCTGAACCCAAAACGTGTTTTTTAATAAAGCAAATAAACTGTGGAGTGGTTTGTGTGTTTCATGACGTACTGCAGTAAAAGTACCTCAGATACTCGGAGTACTGAATCTCTGTGTTGCTGATGAAGCAGCTGACTGGTTCTGTCCCCAGGTTCTGTCTGACCCCCCCCCCCCCCCGGTGGACTGGGTGGGGTTAAGGAGGAGGGTGGAGAGGGCCCGAGCTGTCATTGGTGCAGCCCGCGTCAAACCACCTCTGCAGCGGTGCCAGCTTCTTCTGTCCTCTGCAGCACCACAGCCAGACCAGTCCAGGACCAGTCCAGGTCGGAGTGACACACCGGGACCAGTATCACCACCACCACCACCACCACCATGGCTCTCACCAGCGACCCCAATTACCAGAAGCTGGAGCAGTGGTACAAAGCCAACGCCGGAAACCTCAACATGAGGACCATGTTCGACGAAGACAAGAACCGGTTCAGCAAGTTCAGGTCGGGAAACACACGGAACCGGCCGATCAGACAGAGCCGTTAAAATGAGGAGGTGGAGGAGTGATGGGTCTGAAGGTCACCGTGTCGTCTTCGTCCTCGTCCTCCTCACCCTCCGCACAGCAAACGTTCCGTGAGCCGCCGACACTCACCTGTCCGGTAAAACGCTTCACCTGCGGCTCGTTAGTCGGTGGAAAACCTCGTTTAACGGGGATTTACCGAGCTAGCGGACGTTAGCCGCGATGCTAGTGACACCCATTATCGTGCAGCTAACTGTTAGCTGTGGTTTATTTCCGTGACAGTAACAGTAAAGTGAAGATAAAACCTCATCATCATCGTCATTTAATTTGTCACGTTTATTTTTTTCACTTTATATTTTGTCAAACAACTGGGTCAAGCTAACGTTAGCTCCAGTTTATCAATAAAATGTAAATTAAATCCGTGGTTCGTGGTTGAAATTACTCGATATTACCTTATTTAACCTTATTTTGCAGTGATGTCGACAGAGTTTCTGCATTTAACCATTTTATTTCTGATCATTTTATATGTATGACAGCTTACAAAACTGATTGTTTATAACGTTTAATATCGCTAATGTAAGCTAATGCTAAGTTCGATCAAACCTGTTGAATATGTCAATTTTTTCTGTGACGGCAAAAACCCTGTTTATACTGCTGGCTAAGGGCAGGTTAACCTGCTGGCTAAGGGCAGGTTAACCTGCTGGCTAAGGGCAGGTTAACCAGCTGGCTAAGGGCAGGTTAACCAACCAGCTGGCTAAGGGCAGGTTAACCAACCAGCTGGCTAAGGGCAGGTTAACCAGCTGGCTAAGGGCAGGTTAACCAGCTGGCTAAGGGCAGGTTAACCAACCAGCTGGCTAAGGGCAGGTTAACCAGCTGGCTAAGGGCAGGTTAACCAGCTGGCTAAGGGCAGGTTAACCTGCTGGCTAAGGGCAGGTTAACTAGCGGCCGTGATGCTAACTAACGCTGTGACCGTGTCCGACATTGGACGCAGCGTCTAAGGTTCAACACTGAACCCGTTTCCTGTCGAACCTCGCGTGCGTTTAACCTGAATCTGATCCGTTTACACGTTAAACCGTTTTTTCTTAAAAGAATTTAAATTCACACTCAGCGGGAAAGTTTGGATGAGTCACAGCGGTGAGCGGAACAGTTTCGGTCTCGGAGGCTACGTGCGATGCTGCACAGCTACAGTACCCGGTACCGGTACTGGTACTGCTCGTTTTACGGCATGTTCACGGTTCACCACATCCTCAAAGTACAAAAATAAAGTCACACTAAAAGGAAGAAGTCTGGTTTATTATTTTAATCTCGGAGGAAAAGGGTTTTTTAACCAGTGAAAACATGAGGTTCACAGATGATGAACATATATTTTTTCTATGAGAATCTACTTTTTTGCCGTTTTTTGCTGCTCAGCTGATTGATGTAGTTTCTGATCTGTCCTGTCTCCGTCCACAGCACGGTGCTGGAGACGGACGATGGAGAAATTCTGCTGGACTACTCCAAGAACCTCATCAACCAGGACGTGGTGTCCATGCTGCTGGCTCTGGTAAATCGCCTCCCTCCTCAGAGACGAACCACGCTCGGCTGATCCGTGACTGTTATCTGGGCTGCAGGAGGTGGAGGAGCTGTTTTTAGCTCCGACTTCACCTGCTCCTCAGTTACCTGGTCGCAGCTGATCTACGGTTCGTCGTGCAAACAGAAGCCTCGTTACTCTAATTGGATTCACATCGTCAGGACGATTAGTTGGACGTGTGAGCCCCTCACGACTCAATGCTTTCTAAACAGAATTTTTAACCGGGCCTTTGTACTTGTCCGGTTCCACTGACTTTACCACTGTTGCTCAAGGGCAAAATGAAACGGGAAGGTTGCAGCACTTTTATAGTGAAAGAGTTAACACATCCTCTCCATCAGCAGAGAGGAAGCAGACGTGTCGTCACAGCAATGCTGTAATAATGTGTCACCAAGAGTTTCCTGTTTGTTCACAGGCCAAGTCGAGGGGGGTGGAGGAGGCCCGAGAGAAGATGTTCACTGGGGAGAAGATCAACTTCACAGAGGTACCGACAGGAAACTGTCTTTATCCACAACTCTACACATTCACACGTCACGCAGCAGGAAAATCTGTGTTAAATATTTAAACTCTGAGCATCTGAAGACGGCAGCTCTCAGTCCAACGCAAAGAAAGAACCAGAACCAGAAAAGCTTGAAAGTAGCCAAAGGAAAAATAAGGCTTCGTTCAGCAGCGACCTGACACCGATTCTGTTTCCAGGGTCGCGCCGTGCTCCACGTCGCTCTGAGGAATCGCTCCAATGCGCCGATCCACGTCGACGGGAAAGACGTGATGCCAGAGGTCAACAGGGTGTTGGACAAGATGAAGGCGTTCTGCCAGGTAAGTGGTCCACTTACAGGCGTCTGTCACACAGAGGAGACGGGAAGCTCACGGCGCGCGTGTGTGTGTGTGTGTGTGTGTGTGTGTGTGTGTGTGTGTGTGTGTGTGTGTGAGAGCAGAAAGTTCGCAGCGGGGACTGGAAAGGTTTCAGTGGGAAGAGCATCACAGACGTGGTGAACATTGGCATCGGAGGATCAGACCTGGTGAGTCGCTGCCGAACACGACACTCGTGATGTTGGATCAGTGCTGAGATCCTCGGCCTTTAACCTGCGTCGTGTTGCATTCAGGGACCTCTGATGATAACGGAGGCTCTGAAGCCATACTCAGCGGGGGGGCCCAACGTTTGGTTCGTCTCCAACATCGACGGCACTCATCTGGCCAAGACGCTGGCTCAGCTGAACGCAGAGACTACGCTCTTCATCATCGCATCCAAGGTTAGGACGCGCACACACACAGAGAGACAGAGACACGCACACACACACAGAGAGACAGAGACACGCGCACACACACAGAGAGAGAGACAGAGACACGCGCGCACACACACACAGAGAGAGAGACAGAGACACGCGCGCACACACACACAGAGAGAGAGACAGAGACACGCGCACACACACAGAGAGAGAGACAGACACGCGCACACACACACAGAGAGACAGAGACACACACACAGAGAGACAGAGACACACACACAGAGAGACAGAGACACGCACACACACACACACAGAGAGACAGAGACGCACACACACACACACAGAGAGACAGAGACACGCACACACACACACACAGAGACAGAGACACGCACACACACACACACAGAGAGACAGAGACACGCACACACACACAGAGAGACAGAGACACG
>JAUMTR010000024.1:20599828-20611908 GCA_032270685.1 Microctenopoma stevenorrisi | reverse complement strand
TGTGGGTCTGTGGTTCTGTGGTTGTGTGGGTCTGTGGGTCTGTGGTTGTGTGGGTCTGTGGTTGTGTGGGTCTGTGGTTGTGTGGGTCTGTGGGTTTGTGGGTCTGTGGGTCTGTGGGTCTGTGGGTCTGTGGTTCTGACCAGACTGTTGATGAGAACACGTGGTAACATCAGCTGCTCCAGGATCCGTGTGTCCAGTTTCCTCCGTGACCCTCACAACTCCTTCTCCCTTCACGGTGACCTCACCTTCATCCGCGTGTCCACGGGAGCAGACACACACACAACCTGCCCTCGCTCCCCCACTCCTGTCCACGTCTCACTGATCGGTCTGATGGAGTGCCCCCCCACTTCATTTTCCTGCCTGGGCCCGGACTCCGGTTCTGGTTTCGGATCAGAGCCTGGTCCTGGGGTTGTCCCGCTCTCTCTGCCTGTCTGTGTGATCTGGGTCTTGTCTCTATGTCCTGCTGAGCAGAGAGAATAAAGGTTTAAGCACATTTATTAGTTTGTGGTCGTCCCTGAAATCTGTGACTTCACAGGAGGAGAAGGAGCCGTTCAGCTCCTCGATCGTGTCGACCATCTGCCACCTAGTGTCACACCTGGGATTCTTCACGTCAGCCTCCTGCTCAGAGACTCGGGTCCAGCTTTGAGGTGACTCCTCTTCACTTCACTGTGTGTGTGTGTGTTTTATTTTCTGTCTCTCTGAACCTGAAATCATCAGCACCTTTCTCTGTATTTCTGCTCTGCAGGCGTGATGTTACTAAAGTAGAGGCTCTGATTAGTTCTGACGACCCAGTTCAGCTCTGCACTGCAACTTCTCAAACTATGGTTCCCAACACGTGGCTCAGGAGTCAAATGAGGGTCAGTAGATAATCCTGAGGAGTAAAGAGATTACTCTTCTGTTGTTGCACCGTTGCTTGTGTTTTTTAATCACTGGTTCTGTTTGTCTGACGTGCTTCTGGACCAGGACGACTTCCCAGAACCTCTGCTGCGTGACTCACACTGTTCTTGTTCCTTTGGCGAAGCAGGTTTTAGTTTTTAAAACATGTCATGGTTTCGACGGTTTAATCTGCCTGACCCGTTTGCAGAGTCCAAGTCCTGCAGGACACCAACCCACATATGTCAGAGGAAAATGTTCCTGCTTCATCTTCATTTCTGTTTCTCCTGAGATGAATTAGCATGAAGTTGTTGAGTCAACACAAACAGGCTCTGAGAAGTGATGTGTGTAGTCGATAGTGGTTTACGTCTCAAACTGAATAAATTCTTACAAACCATCCGCTGTACATTGTTTTAGAAATGAACATTTAAACCTCACGGCTCTTCCTGACGAAACAGTAACAGGATCCGACCTGCCGACTCCTGTGACGCTCATCTGAAACCGCGAATAAAAGTCAGGACGGGGAAATCTGCCTATATGACAATGGGCTGGGGGGGTAAGATGGAGCCTCCTCTGCTTATGTGTTTGACAGTTGCTGCACAGTAGCGGGAACGCTCTGCTGAACAAAACGTCGGCAGGCATCATAGATTTCAACGACAGGCTGACTCTCTGACAGACGCACATTTTGCTCCGTTTACTGCACCGTCCCAGCTCGCCTCAGCCCGAAGAGACGATGGGAGGGGTCAAAGGTTGAGGATGGAAGTAGCTGCAGTGATGGGAGACTGTCATGGCCCAGTGCTTGCTGTGCAGCAAGGCAGGAACCTGACATGCAGAGTGAACTCATTCTGTCCAGCCAGCCCACTCATCTCTGCCTGTTAAATTAGACCCATTGCCAATTCATGGAAGTCAGACAGCATCTGACAGCGTGCCTGTCAACTTCCCCAGGATGTATGTGTACCAGTGAGCCGCGTGAGCACCACGCAGCTCATACATGTGCCCACATGTTAGGTCTGACAGAGACCTCTCGTCAGCCCAGTGTCACTGCTGAGAGACTGTCGTGGGTGAAACACAGAGCTGATGAAGAACTCTGGAAACAGGTGGTGGACATCTGAAAACCACGTGTGTTAACTTACTTTAACAGTTCGGTTTGATAATTGATTAAGTGGTTAAGTGTGATAGTTTCCAACTTTTGTCTGGTGTCAACGTACAAGGATTTGTTAAACAAGCTGTAAAATCACTTTAAGTTGCAATAATTCTTCACTTAGAAGAAAACTACGTTTCCCAGAAGTCTCTTGTGACGCATGCGTAGTAGTCTCATAACGACACGACGAACTGTTGTTTTCTGTAGCAACCATTCATCTGAACTGATTAAAGTCGTCGTTATCGGTAAGAAATGCTAAAAAATATAATCGTTTGCTTTCTTTAAAAACTCTTTCTTCATTAAGATTTAAATGGCACACCTGTGATTATTCATCATAATTTAAAGAATGGGCTAGTTCGTTAGGTGCATCAAGTGAGCAGAGGAAAGCTAATGTTAGCTGGTAGCTAACAGCTAACGTTAGCTAACTCACAAGTTTGATGGAGACCAAAACACTTTTCTACCCGGCTAAGACTTACTTTATTTCATTAATTTTTGTTCAAATAACGTCGACTCTTTTAAATCCGTTTAATTTCTCCCAGTTTTATCCTGCTCAGTGAATAAAGTAAATAGACGTTTGACTCAAAACAGTGAAAAAACCGAGAAGAATTGAAAGTTCCGGATGTATCTAACGTACAAAGCAGTTTATTTACATTTTATAGGTTAAAATGTTTTAGCCAAAAACAATGTTAAATAAAGGCTGTTGATGTTTATGGTGGGTCTTGTTCTGTCTGTCCTTTGTCCCACAGATTCATTAGATTTGAATAATGGATTTTAATATTGGCTTGGGCTTTTCCACCGCTTTGTATTAATTTAGGACAACCCAGCGTTTCCCATGAGATGACCAATGAAGTGAAAACACATTTATTATTTCTGGCTTTGCTCAGGTTGAAACATGTCCACTCTGCAGGACGAGACGGCAGCAGACGTCCCCGTCAGAGACATCGCCATCAACCTGTCCCGAATTACAGCTGCTCCTCAAGGTGTGAGATGCTGCCTGTCCTCACATCAACTGTATTATGGAGACAGGACACGATCCACCTTCTGTCCTGTTGCTGTTCGTTTTTAACATTTTTCTTTTATTTTTTATGAATAGAATTTACTCTTTGTTCTGTGTTCATCTGTCCGAGAGCAGATGTTCCTTCATTTGTCTTTATCGCTGCGTAGAAATTTGAATTTAGTAGTAGTTAATTAGTAGCACCTTCTGTACATTCAGTGTCATGAGACACAGTGTGAAGCTGTTTAGTGTCAGACTCGAGCTGATGTGTCACAACTCACTCAAAACGAACTGATCATTTTTACAATTAGCTGTTTAGGGTTAGCCTAACCCTAACCCTAACCCATAAAGACAACAAACCAACAAGTCAGATTTTTTCTTACAGACCTGTCGGTGAATCAAAATGCTCGAGCACGTCAGGACATCTCTCGGGTTTCCAGAGAGGAGCTGGAGGACCGTTTCCTGCGCCTTAATGATGAAACCCTGCTCCTTAAACAGCATATTAACAAACAGGACGACAAGATCAAGAAGTGAGACGCACACATACACACACACACACTCACCAGACCCGACCGTGTGCGCGTCCTTTCAGAATCCCTTTAATATCTGTAGAAACATAATGAAGACGTACAGACCAAACCTTGTAGAAATGATATTATAGTGATATAAACTGAGAAATGCACCAAATAGTCACTTGTTATGAGTTGACAGAAGGGGATTTTGTTTCCTACATATCTCGTGATGTATTTCGACAGTGTTTGACAGACTGCTCCATGCAGAGGGTTCAGAAGTGAACATACATCTGTCTGCTCCTCCTCCCTCTTCAGGCTGGGCACTAAGCTGATGAGGCTGGTGAAGGATAGAGGCCGCATGGAGCAGCTGGCAGCGGGTGGAGCCCATCCGGTGTCTAGAGTTCGAGATGTAGAGATGGAAGAGATGGTGGAGGGGCTCCAGGAGAAGATCCGCGGACTGCAGACTGAGAAAGAGGGTCTGAAACAGCGCCTCCTCGTGGCCAAACAGCAACTTATGAACTCGCAGAGCAGGAGGTCAGCATACGGACACGTCCAGTCACGAGTCAACTCTGGGTTAAAGAAGCTGAGGGACGACACTTCATCTCCCTCCCCGACACGACCGAAAAGTTAGTTACACATAGTCAGAGCTCAGCAGATGTGTCATCTTCAAAGCTGCTGCTGGTTTAATGGTTCTGTAACTGAATCAGCAAAGTCTCCAAGGTCCTGGTTCTGAGCAGTGGAATACGTCTCTGTGAAAATGACACTTTGATTAATCTCCTGCAGGCACGAGGAGTTTGGAGGGAGGTGGGAGACCCCCGACCGGCCAGCTGCCTCGATATGGACACAGTCTGCTGGAGGAGGCGAGGGCTGAGATGCGCAACCTGTGAGTGGTGCACGCGATCAGCTCAAAGCAGCCATGGTCCATGTACCATAAACTAAAACAAGCCAGTTTTATTATTTTCACTGTTAGTTTGTCTTCTTTGTTATTTACTTTACTTGGCAGACACTTTTTTCCAAAGCAACTTACAAGGAGCTGGCGCTGGGTGTCTGGCTCAGGGACACACCTGGTAGGGGATGGACTAGGAGTCAGACTGGATTCGAACCCACAACCTCCTACATCCCAGTCTGACGCTTAACCCATTGAGCTACCAGGCCGCTAACCCTAGTGAATTAAATGTTTGGATTGATCCACTGTTCTTCACCGCTGTGTTAGACTCCCTGAATAATTCATGTTTCTTCCCGTGGAAACACGTTCCACTGTCTGCTCACATGTAGCGTTTCTGAACCGGCGGTTCTTTGTGTGTGTGTGTGTGTGTGTGTGTGTGTGTGTGTGTGTGTGTGTGTGTGTGTCAGGGAGAACGTGATAGAGTCTCAGCAGAGCCAGATGGAGGAGATGGAGGCAGCTTCAGAGCTGCTGAGGGAGGAACTGAGGAACAAGGAGGCAGAATATGAAGAGAAACTTCTGCAGGTCCGACAACAACAGAACTCCAAACTGAGGTAGATGTTATTTTGTTATGTGGGTAAACTGACCCTTTAAAAGCTGGTGTGTGTCCTGCGCTGCTCTCACCGGCTCATGGCTCCACTTACAGACGAACACGCTTCACTCTGACTCTCCTCGAACTGAATAAAACTCTTTGAACTGAAGTTTGTGATGTAATGAAAGTGTGTGTGTCTCCGTCACAAAACGAAACGGAGAAGATGCAGCTTGGTCTGTGTTTGTCACATGTTTTCTGATAATATTACTGTAATTACACTGTTACAACGTTGTGTTAGTGCAGAAGTAGAGAAACGTCAGGTTCAGGAACATGAAAAGCAGCGTTTCATACTGAAAATCCGGTTTTCTCTCAGGTCACATGTGAACAGCAACGTGACAATGATGAAGATGCAGAAGCAGCTGACGGACAGGTCCAACGCTGTGACTGAGCTGGAGGGACGGTTTCTCCAGCTGCAAGAGGTGAGATGTGAGGAAGCAAAACTGGATTCTGGCTGCACGTGGTGAGAGCGTTTACCGCTGTTTCAGCATTTTTATCTATGAGCTGTGTTTTTGTTTTTCATTCGAATCATACTTTTATTGCTTCTGTTAAAGACACTTTACTGAGTAACTGAGTGTGTCCGATAATAAAGTGACCAGGCAGCGAATCCATGGAAACAAATATTAGTACGTTCATACTAAACTAAAGTGTTTAAAGCAAAATCACTTTATGGAGGAAAATCCAAAAATAGGTTCTGTCTGTTTTGATCCCGGGTAAAGTGTAGAAATGTGGCTGAGCTCAAAAGTAGAATCAAAGTAGAAGTTGATCTGTGGATTCCAGAGTCAGCGGACGCTGAAGCTCAGTCATGATGCAGCGATGGTGAAGGTCGACGAGCTGTCAGCTCAGCTGAAAGAGGAGAGGACGAAGAGTGTGGACCTGGAGAAACGGCTGCAAAGTTCCAGCATATCCATCATAAAGACGGAGCAGGTGACTGCTGCGCTACACCTGGAACACGTGGTGCTGACTGATGCTCCACCCAACATTTCAAACACAGACGTTGTGTGTTTAGTTGCAGGAGCGGATCAGTGAACTGGAGCAGGAGCGCGACCTGCTGAAGGAGAACAACGAGAAACTGGTGAACGGGTAAGAGACCTGCAGCTTCTCGTTACCATGTGCAGAACTGAATCTGTCCTTCATCAACTCGTCATCACTCCGCCCTTCTTCTCACATGTTCCAGTGCCTTGGACGTGTCTCAGCATCAGAGGTGGCAGATTCGGGAGCAGCAGCTGAAGCTACAGATCACTCAGCTGGAGACGGCGCTGAACGCAGACCTTGTGGACAAAAATGATATCCTCGACAAAATCAAGGCTGAGAGAGGTTCTCAGGACATTTTCACTGAGCTGCTGAATGTGACAAATTTCACTGATCACCAGTGAAACTACTGTGATTTATTGTTTCGCCAGATACGAACGAGAAGCTGACAGAAGAAAACAAGAGGCTTCAAATCCAGCTACTAGAACAGAAGCAACAGATCGATGAACTGAACGGTCGTTTGAAATTCTACAGCAGGGTGAGTTCCCTTCATGTAAGAAGAAACACAGGGATCCGCTGGGTCCGGACTGACTCACACAGGTCAGGCTGCGGCTGCAGATCTTGGAGTCAGTCTCCCATGATGGGAACCAGCTGCTCTCTCGGATCTAAGATGTGATTGGTTAAGGTGTTTAGTAGAAACGTTTCCTCAGTTTTCACTGTGGAGATGGAATCTTTTACTGAATAAATGCTGTGATTGTATCTGAACGTGTTAAATCACAGATCACTGTCGGATAATAAAATAACATCTGTCCTGACAGTCTTAACATGAGACATGTCTGACACGACCTACACGAGGCTGAACCATCCAAACAGAAAGCTTTGCGACACCCAGAAAGATGAATAAGATATCAATGTACATCAATGTAATATCTGAGATGAGGCTTTTGACTGAACACAGATTTTCTGATTGAAAACATGCAGATTGAAACAGATAAAAGAACATTTACCAGCAGGTTCATCAGTCTGTCAACATGCTGCTGATGGAAAGTGTAGAAACGTTTCCAGTGACCCGGGCTCGTGTGACCTGTTGCTGTAGAGAATCGAGTTTGACTTTACTTTTCTTTACTTGGCAGACGCTTTTATCCACAACGACTTACAGGGAGCTAGCGCTGGGTGTCTGGCTCAGGGACACACCTGGTAGGGGATAGACTAGGAGTCACGGGGTTTGAACCTGCGACCTGCTACACACCTGTCTGAAGCTTAACCCATTGAGCTACCAGGCCGCCTTATTAACCACATGTTTTTGTATCTGGTTAAAGAAGTCGTTGCTGATACTTGTTCTTTCCAGGAGAATGAATACGATGTATCTGAAATCACTGAGGCGCTGCTGCAGTTTAAGGTTGGTGGGAAAATAAACCTCCTCATATTTACTCATACCACTAATAATACTAGTGTTGTATAATTCATCACCTGTCACATAGATTAACGGTAGATTTGTGGAGATTCAGCAGATTGATTCTGGTTTCTGACTCTGAAATCTAACGCTCTGTCTCCTGCAGACACGTAAGTCTCAGCGGAGCGGAGAGCTGGGCTTCCTGAAGGAGGTGGAGGAGGAGAGCAGCAACACGGAGAGCTCCATCAGAGAGCTACGAGCCGCTCACGCTGAAACCATCCAGGAGCTGGAGAAGACCAGAAACATCCTGAACATGGAGAGACACATCTGCAAAGACTACAAGGTGGAGGGACCTTTTCTGGTTTGTGCAGAAAGTGTCTTGCTGTCTGACGGTGCACAGAATACTTAGAGGGGTGTGTTTTGTTCTCCTGGTGCTGAGGCGGAGCTGGAGGCTGTGCTGAAGAAGACGGACAGTGACAGAGTCGAGTACGAGCGGAGGCTGGAGCGACAGGCTCAGCTGCTGGATACGAGGGCAGCAAAGATCAAGAAACTGGAAGGTATTTACCCCAACCGTCATCTGTCGCTGTTAGTGTCCAGAGGGACATGGATCAGATGCTGAACACGGAGCTCAGCCTCCCTGCTCAACCTGCAGAGACGTCGCTACATGAGTAATATGACCCAGCAGCACCAAACCAGCTTCTTAACGCGGTGTTGTGTGTCTGTGGACACGGAAATGGTTTTGTTTTTCCTGTGTCTGCTCCTCAGCTCAGCTCAGCGAACTCGCCTACTGCTCCAAACCCTTTAGCTTCCAGCCAGACGTCACCGACGACGCTGAAGCAGACGATGAAAGTCTTCACCTGAAGAGTGGAGAAAACCTGGTGGAGCTTCAGATAGCCGGCGCCACGCTGTCTCCGTCCGCGCTGGAGACTCTGGGCGATGGCGAACCCTCCACCTTCTTTACCTACTCCTTCTACCTGTTCGACTTGCACTCCACTCCGGTGGTGACGGGCCGCAAACCCAAGTACGGATTCACATCTAAGTACGTGGTGAGTGTGGACGACCGGTTCCTGGACTACCTGCACAGATACTCACTGACGGTGGAGCTGCACCAGGCTTTAGGGTTGGACTGGAGGACGCTGGCAGCTGGACGGATACGACTGAAGCAGCTGCTGGAGCAGGACGGGAACGTTCACGGCACCGTACCGCTGGTCGGTGAGTGTGTACTGCAGGAAATCTTTGGCAGATCATTAAGTCTGGTTGAACACGCTGTGGTGTGTGTGTGTGTGTGTGTGTGTGTGTTGTTAAATGAAGCTGCGCTGATACACACAAGCTGTGTAAGGATCTGAACATGTTTCCCACCAGGTGTGTCTGATGAGGTCCGGTCCTTCGGCTCCGTGGATTACTGGCTGAGGCTGAAGATTTCCATGACGGAGACGCTGAGTCTGTACAAAGAGAAGCTGAAGACTGGGGGCTCCATCACCACTGCCTCCGCCGAAGAGGCACAGGTACACACACACACACACACACACACACACACACACACACACAGGAAGCTGTCTCTCTCACACACAGCCTGTGATATTAAACATCACACTGATCATTTTGTTAACGAACAGACGATTAGTCTTTTTTCGGCACGCTGCCGTTTTATTTCCTTCTTTTTTTAAATACTTTTGGATCAGCTGTTTGAACTGGACCTGGGTCGGCATCTCTCGGGGGTTTCTGGTAGCTTTGGGGGGGCCGCTGACCCTTGGGTTGGGTCTGCTCCACCAACTGAGCCGTCATGTTGTAGTTGAAGCTTCACTTCACTTTCCTTCACTCCGTCTTCAGACACAGGGCAGCAGCTGGAACCAACTCTTCATCACCGTCCAGCGCTGTCGAGATCTTCGGCCCAGAAGCTCCCAGCAGCCCAGTCCCTATGTAGTCCACAAGTTCTTTGACTTCCCCGACTGCCCCAGCACCACCGTCCAGGACTGCTGCAACCCGCTGTTCAACGACCTCAGGTCCTACTCGGTCCAGATGGACGCAGATCTGGACCAGTACCTAAGGTCTGACCAGGTTCAGTTCTACGTGTTCGACTACAAAGAGGAGCAGATGTACCGGTACCTGGGGAAGGCCGGGGTGCCGCTGCTGTCACTGGCTCAGGGCGAAGAAATCACAGGTGGCTCGTTTTCCAACTGCAGCTTTTCATGAAACAGAACGTGAAAATATAACGTCTTTGTTTCTCAGGTGTGTTCGAGCTGACCGATCCCTCTGGACTCACCGCCGGACACATCGAGGTGACACTGAGCTGGAAGTTCCCCTACACCGCTCCGTCCAGCTCCGTCACAGCTGCTGAAAGGACAAAAGTTGTTCCTGAAAAGAAGCTGGAGCCCGAGCTGCACAGCGAGCACACGAAGCTGCTGGAGGACGAGGACGAAGCCAAAGACTCTTTTCATCGCTTCACGCCTCAGTCCTCTAAGGTCGGGACGTGACTTAAAACAAAACCAGTGCAGCCGATGAACTGGGACCGTTTTATTAGTTTCATCTTAGTTAATGTGTCAGTTAATTCAACTATGTGATGATGATGATACCAGATCATCTGAATGTTGTCTTTCTCTCAGACGCTGCTGCCAAAGCTCTCACAGAAAACACCTGCTGCCAGGAAACAGGTCAAGTTTATGGATCCGGGTGCTGCAGGCAGCCAGGTACAGAGATCTGGATCAGAATCCAGCGCCTGCTGCGTCCTGATCCGTAACATCACTGTTGTGTTTGCAGGTTGTGTCTAAAGTGATTCCAGCTCCTCAAAGCACCGCGGGCGAAGGGGATGATGAAGAGGAGTGTCAGGTCTCTGAAGGACAGCTGGTCCCAGCGAGCTCTCAGTCTTACTCTGACGATTCAGAAATCTCTGAGGAGATGATGGACGGTAGGAAGGTTCTGCTCTAATTGTCTCCTGCTTTATTCGTCCAAACTCAGACTTTGTCAGAGTTCAGTGTCAGTGCACGTGTGTTTCCTAACAACGCTTCCTAAGCACAGGCGGCATAAATATTAAATGCAGCTGCCAATAATCTGTCGAGCACACTTCATAAATGTTAATGCCCGACCGTGAAGGTACCAGGTTCATCACAGAACAGGATCTTTGTACTTTTTCTCTCCTTCCAGAGCTGCTGCTTGTTTTCACACACACAGTTCTGTCCAATCACAGCTCACGGTTCTCTTTCTCCGGTCTCGACCCGCGCAGGTGTCGACGAGGCACCAGCAGCCAAAGAGGATCAGAGTGAATCGACTCAGTCGGACAGCGATGACTGCATTGTTCACGGGCGGGCCGCGGGGAGGAAGGTCGGTGTTTACCCTCCACACACAGAGAGACACCAGACGCCTGTGCAGGGCGGGAACACAAAGACGTGTCGGTGGTGTTGTTACCATGAAAACAGCCGCTCGTGTTTTGTTTTTGTTGAGCTGCTGTTCGATTTTATCCTGTGAACTAACAGGATGTTGTTTGTGAGTCCTCGGGTCCAAACAGTCAGACGATCGATTATTTGTTAAGAATTCAGCTACTGTCAAACTGATATGAACAGAAGTGAATGTGAAGCAGAGTTTAATGAACTAATGTGATGTCCTCAGCCGTCTGATCGAGTGCGGGTGGAGGTGGTGTCTCTGAGCCTGAGGCCGGAGTGTCGCGTGGCCCGGGACTGCGGCGTGGTTCGTCTGTTTGTGGAGTACTCTGTCCTGGATCTGCCTACAGAGGAGACCCCCCTGTCTCTGCCCAAACCCCCCCAGGGAAAGAGCATCAACTTCAACTACAGTAAAGGTAAAGGCCTACACCTGGTCCCAGACTTAATCCAAATGATCGTTGGTATTTACAAAGTGAATTCATGGTTTTTAATGTGTGTTGTCTCCTCTTCTTCCTCTGAAGCTTCACTATTCGTCATCAATGTGCTTTTCTTCATTTCACACGAGCTCCAATATCGCCGTGAAAAAATGCTGCTGCTGCAGTAAATGTTGTTGAGAATCCTCAAATGTCTCCCGGCACTCAGTGTTTTCTGTGTGTGTGTGCGTGTGCGTGTGTGTGCGTGTGTTTTAATGGCGGCTCAGTCATTCCTGTGGACGCTGAGAACAACCGGGCGCGGCGACGTCTGCTGAGGGGAGTCCTGCAGGGACAGAACCCAGAGATGGAAAGGTGAGGAAGAAAACCGAAGGAGCCGTTTCACTACTCAGTCTTAAACCTGTATCCATCTTTAAATTTAACGCGTCTCTTCTGTTGGTTCTGGACAGAATCCGGTTCACGGTAGTGAGCGAGCCTCCGGAGGAAGAAGAGCAGGAGAGAGAGTGTGAGGATGTAGGAGTGGCCTTCATCAGGATCCCTGAAATCCTGGAGAAACAACGAGACCTGACAGAGACCAGTCTGAACGGTCGGCACACACACACACACACACACGCACACAGACACACACACACAGAGACACACACACACACACGCGCACACACACACACGCACACACACAGACACACACACAGAGACACACACACACACGCACACACACACACACACTCACACAGAGACACACACACACACACAGAGACACACACACACACACAGAGACACACACACACACACACACACACACTCACACAGAGACACACACACACACACACAGAGACACACACACACACACAGAGACAC
>JAUMTR010000024.1:20553165-20599728 GCA_032270685.1 Microctenopoma stevenorrisi | reverse complement strand
GTGTGTGTGTGTGTGTGTGTGTGTGTGTGTGTGTGTGTGTGTGTGTGCGTGTGTGTGTGTGTGTGTGTGTGTGTGAGGTGCTCGGATATCGTGTTTCACACTGGGGGGGGCTGTGGTCGTCAGTGACTCTGTGTTTTCACGGTGTCACTGCTGAATTTCGGGGTAATGTCAGCTGTGCCTGGAGGTGCAGAGCGAAGGATTCATCACAGGGTGGAGTTCTGCTTCCTGAGGCTGAGCGCAGTAGAGGTGAAATAAGGTCATCGCTAGCGGCGCTTCCATTACGGCGCGTTTCCTCATGAATAACACACACTAGGTTCAGCTCAGCATTAATGTGCTGAATGATATTTAGTGTGAATATTCCACATGTAAAACTTTTCCCTCGTACGATGACCCTTAATTACGTCATCTTCATCTTCATCGTCACCGTCATCTTCATCCTTATCTTCATCGTCATGTCACAGATTCACTGATATACACATGATACCTGCTAACAGCACACGTATAGTGTTGGCTCTGTCCTGGTGGAATCCACATAAGGACCAACAATAGTTCACAGGCAGGGGGCGGGACATAGGTGTCTCAACCAATGGGAGCCTCTGCCTACTACTGCTGCAGCTTTCTGCAACAGATTAGCCAAACAACGGACACTCGAAGGAATCATGACGTTCACGTGTTTCTTTAAACGATCAAATGAACAACTGTGTTTAAAGAAAACATTTTTTCTGAGCGTGTACACATCATTACACCAACATATCTGTAGGTTTCTATCTGTTCTGGCATCAAAGAGGAAAAACACCGGTCAGCGCAATGAGTTGTGTCTCTGTGCTGTAAATGCTGCGAGTGCAGAGGTGGTGACATCCACACGGTCCTAAAATGAATCCTAATCCAGGTTTGCTCAGCACAAAGTAGTCTGCACCTGTCTGAAGGACGGAGTGAAGCGTGTGTGTGTCTGCCTGTACATGACACGTACGTCATTACTTCGATTCCCACGGCAGCTGTGTGATATGTGCTTATCTCTCACACTCTCCGTTCGTGAAAGGCAGCAGAAAACATGCTCCTTTCTCATTTCCGTGGTTGAGACAGAGCTGGGAATCAGACGGCAGGTTACAAGCACCACTTGTTGAAAAGTAAGGTTGCTAATGGAAACCTGATGATGTCTTCCGCTCCCACACACACAGACCCTTAAATTGCACCTTACCTCTGCACAGTAATCTCTCCCCACGTGTCTGAGCACCAACACAAACAGCACTGACTCACTGCAGCTTTTGTCTTCCTCAGCCGGGCAGGTTGTGTCACGAAGCCGGTTCCGCCTCTGTTTACTTCCCGTGGGCATTTGTTTGAGCGTATGGGTCATTTAGCTCACTCCCTAATTCTGGAAAGTCCCGTGTGAGTGTGTCGGCGGGGGAGAGGCAGAGACACTGTACGGAAATAATCCTTTTACTGATTAAACACTTTCTAAATGTACATGTAAATATCATTTCATTAATGCAGCAACCTGCTCTTCTGCGTCTGCTTTGCTGCAGCCCACGCCAGCAGCTTCTCACTTTCTCCTGGAGAAGGAAGGCAGACGAGCACATGTGCTCACGCTACGCACAGACAGCGCAGGTGTGAATGGATCCAGCCACCGCTGCAGCCCGGCGCCTGCTGGAGGCCGCTGCGTGAAGGAGAGGCGTTCAAAGTGAGGCTCACCTCATGTCCCTAACGTCTGGAGCACGTTCACCAACCCAAGATGAACCCTGCTTTATGAAGAAGGGTTTCTCTCCTCTTTATGATATTCTCATCTAAAAATATCACCAGTGTTTTCAGACTTCATTGTCTGATTCATTCTAATTGGGTCACGAGTTCTTAGTTTCTACATGAACTCTGAGCTCCAGGCTGAGAGAGGCCGTCGCCGCTTCTCTGAGCCATTGACCCCCCCCCCTCCTGTTTGAGCTTTATCTGATGGTTGTCATCACAGCAAACACTCAGCAGATGATGATCATGATGTGGCGGCCTACTCCTTTCACTCGCTTTCTGTTTTCACAACGACGGACATGAGACGCGAAGCAAACCGCGCGGCGCGGCGCGGCGCCTGCTCTCTTACCTCGTTAGCTTCAGCTCGTTAGCTTCAGCGCGTAACGACAGGCCAACAGTTAGGATCGGTTTCACTGTCCCTCTCTGTCTGGGGGATCGATGTGGGCCCTAAAGTTCCAGAGGCAGACGTCTTCTGTTTTCACATTCCTTCAGCCAACATTGCCTCAGGGGGTGATTTCAGATAGGACCCCTCCTCGCTGGGAACAATGGATCAATGGCGTGACTTTGCATGTTCCTCAGCGATTCTCTGAATACCTTCCGTGACCTGGTGCACGTGACCTGGGGACAGAGGGCTGGACAGAGACAGAGAAGACAAACGCGTGTCTGTGCATGTGCAGATTGTGTTCCTGTTGTGTTAGCACCCTGTGCTGGTGTGAGGTTCAGGGTCTGGGGCCCGCTGCGTATACCAGCGGTTCTTGACCATGTAACAGGTGTGTGGGGATCCTCGTCATCGTGCCTGCTGGCGAGTGTGTTTGCGAGCACACTCGGAGCTGGGAAGAGGGCGGCAGCATTAACCAGTGACATTTATTGTCTCATCTGTCAAACCCTGCTTGCTCTCCGGGTCTTTAATTTGCTAATTAAGTCGCAAGACTCCTGTTTGTTTCAAAGACAACTCTCAAGATACTTATCTGCGTTACGAGACAATTCCCTGACGGCTGGTACATGTTTATCACACGTCGAGCCTCAGCAGCGGCGCCTGTTTTCACGTGTCTGAGAAACTGGCGGCTTAATTAATGTGATATTTGTCTTAATGATGGGAGCAGAGCGAGAACAACGGCGGCTCAGTTTGTTTAGCAAAATCCACTGGTTTTGGCGTTGTTGTGGAGGGACATCCCCTAAGAAACTGTAGCACTGATCAAGGACAAGGACGCCGGGGTTTAGTTGATGCAGAACATCCAGGTTATCCACCGTCCGTCTCCTGAATTGCTCGATCTGTGCTGCACTTGTGTCCCCCCCCCCCAGCTTTAATCAGCGTCAGTGCTTTCGAGACAGTTTAAACATCAACTGTTAATGTGTCATTGTTCTCTCAGCGAACGCCCCAAAAACAACAGTCTAATGTAGGTTAAAGTCATTATGTAGCATCTGGACCAGCATCTGTTCCATTAGCTTCAGCAACTCCGTTCGATCCCCATTAAGGTTTTACTGCATTGGTCTTTGCAGAGAAATGAAGCGTGTTTCTCTGGATTTCCTTTCACGTTGTGAGACTCATCTCCAACCACGTCACCACTGAGCTATTAGAAGCAGGAAGTGATTTTAAGAAGGTGAATCATGCATTCGTTTAAACGCCACATGAACGACGGAAGGATGCTGTTATTAGTAACACAGACCTCTCTGTTAATGACGGTGAGCCGTGGCTGAAACACTGTGTGGACACGTCAAACAGCCAGAGTTGGAGATGTCTCTCCGTCTTCAAAGGAGGACAAAGACAGGATTTTTCTCTGCCGTACTTCAGAACGCATGAGTGATTTCTGAAATGACTACAGAAGCCAAGAGGGCTCACGGTGATACCTCCAGGCTACTCTAGTCAGAACATCAGACTTATCTTCCACCACAGGCTGAAAACTCATCTCTTCCAAAAGTGCCTCACGTCCCCTCGTCCCCACTAAATCATATCCCCTCTCCCATATCTGCCTCCGCTACTGCCTATAATGTGCTCTTATCTCACATTTTACACAACCCTTTCTCCCTGTCCTCCTGGTTCTCAGTTCTCTCATTTCACTTTTAAGCACCCCCCCTCTCTCATGGTAATTCTCAGGTCACTGCAACATCATCAGGACACAAAGCTCCAAGCTCCGGATGTGTTGATGATGTGTTGTCAGCTTTAAGCCAGAAATCGTTTTATTCCTACTTAATGAACCCACATCACAGAATAAACACATTATCACACGAATCAGGAAAGAGCCGAACATAAACCAGAATCATTGGAACCAATCCAGCGTGTGGATGATGGTTCCTGAAAACTCTGTAACTTTTTGTAACGTCAAGTCTCTCACATGACGCTAGAAATCGAACGGAGTGAGACCTCTTCACCATGTTAGTCCCTTCAGTAACTCATAACTTTATAAGTCGTATAAAAACACAATAGTGAGAACGTGTCAAAGGTCCGAGTGCGACTTTTAGTAATAACTAAAACTCCAACCATGGAACACGGTGCAACCTTCCCGGGGATGTCGGGTACTACCAATGTTGACTTTACTGCTGATACGTGGTTTAGATATCACCTCAGCACAATGTAGTCAGGAGGAAACAGGAAATGAACCTCCAATACTGAGGTTCACGGACGACTGACCGGTCAACGTTTCCCCTGAGCCTCTGGCGTTAGGGCTAAAGGTCACGGTTCAGCAGGAGGCGAGTTCACATGTGAGTCAGCGGGCGCTGCGGTAACAGCGGGACAGAGAGGACTGGACGCGGCTGATGTTTTTAAGATAACCGCGAGCACGGAGACGGCCGGAGAGAGAGTTTCACTGATGAAAGTTGTTAAACACCTGCTCTGTCGCGCTCAGCAGCTTCACCAGACTAAGAACTAACAAACGAGGATCAGACTGGACTCGGCCTTAGATCAGATCAGGATCCGGACATCCTTAGAAAATATGTTCAACAGACTTTCCTGACAAAACCCAAGGATCAACCTCATTAAATATTGGTTATATGTTTTGGTTTTGGCCAATTTTCCCTACAACAGACTGACGACCTGTCCAGTGTCAACTGGGTTTGACTCCGCCCCCTGCAGCCCTCAACAGAATTAGCAGTAAACTTAAGTTTAGAAAACAGTTTTCCCACAAACTCACGCTGGAGATCGTCGCAGCTCCAGAAGATGGACACGTAGAAAAACCTGAACCGGACAAGAATAAATGAAGTTCTGAGAAGGAGAGACCCGAGAACATGGTCCAACCTGACAGATCTACGTCTGAGCCTCTGTGCTCTTCAGTACCACTGAGGTATGTACAACGTAGCAGCATCATTCTGGATTTACACACCGAACCCAGATGTTCTCAGGTCTGTGCTGCTGAGAAGGGTCCATTTAGGACACGTGAGGACAGACTGTGTCGAGACGTGTTATGTGTGTTAAACACACATTCGTCTGTTTTATCCACATTACAAACCACAAACTGCACAAAAACATATGAAACTTGAACAATAAAGCCACAAAACAACCCCCCCCCCACTTTACGGAGCGCCTCCGTCACATTAGGCGTCTCCGTTTCTCTGCCCCATTTCTTTCTGCCAGCGCTGAGATGAAATATTAACAGCGAGCACGGAACCCTAACCCACATATGGCGTCCTGCGCTGCCAGTTCAACTGACTGCTTTAAGAGGAAAACACACACCAAGGACGACACTCATCACACACACACGCACACAGAGAGACACAGAGACACACACACACACACAGACACACACACACGCACACAGAGACACACACACGCACACACACACACACACACACAGAGACACACACACAGACACACACACACACACAGAGACACACACACGCACACAGAGACACACACACACACAGAGACACACACACACACAGAGACACACACACACACACACACAGACACACACACACACACTCACACAGAGACACACACACACACTCACACAGAGACACACACACACACAGACACACACACACACACTCATACAGAGACACACATTCACACAGAGACACACACTCACACAGAGACACACACACAAGCACACACACACAGAGACACACACTCACACAGAGACACACACTCACACAGAGACACACACACACACACACACACAGAGACACACACTCACACAGACACACACACACACACACACACACACACACACAGAGACACACACACACACTCACACAGAGACACACTCTCTAAACCTGCTGACATAGATCAGTGTGATGTAACAAAAATACTGTAGCTACTGTTTCTCACTGTGTGTCTGTGTGTCTGTGTGCGTTCCCTCTAGTTGTGGATGTGGAGGACGGCAGCGAGGTGGTCGGCACTCTGCTGGTGTCAGTGGAGGGACTGGAGGCTCTGCAGGCCATCATAGAGGATCAGGACCACCAACACAGCCCCAGCCCCGTCCTGCTTCCGTCAGCATGAGGCATCGCTGAGCAGCACACAGAGAGTCAGGAGGGAGCGTGGCGCGCGGCGCAGGGTCGACGAACTGGGACGGATCGGTTGTAAATGCAGGTCCGATCATTGAGTGAATCCTGTTTGTAAATGTGTGGATGTAAATTGTACCATTTTTTAACCAAGCTGTGAATCCCAGGATGGAGACGTCTTCATCGCTGTGGGGGGAATGTAAATGAACTTAATGAATAAAACATTTTGTGCTGCTGTTACTTTACTCTGTTCATCATATTTTCATTTGTGTGTGTGTAGTTTATGTGAACGTGTCTCGACCCGCAGATCAGCAAACCAGAGCTTTCTACTTTAAGAATGTGTGTTGATAAAATGTACAGTAGTTATTTCAGTGGGCGTCTGCTGATGTTATATTTATTCACTACAGTAATAAACTGTGTTGGTGCAGGTGAGTGGACGCTGCTTAAATCTGCACAGACTGAACTGAATCATGTTTCAGGAACCAGGTGATTTGTCTGATAATAGGAGACGCAGCGAAATGTGATGCAACGTTTTCCAAATGAGCGTTTGTACTGTTACTCTATTAAAAAAAGGGTTTTCTGTACCTGTCTGTGGGAGTGAACACAGACTTGGCTCCATTTTACCAACAATAAAAACATCTTTAACAAACTGAAAACGACTTTCATTTGCTTGAGTAGTATAAATATCATGTAGATATAATTTATGAGCTTCAGAGAATCTGTGACCTGATCCAGGAGGAAAATGGTTCCGCGTCCTTTCAGTCTCACTATATATTTATGTCTCATTATTTTCCATGCGCTTGCGTCTTTGCTGCTGCAGTGTTTCAGGGTCCCCGCAGATGTCCCTCCCGTTTGCTGAGGCGGTAGCTCGGTGGGCGGCAGGATGTCAGCTCCAGCTGTCACACACTCCAAAAAAAACACAGCAGAGCAGAAGATGACAGAAAACGTCCAAGACATCGGATCCTCGGAGACACGGTGAGGACGAAGTTTTACAGCAGCAGGTAAAAGCTTTTGTTTTCTTTACCGTGAAATGTGAGCTGCAGTGAATTATCGAGAAATAAATGAAAAACTACAACGCTCCAGATCTGTGTGTGAGAAACATTTCTTACATTTAGGAATCAGTTTTTCTTGGAGAAATTGGTTTTAGTAACAACTATCAATGTCTTTAAATATTCAGTCTCTGAATCGTATGTGTCCACATTTCTGTTCTCTACAAGAGAAAAATCTATAACTCTAAATTCTTTATACTGAAAAAAAGCTTTACTCAAATATTCAGCTGTTAAGAATACAGTTTTAATATGTGCTGAAATTAACAATAAAAAAAAGGTAGTTGTGTAAAAAGAGAAAAAATGAGTGTTACACAGATCCTTCACAGCTGCACCACGTGGGTTCATCAAGACCTGCTTTGATAACTATCATTTAAGACACTGTGTGTGTGTGTGTGTGTGTGTGTGTGTGCGTGCGCGCTGTGTTTCTTTTCTCTGTGGCTGACATTTCCATGGGAACGTCCTACATGCTGCTGCACATCATCAATAGTCGTGTCTGTGGGAATACAGCAGGACGTCTGCAGGATTTCAGCTGTTCATGAAGGTTGGACATTTGAGCTGAGCCACATGTTACCACAATGATCATCCACTTTATTCTAGTGTCTGTTGTAATAGAGCTTTAACACGCAATGTTACTCCGCTTTATTAGGAGTTTAATTATTCCATGTTCATTGTACTTTCTGTTTAGTCCTGGGCAGGACTGAACGTTTCTGGTGGTGACAGGTCACAGGAGGACTTAAAAACAAATGAGAACTGACACTGAAGCCAGTGCACACACACAAATTCTACAGTTAACGTTTAATTTACACAAATATCTCATTCTACACCAAATACAGGTGTGATGGGGAAACCATCAGCATTACAGTGCTGGGTGTGTAGATGTCTTTCATGAAACTATGGAGGCAGATATTCTAAGACAGCAGGAAACGCTGAGTAAGCTGACCTGAGAAAACAGAACCCAGTGTGTGGCTAAGTTCTTTAGATAAAACGAGGCTCCAAAGAAAATATTTCTACTGAATATCATCAGTTCTCACACACAGCTCTTTGTTCTGCAGCACCTGAGGAAAAACAAGCATCAGACCAAACAGAGTTTCACCTGGAAGCTCACATACAGAGACACGACTATGACTTGTGAACGCAGAATTTCTACATATGCTACTGTTATACTGTGTACTTTAATATGTAAATGTTGAAATGCAGTAAACGGAGAAAGAAATATGCTTAAAATGTATAGAAATTCAGTTCTTGAATAACGCAATGGTGTCAGGTGTCATTAACACAGACATCCTCGGTGTAGAAACAGAGTTTTAATGCAGCCTGAAGCAAATAAAAGTGAACCCAGGATCGAACCCTGAGGAACTCCATAGAGAAAACACAATGACATTAATGAAACCCTCCTTTTGTTTCCGGGGTTTCTGGCCTCCAACAGCAGCAGAGTTGTCACCATGAGTCTGGACGAGGACACCCGCTGGCTGGAGTGGGTTACCAAACAGTTTGAGACTATTGCAGGAGAAGACAAAGAGATCGACCTCGATGAGTTTAAAACGGCTCTTATGGTCAAAGAGGTGAGGTTTTACATAAATAAAGTTACGAGTCCATGAATTTAACCCAGATCTTCAAACACTGTAAGCTGCAAGTTGGATTCTGTTCATCTGGACCACGTTTTTAAGTGGGAGAAATATTTGGAGACGTCTCCAGGTCTCTACCTCAGTCTCAGCTGACTGCAGGTTTCCCCAAACTTAGAAACAGAACCTTTGCATCATCACAGAAACTAGTACCATGTGATGAGTGACATGCACATTGTCCACTGATTGGTGGTCATGAAATCTTTGTCCCACTTAAACCAGATTTCCTGGATCATTGAGCAGGCATCGAGACACCATAAGCTGCAGGTGCAGAATCAGAACCATCTGCTTCATGAAGAATTTATCACCTCCGAAGCTTCATTACAATTAAACTAAAAATGAAGTTGTAATAGCACTGTCACTGAAGGACCCATATGGTGAATGAAGTGTGTGTTTGTATTCAGTCTTTCTTTGCAGAGCGTTTTTTTGCCCTGTTTGACTCGGATGGCAGCGGCTCCATTAGTCTGGACGAGCTGCTCAAAGCTCTGAATCTCCTGATCCACGGCACTGAGACCGACAAACTTAAGTTCCTCTTCCAGGTCTACGACGTGGACGGTCAGTGCGCCGTCGCCCAGACAGAACTAGCTGTAATCAGAAATGATACAGACTGAGACGCTTTAATCACTGTAATCTGGTGGCAGGCAGTGGTTCAATCGACCCAGATGAGCTGAGGACTGTCCTGAAGTCGTGTCTGCGTGAGAGCGCCATCTCTCTGCCGGACGAGAAGCTGGACGACCTGACGCTGGCACTGTTCGAGTCGGCCGATAGAGACAGCAGCGGCTCCATCACCTTTGAGGAGCTCAAAGCTGAGCTGGAGACTTTCCCAGAGGTCATGGAGAACCTCACCATCAGGTCAGTGGGCAGGAACGAGTCCTGTCATCACACATTCATAACATGAGTAAGCGTGAAGGTGACGCGGCCTCGCCCCCTGTAGGGATTATACGTGGTATTAAAGCAGCTGTGATTGGACCAGGTGTGCAGACCTGTTGGCTGGGTTTAGCTTTAAGTCTTGTTTTGTTTCCTCAGTGCTGCTAACTGGTTGAAGCCTCCTGATCTGGATCAGAAAAAGCGGCAGACTCCTCGGTACCTGACCCGGTCCTACTGGCACAACAACAGCCGGAAGCTGCTGTTCCTCTGTGGCTACACCTGCCTCAATGTGCTGCTGTTTGTCGTAGCCATGCTGCGGCACAGTCACGGCGGGGGCTGGTTCATGGTGGCCAAAGGCTGCGGACAGTGTCTCAACTTCAACTGCACCTTTATCATGGTACGAGCCCATCACTGTAGAAACCCGGTTAGTGTCTGTGTGATGAGGCTGAGGACGCAGCAGCTGGAGGTTTAAAGGCAGGAGGAGTTTACAGGGAATCTTCAGAATGTGTTGTTGAGCTAAAGACAGGATAAACATTTAGAGCCTAAATGAAACGGGGGTGTGCCGTAATAAACGGCATACAAACAAACGGTAAATACTGTTAATGCACAGGAAGAAGAGTCGTGGGCCTAATACTGAACCGTCCTGGATGTGACACCAGGAGCCGGAGCTTTCGTGGTTTACACCCGACGTGCTGCCACACTGGGAAATATTATAGTATAATATATTTAAACTGCTGCCTGTTGTACTGTGTGCGTGATCAGGTGCTGATGCTGCGGCGCTGTTTGACATGGCTGAGGGCCACGTGGGTGCTGAGGGTCTTACCCCTGGACCAGAACATTTTGCTGCATCAGATTGTGGGTTACGCCATCCTCCTCTTCACCCTGGTGCACACTGCTGCTCACGTTTTCAACTTTGGTACAGTCACGCTTTTATTCACACGTTTGTATTCAAGCAGAGAAGTTCAGCTGCAGGCTCTGTGTTTCAGCGCGGCTGTCAGACAGCGGGGACTACACGGTGTGCGAGTACCTGCTGACCACCAGACCAGGCATCGGCTGGGTGAAGGGGACGGCTTCGCTGACCGGAGTGGTTCTGCAGGTTCTCATCTGTCTCATGGTGCTCTGCTCCAGCACGTTTGTACGACGCAGCGGACACTTCGAGGTAAGACCTGAGGGAGCATCAGAGGTCATTTAGACCCTGCAGGTCATTAATGGTCAAGTTCAAATTCAAATACTTTAAAGCTGTGACTGTGATCAATTCACTTCTTGTGGTTTCCATGGAGACGCTGATTGAATAAAACCATTGTTTCTCCTGTAGGTGTTTTACTGGTCTCACCTGTCCTATGTGTTGGTCTGGGTTCTGCTTGTCGTTCACTGTGCCAACTTCTGGAAGTGGTTTGTGGTTCCAGGTCTGGCCTTCCTGCTGGAGAAGATCGTGGGAGTGGCCGTGTCTCGTATGGGGAGTCTTTACATCGTAGAGGTCAACCTGCTGCCGTCCAAGGTGGCGAACACCAACTCAGCCAGAACTCTTTACATTTCACAGCATGTGTGTTATTACTGGTCCAACCTGCAGGTTCTGTTGTTATTGCTCAGCAGTAAAACCAGTCTCCTGTTGTCAGTGTCTGATCAGTTGTCCTGCGCGTGCAGGTGACTCACCTGGTGATCAGACGACCTCAGTTCTTCCATTTCAAACCTGGAGATTATGTCTACATCAACATCCCGGTGATCGCCAAGTATGAGTGGCACCCGTTCACGATCAGCAGCGCCCCAGAACAGTCCGGTACGTGTCACCTGTGGCAGACACTGATGATGATGATGATGATGAAGACAGCGCTGTTTGTCCTGCAGATACTCTGTGGCTGCACGTCCGCTCCATGGGCCAGTGGACCAACCGACTGTACGAGTACTTCAGACAGCTGGAGAGGGACGAGGTCAGTCCCAGGAGACTGGCCACCAGCCTGAGGAAGAGGAGGCAACTGACAAAAGCCCAGGTTCATATCACACACACACACTACAGTAAGTCACTGTCCCTCTGTCTGTGTCGCTATATCAGCGTCTCTCTGCAGGAGGAGCTGTTCAGTTCTGCAGACAGTGACGGAGCTGTAGCATCTAATGAAGATGGCTCCATTGAGCTGACGATGTACCAGCAGAACGGCTCTCTGTCTGATGAAGCTCTTTCAGACAGGCTGGGGCCAGCAGAGAGAGGAGAGGTGTTGGACTCTCCACCGTTTGGCATCTACACACACACGGCTCCTTTTCAACTCAAACTCTGGACTTTTACTTGTTTTCACTTGGGTTTGTTTTTAATTTGCAGACTTCTGCCAAGTTTGGTGAGAACCACCGGTTCTGCAACATCAAGGTGAGCACACGCCACCTTGCTGTGTTTATTGGATGCTCGTTTCCTGGCCACAACAAACGTTGTTGATGTGGGAGCTTTGTGTGTCAGTGTTACGTAGACGGGCCCTTCGGGACTCCGACGAGACAGATCTTTGCCTCTGAACACGCTGTTCTGATCGGGGCAGGCATTGGGATCACTCCGTTCGCTTCCATCCTGCAGAGCATTATGTACCGGTGAGACACCACACACTCCACCTGTCATAGTCCTGTGTGTTTGTGTGTGTGAACACAGAGTGCGTGTGTGTTTCTGTGACACAGATACCGCAGGAGGAAGCAGAACTGTCCCAGCTGTAAATACTCCTGGTTTGAGAATATTAAAGACAGCGACATGAAGCTACGCAAAGTTAGAAATCCTATATTCTATCGGTTCTACATTCAAACGTATGGATTCATATAATGTTGTTGAGTCGTGTGCTGGACCTTTCAGGTGGACTTCATCTGGATCAACAGAGACCAGAAGTCATTTGAATGGTTCGTTAGTTTACTGACTAAACTGGAGATGGACCAGGCCGACGAGGAGCCAGAAGGTGAGAGAGAGACCCCGAGTCAGGGAGAGAGAGAGAGAGAATGATGCTGTGTCTGACACGAGCCTGATGTTTGTCAGGCCGCTTCCTGGAGATGCACATGTACATGACCTCGGCTCTCAGTAAGAACGACATGAAGGCCATCGGCCTGCAGATGGCGCTGGACCTCCTGGCCAAGAAGGAGAAGAGAGACTCCATCACTGGATTGAGGACCAGAACCCAACCTGGACGACCTGAGTGGGGGAAGGTGAGGACAGTGTTCGAGAGATGGACGAGGTGGTTGAATGTCAGACTTGGACACAATACAATAAATATTAGCATTTAAATGGCTATTTAACTTAAATTATTGTTAATTCACAAATCTTTTATTGGAAGCTTATTTATTCATTTATTATGGCCTGTAGCCGGGGGCCACACTATACACTGTTGTTCAATTAAAATTTTATGTCACGCACACATGCAGGACTTTATAAGGGTTCCGTGCTTGTGCAGTAACTGTGTGTGTGTGTGTGTTGTTTCAGGTGTTTCAGAAGGTGTCTGAGGAGAACAAAGGGAAGGTCCACGTGTTTTACTGCGGTGCTGCAGCTCTTGCTAAAGTCATCAAAGCTCAGTGTGAAAACTTCAGCTTCAACTTCTACAAAGAAAACTTCTGAGGAGCCGTCCGGCCAATCAGCACACACCTCCTGCTGTGTGTGTGTGTGTGTGTGTGTGTGTTTGTGGTTGTGCGTGTGTCTCTACAGACTGAGGAGCAGAAACAGCAGCAGCAGATTTTATCATCTTTTACAGACAGGATGTTTAATCCTTAATTTTTTTCATATACCAGGATGTTTATAAGAATCTGATGCTGGTAACTTTTTTATAACGTTAAAGTAAATGACTCAGACGTGTGTTGGAGCTTGGAGTGAACGGTGCTACAGAGCTGTTCTCTGAACAACAGAAACACCAACCTGCTGTTTCAGATTTACATTCAGATCATTTACTCCTAATACTGTTTGTACAGTTTCAGTCCCAGCCTCTCCATTTTATGAATTTTGTGTTTTTATTAATTTAATTTTACATTAAATGATCTATGTTGAATCGTTGTTGTCATGTTTTCTAAGTTTTATAAATAGATGTTTAGATGTTTACATTTAAGATGGAGACATAAGAATCCGTCATATCAGCCGATGCTGCCGGACAAATCAGTAGTTAATGAATCATAGGCACTGCTGTTGTTTTCCTGGTCTTTAATAATTTTATATCTACAGGAAATATAACTTCTGTGTTGTGAAAATTGAGTTTCGTTTGTTTCTCTTCTCATTAAAAAAATCTCCTCTGGTCACAGTCTCTGTTATAACACAGCACAAATGCTTTCTTCTCATGAAGTGATTTTATTTCAGTGTTTGTTCAAATTTCCTTTATGCACAAAGTCTTACATTTCCCAGCATGCACTTGACAGGAGATCAGGAGAACTGATAGTGATCACATTAGAAAAATCAGCAGCAGGTAATTAACTTTCACAATAATTCACAATAAAATAATCAGCTGGTCAAGGTGTGATATTAATAAAATATTATTGTATGTGTAAAGTAATTAAAGCTATAAGGTAAATGTAGTTTTTTGTCTCTAAAATAGAGTGAAGTAAAAGTATGAAGTTTCATAAAATGTAAATAGGTATAGTAAAGGACAAATACCTCATCAATAAGTACATTTAGTTACTTCGTACAGCTGTCGATTATATTATAAGTAAACATTTTAAGAAGTTGCTGTCTATTTAAACACTTCAAGTAAACAAGTTTTATTCATATATTACAATCAAGATCAGACTGGTATAATTAACTATCGCCAGGGTTTCAAGTCGATGTCAGAGATTTTATCTGAATGAATTTAAATATATAATTATTTGAAGATAATTTAAACATTTCTAAAATGACTAAATACGTACTTAGTGAATACATGACCTTGTTACTGGGAAAAAAAGACCCCCGTAAGGAGAATGGTGGAACGTGTTCCTGACCGTTCCGTTAGTAGTAATCGGTAATCTGTTGATAAGCCTGTGTGCGGCTAGCTAGCTAGCTAGGTAGTTACGCAGTAGCAGTTTGGCGTCGGGCAGCTAGTAAAACAGTGGACCAATGCGTTAGAAAACACTTCCCTCTTGTAATATAAATGTTGTCCATATTGTGTCGGTGGATACTGTTAATTAGAATAGCCGTAAAACACCGATGCGGTGGATAAGTTATTATTTGCAACGGCCACATTTTCCGTTTTTGGCCGAGCTAGCTAACTCGCTAGCATAGCTCCTGTTAACTCCCGTTAGCCTGTTAGCTATAATGGCTCAGCCGGAGAACGAGAAGAAAAAGCAAGGTAGGCCATACGCCTCGGTTTATTGGTTTATTTTGATACCAGGCTTTTTGTTCGGTGTGTTACTAAAGCGTTTGAGCCTTTAACTCAATGCCAGTGTTATTAAAAACTGAAATAACTCCGATCTTCTTTTCCCAGGTCGTTTTCTTGTTGGCTGTATCCGCAATGAGCTAGTTTAGCTCCTTGTTAGCTTCACTACAACACAGTCAACACAATCCTCTCTAACATCTCTTAAAGAAACTTTCTATAGCTTTCCTGTTCTCTCGGTTAGATGTAAACGTGGTTTATTACTCACCTTAGATCGGTTTCTGAGTCCTCATCATTTTTGTTGTAAAAGTCATTAACAGAGTCAGTGAGTCAAATATGTGCTGTTAGAAATGTCAGCGTTTCTTTCCTGTTGTATTTGAAAATGATTATGATTATTGTAGGGTTTTAGACGTCTGCCTGGCATGATAACAACTTACTGAACGTTATTGGTAACATATGATGAGGAACTGCAGCTTTAATTTAAGTCTTGTTAAGCAAAGGAAAATTGACCAAACTCCTCCTCAATCTGTACCCAAACATTCAAAACATTCCCTGTGAGATAGGAGCAGTGTGACCAGTCACTGAGCTGCTGCGCTGGAGCAGAGCGGATCAAGGACAGTCTGAGGAAAACTTCTGAAAACCTGTTCTTTGTCTCAGTCTCTCAGTTTTGTGGCTGTGTGAACCTGTGTTTTTAAAGTCCTCTGACATTCAGACTGCTGCCATTAGATATTAAAATGAAATGACACGGCATAATCTAAAAGTAGTTTGTAATGGAGCTGCAGAATCATTTAGTGTGTGAGAGATCCCGTACTTATTAGGACAAAAGGAGGTCGTGCTCATAAAAGTGTTGGCACTAGAAATGAATTGATTAGTTTGCTGATAATTGAATCATCATTTAAACCATTTTACAAGCAACAATATGATTTTTCCAGCTTAGACGTTGAGATTTTCTCCTTTCTTTGTCTTCTCTATGACTGTAGGTCAAAACATGTTTGATCAAGTCACCTGTGTCGATGTTGTCTGTTACACATACAATTAAATATTCAAATGCTCATTATATTCAGCCCTAACGAAGTCTTGTTTGCAGATGCTCCGATTCCTTTTCACATTTCACCTTTCATCACTTGAGTACAGTCCCAGAAGAACAAATCTCTAAACAGTCCCAAAATATGAAATATGTACTATAATTGTCTGTTATAACGCAGAACCACAACAACAACCATCATATTTCTGAAGTTGTAACAATGAATTTAATGAAAGTTACTTAAATGGTTGTAAAATCATTTTAAGAAGTGGAGAATGGTTGTTGTCATCCTGCCCAGGTGGATGCTATAATCAGCAGCACAGTGTAAATCGGACGTGCTGGGTTCTGTGTGTGCAGGCTGACTTTTTAAGATACGTTAGTAAAAACCAGTGGTACTGAACAGACTCGGAGAACATTCGAGACAGAGGTTCAGAGATGGTTTCTCTCTGATCACAGTCAGGCCTCCTTCATCTCTCTAACCTCATCCTTCTTAGTGAATCAGACATTCCACCATCACAATGTCACTTTTCTTATCTAGTTTTGGCTCTGCGAGTTTATTAAGCAACATGACCTGTGATTGTGACACTGTATTAAACTTCCTCTCACGTGTTTTCACACTGAACCTCTGCTCCCTCAGCTTAGACTCTGCATGGCAACGGAGTGAGCAACCAATCAGTCGAGGCCCACGCTAGCAGCATGGCGTCCCGTCAGAGAAACTCTGTTCGGATCCTGTCCAGCCGGGAGCGAGGCTCCCAGACATTCGGCTCTCAGCGGCTCCTGCAGCTGCTGGTGGAGGAGAAAGTCCGTTGGATGAAATGGCAGAGTCAGGTACTGTGTGTTTGTATAACATTAGTACGGACTGAGTGATGTTATGACCTCCTTAAAGAACAGTCGGGTTACTGTTTCCAGTGCTGTGCACACACTCGCTCCTTGTTCTGAGCTGGCTGTGTAAGACGTGCAGGACGACCTGTGTGACCTGCTCCAGTAGCTAACAGTAACTTAAACATCTCAGTCATACAAGGAGAATAAGACGTGAGTCACTGTTTAACATCATCGGTTTGTTTACCCTGAACTGTCCTCCTGACTCTGAGCCAGCAGCTGGTCGTCTTCCTCTCCTCATGGAGGCTGCGCTGTCTTCACTAACACTGGTCTAATTGTGAATGTACCTCTGAGGACTGGTTCAGACCACGGGACTACACACAGACCTGGTTTCTGTGCAGAAGCTGCTCCCTACAGGCCGTAGAGAGGAAACGTCAGAATCAAACCTTCTTTTATTCAGACTGTTGCGATCTGTTCAGCATGTTAGGAACAACTACCAAAGTAAGAGCTTCTGACGTTTCATATTCATCAAGAAAAAAACTCTGCTATTCAGCAGTAGAAATAATTATTCCACTCTTGCTGATGCCAAGCTGGTCGTACGTCGTCTTCATGTCTGAATCTGTAGCTACCTGCTGGTTTTCTCCTGTCGGTGGGATTGTTTCCTCTGTTTACTTGTCTGGTCACCTTAGGAGTGACAGATCAGTCCTGGCTGAGCTCACCATACTTCATGTCATCTTGATTTATGCTCTGAGTGGAATCAGCTGAGTGAAGATGTGGACACGTCGCTGTAGCCTGATCTCTAAACTCTAATACCTAAACTCTAACACGATCCACTCGGCTTCAGTCAGCGTGTCTGTAGGCAACAACAATAAGGAAGTTCAGCGTAGTGGCTTAGAAAGCCCATCACCAACCACTTGATGCCACTGTGTTCTATGCACTGATTGGTCTCGGTTAGTAGCTTTGTTTTTAAATGTGCGTGTTTGTGCTCCTGACAGAAGGTGGAGCTGCCGGACAGCCCCCGATCAACCTTCCTGCTGGCGTTCAGCCCCGACAGGTGAGAACATCCATCGACGTGGGGACGGATTTATCAGCTGTCTCTGCACAAACTGTTGATAGCTGGTTAATTTTCAGTGGTGTGTCAGGGAGTTATTCTTGTGTGCTGGCTTCTCTCTCATAGGACCCTCATGGCTTCCACACATGTCAACCACAACATTTACATAACGGAGGTGAAGACTGGAAAGTGCCTACATTCCTTAGTGGGCCACCGTAGAACCCCCTGGTGTGTGACCTTTCACCCCACTATACCCGGCCTGGTGGCCTCTGGGTGCCTTGATGGCGAAGTCCGCATCTGGGACCTACACGTGAGTGATGATGGCCTCTCCCTTGGTTTTATTCTTTAAATACCACGTGCGCATGTTGTTCTCTCTGCAGCAGCATCATTTGGCTCTTAGATGATAAATCGGCACTGATCATCTGTCCGTGCTCTTTGTCTTTCACTGTGGCTGAACTTCCTCATTATGTGTGTGTAATGCAGGGTGGCAGTGAGAGCTGGTTTACAGAGAGCAACGTCCCCATTGCCTCGCTGGCCTTTCACCCCACTGCTCAGCTCCTCCTCATCGCCACCAACAACGAGCTCCACTTCTGGGACTGGAGCCGCCCGGAGCCCTTCGCTGTGGTCAAGACAGGAAGTGACACGGAGAGAGTGCGGTAGGCTCGTCGGTCGACAGTGTTTCTGTGGCGCATACATTAAACCCTCTCTGAGTACATGAGAGTTTCCTGTGCTGCTAGTTAACAGCAGGTCCTGAGAAGAGGCTGATAAACAGTTTTCAGACTAGAACGTTTGTTTCTGCAACACAAAGAGAAACTTGTTTCATTTTCTGATTTCAGGTTGGTGAGGTTCGATCCTCTTGGTCACAACCTGCTGACAGCGATAGTGAATCCATCCAATATGCAGGTGAGATTCTGTTGTTGGTCTGATGAGCGATCAGGTCTGCAAAGTCACCACGACGACCTCCTAGGATTCCTAAAATCACGTGAAGCCTTTTGACGGGTTCTGTCTGACTTTCTTTCAGAACGAGGAGGACTCAGAGGTTCCTCTGGACAGCGTGGAGATGCCCCACTTCCGGCAGCGCTCTTTCCTGCCTTCTCAGCCCGTTCGCCGTACGCCCATCCTGCACAACTTCCTCCACATCTTGTCGTCGCGTTCCCCGGGAGCTCAGGTGGGAGGCGAGCAGCCACGTCCTCTTGGTGAAAATGGCAGCGCTGTCAGAGAATCTCCCAGCATGCCTCTGGCTCAGTACCCCGGCGCTGAGCGTGGGCCTCCCTTCCCTGGCTGCACCCAGCACCTGGGCATGGTTTGCCTGTGTAGTCGCTGCTCCGACGGTCGTAGCCCCTCTCTGGCCGCTGACGGTTCCTCTGTGACCCCCTCTGACCCCAGGGTGTCCTCTGAAGCTCCCCAGCCTTCACCAGCATCCACCTTCTCTTCAGCTCGTACGGAGCCCAGACAGCCCTCAGAAAGAACCTCGGCCTTCACCTCAGTCTACTACAGCACCGGCACGTCTCTAAATCCTACTGCACCGAGCAGCGTCGAGCCCCACTCCACCTCCAGGCCAGCGCCTGACTGGACACGCAACCTGCTAAGCATGAGGGAGGGTGGTGTGGGTCCACCCATGCTGCCTCCCAGAACTTCCTCCCCCTCCTCCATCAGCCTTCTTTCAGTGCTTCGTCAGCAGGACGGCTCCTCTGGTTCGCCCGTCTACACCTCTGCTACTGAAGGGCGGGGCTTCTCACAGCAAGGCGAGCCGGGGGGCCGAGATGTTTCCGGGACCAGCAGCGGGCACCACCCATTCTGGGACGGCTCTCGCAGCAACTCTGCCTCATTCCGTAACGTGCTGCAGTGCAACCTGAGCCGCTACTTCATGGAGTTTGATCGTATGCAGGACCTGGAGCCGCCTATAGGGGGCAGCATGGCGGACGGAAGCCAGGAGCAGAACCAGGAGCTGCTGAACAATAACATGGACCCAGAAAGACCTGGGCCGTCCTCATCTTCCTCCTCCTCCACCCCCACAATCATCCACTACCAGCCTCCTCTCCCCCCTCCTCCTTCCTCCCACAGCCTAGAGAACAATGTCCCTCCCCCAGCCCCCCGAGGTCATCTGAACCGCTGCCGGGCCTGCCACAACCTCCTGACCTTTAATCATGACTCTCAGCGCTGGGAGCGCACAAACCAGACCTCCTCCACCTCTGCTTCCCCTCTTCAGCCCTCCTCTTCCTCTTCCTCCTCCTTCCCTTCCTCCTCGTCTCAGTGGCAGACTGAAGCAGTCAGGAGGACACTAGACTCCCAAACCCAGGAGAGGAGGGTCCCTCCGGAACCCAGCGAGCAGCCTCCTCCCTCTGGAGGTGGAGGAGCAGGAACTGTGGCCTTTCCCATGGCCCCGTCCTCCAGCCAGCCTGGAGAGCAGACCGTGGGCTTGGTGTACAACCAGGACACTGCGCAGTGGGAGAGGGTGTACCGACAGGCTGCTGCCGGCCGGTCGGCCGAGCCACCGGAGGCCTTAAGCCAAGAAATGCCTGTAGACCCCCCAGATGAGGACTCCCTGAGGAGGTACAGCTCCTTCATGTTTGTACGCGCAGTAACTAGAGCTGAGCAGCTTTTTCTCTTTGTGTTTAGCTTGTGTCCTCTCAATCATGTGCCAGGGCGATCAGCTGGTCGCCCTGATCACTAATTTAATTTGACTGCTGTCATTAAAACAAACGCGTGAACGTCCTGATTCCTTTTCGGTGTCCGATGTTCTCGAGATTTGCTGCATCAGTTGCAGCAGTATTGATGTTGATTTCTGAACCATTAATGCTTGTGAACACGTATCCACATATTTAATTCAGTAATTATGTGATCACATCATTTTTCTTCGTGACAGGCGGCTGTTGGAATCTTCTCTGTTGTCTCTGTCTCGTTATGACATGTCAGGATCAAGAGACCACCCCATCTACCCCGATCCAGCCAGGTACACAAACACACCCCCATTCGATGTTGAGACGCGTGAGAATAAACATCACATGCACACGAGTGAAGCCGACATCCAAACACACACCGATTGTTGTATTCCTTTTATTTTATGGTCATTCGCTGCAGGGCTGCTCATTGTTGTGTAGATGATGCGGCCTGGTAGCTTAATGGGTTAAGCGTCAGACTGGGATGTAGAAGGTTGTGGGTTCGAACCCCGTCTGTCTGTAATCTATCCCCTACCCATCCCCTGTGTTGTCCAGACTTTCTCCAGCTGCTTACTACGCGCAGAGAATGATCCAGTACCTCTCCAGACGTGACAGCATTCGCCAACGCTCGCTCCGCTACCAGCAGAATCGCCTGCGGGCCATGTCCTCTTCACCCGACAGCCCTGCCAGCAACCCGACCAGCTCCATGGACAACAGTGATGTGGACTTTGAGGAACTGGAGTAAGCTTGGTTCCACATCAGGTTGCGTCCTCCTCCAGTGCTTTAATCTGCGCCGTGTATAAACACTTATCCCTATATTTTGCAGTGATAATGGAGACAGAGCGAGGCACAGGGCTCCACGTAACGCCAGGATGTCTGCACCCTCGCTGGGCCGTTTTGTTCCGCGGTGAGTCGGCTCGTTCTTGCATCGGTTTGTAAAATGTTTCTCCGCAGTGAAGAAGCTGTGGGACTACTACTGAGAACTTGTGTTTTCATTAGGCGCTTCCTGCTGCCGGAGTACCTGCCCTACGCTGGAATCTTCCATGAGAGAGGGCAGCCCGGCCTGGCCACACACTCCTCTGTCAACAGGGTCCTCGCTGGTAAACGCTCTCGCACGTTTGTTCAGACGGAGTCATGACATTGGATGAATGTGCCGGCGGATAACCTTGATCTGTGTTCTCAGGGGCGTCCATCGGGGACGGTCAGTCTGCGGTTGCCAGCAACATCGCCAACACCACCTTCCGTCTGCAGTGGTGGGACTTCACCAAATTTGATCTTCCTGAGATAAGCAACGGTAAAAAAGTTTGGCCTCACGTTGATTTGTGTGTTCAACTTAGATCGGCCTCTTAGAACGTTGGCGTTAGCTCAGTGGGTGAAGGCATGAGGCTGGCATGCAGAAGGTCGCAGGTTCGATTCCCAGCCCATCCCCCATACCAGGTGTGTCCTTGAGTAAGACACTGCCCGTAGCTGCCCGCTGCTCCCTCCAGGTGCATGGGTTAGATGCAGAGGGACACATTTCACTGCGTGTCGCACACTGTGTAAATATGTATGACAGATAAAACTTGGATTAGATTCCTCTCAAAGACTCGGAAGTTTGTTGGCTCACAGTCCAGCGTGTGGAGGAACCGCAGGTGTAAATGTTGCGTCGTGTGTTTTTGTCTCTTGCTTAGCCTCCATCAACGTTCTGGTGCCAAACTGTAAAATCTACAACGACGCGAGCTGCGACATCTCTGCAGACGGTCAGCTGCTGGCAGTCTTCATTCCCAGCAGTCAGCGGGGTTTTCCGGACGAGGGGATCCTGGCCATCTATTCTTTGGCTCCACACAACCTGGGAGAGATGCTCTACACCAAGAGATTTGGTACCGTTTGCTGTTCATTCATCGCTTTACCCGCGTGCTGTCTCCGTTACTTATCATGTTCCTTCTGGATCAGGTCCTAACGCCATCTCCGTCAGTCTGTCTCCGATGGGCTGCTACGTGATGGTGGGCCTGGCCTCTCGCAGGATCCTGCTGCATCCCACCACCGATCACATGGTGGCGCAAGTCTTCCGCCTGCAGCAGCCACACGGAGGAGAGACGTCTATCAGGGTGAGAGACGGCACAAACCAAACATCCTGAGACATTACGTCCAGGTCAACGCGAGAGAGCTTTTTGCTTTGTGTCCTGTGATATTGAACGAGCGGATGAAGCTGCTTTTCTTACCCGCGCTTGGTTCTGATCAGTGATTTTTTGCTGAGTCACTGCTGCTCTGTGTGTTGAGCCTGTTGGTGTTTTTCAGATGGTGTTCAACGTGGTCTACCCCATGGCTCCAGACCAGCGGCGCCATGTCAGTATAAACTCTGCTCGCTGGCTCCCGGATCCAGGGATGGGTCTGGCTTATGGAACCAATAAGGGAGACCTGGTCATCTGCCGGCCTGTGTGAGCATCATGTTGTTTCTCTGAGACACGCAGTTAGAAGTCCCAATGGTTCCTCAGGAAATGATTCCAGCAGTAATCTGATTATAGAAGAGCTGCGTGTGTAGGTGGACGTGTGTTTTAACACGTGTAACTATCTGTGAAGGTTCTCAGTCGTCCAGGTCATTATCTCAAAAAGGGTTTATTCAAAGCCGCTGGACTTGTCTGGTTTCTTTACAACGTTTGGCCTTCATTCCAGAGGCTTCCTCTGCGTCTGACTGACTGGTGTGAGCAGCAGGTTTCTAAAGCCTGTGGAACCCTCAGGTTGGTGGTTGGTGGTTGGTGGTTGGTGCTCACCTCTGGCTTTCACCTGTGTTAATGTGACCACCTGAACCAGAGTGTGAACTACTGTGGAACTTCCTGGGTGTCGTTGAGATAACGGAAGGTGAAACGTCACCAAGAAACCAAACAAGTCCAGCTGCTTTGGATAAAACCTCTGAGAGAACATGTGTAACCTGAGTTCTCTGAGTAACCAGGTCGTAGATTCTGTTTGAATAGGAAGAAATGTTTGTTTAGTTTTAGTTGCTGAGGAAATGATGTAGATCCCAGCGCTGAACATGGAGCAGCTTCTTTTTCCTTCGTTTGGGACAGCTGCAGGATGGTAATGCACACAAACTCAAAGACGAAGCTCGGAGAAGGCTTCTCCTCCACCCTCATACTAGCTGATGCGATTATCCTGATGGTCGCTCTGAACAGGAAGAGCCTTTAATTGTAGAAGCTCAATTAGTTTGTTTAATGAGGTCACGACCGCGCGATTCCACGAAGAAGTCCCGCCTCTGCTTCCAAGACTTCCTGACACCAAGTGAGTTAACTCTGTATGTGTGTGTTTAGGTTCTATCGCAGTGATGGTGAGACCCCTGGAGAATCCAGCACGGAGCCTTTATTCACCGTCAACAACAGTGGAACCAGTCGGACCCGAAGTTCTGACAGATCAGGGTGAGAACCGTTCCGTTTCTGATCACCTCCGCCAAGGCTGCTCGTGAACGGTCACAGTTCTTAAGGCCAACAACATGAGCGCACAAACACAGCACCAGTCCATCAGAACTGGCTCAGGACGTCTCTAGTCTTAGGGCGGAGCTGCAGCTAAAAACCTTCACCGTCTGTTCATCAGCTGAATATTAGAGCATCAGATATGTTAAATATTCAGAACATGTGTGAGGCCGCCCTTTACCCGGCCGACAGCTGGAGAAGTCCTTTAAAGCCCTACAAAGCGGAACCGATGATGAGATGCGTGAAGTACTGATCTGTTGCATCGTGCTTTCAGGCCGAGCCGCTCCGGCTGGAGACTGGACAGAGACATGGGATTGATGAACGCGATTGGCCTTCAGCCCCGGCATCCCGCCCCTTCAGTGACATCACAAGGAACCCAGACGCCGATCATCCAGCTGCAGAACGCAGAGACCCAAACGGAGAGGGAGCTGTCAGAGCCCGGCGCGTCCCAGCCGCCCCCCCGTCCCCGTACTGATGCACATTATGCTACCAGCTCATTATGCTACTGACTGACCCCCCCCCTCCCGCTGCTCTAACTTGTGCTTGCTTTGTCCTCAGATGTCCCTCCTGAGACTCCGTCCACCAGCCGAGCAGCTCCGGGTCAGATGGAGGCAGCTCAGAGCAGCAGAGTTCAGGACGGCATCCAGGGCGAAGCTTCGGCTGAAGCCAACACATCCACGGCCGGTACTGCTGCCGCCAGACTCACTTCACAAACACACAACGTTTAGCTTCTCACACGAGCAGTAGCGCGGCGTCGCGCACAACCCGTCTGACTTCTGTCTTTGCTCCAGCAGAGTCTTCAGACTTCAGTTCCGGTGAAGACGCTCTGGCACGAATCCGCCGGCTGATCGCTGAGGGCGGGATGACGGCCGTGGTTCAGCGGGAGCAGAGCACCACCATGGCCTCGATGGGCGGCTTTGGAAACAACATCATCGTCAGTCACCGCATCCACCGCGGCTCCCAGACGGGCACCGGGGCCACTAGGCCTGCCCCCCCCACCCCTTCCTCCTCTGCAGGTCCTCTCCTCATCACCCACAACTCTGGTGCATCTGAACAGCTCCCTCCCATGTGGGGCCCCCAGGTGCTCTCGGGGCCCCAGCCCTCCGGCCTGTCTGTGGCTGTGCACCTGGATGACGTGTTTGACGGGGGGCGAACAGATGACGACTCCCTACAGGGTCCCTCCTCTTCCTCCCTGTTGCTGTCTTCCCCCTCTTCCTCCTCCTCCTCCTCCTCTCACAGCCCCCTCCCTGGCAATGGAGGCGGGGGCCCCAGCAGTTACCCTGGCGACCCGCACAGCAGGTAGAGAAGCAGAGCGCTGGCCTCCTCCTCAAAGCCTTACTTTACGGAAATGGGTGCTGCTTCGACTCTGCACAGGGTCTCCTGCCTGGAAAAGAAGGGACACAAGAACCCCTGCTCCCCCCCCACCAGAAAACCCGGCGGGGCATTGGCGTGCACTTCCTGCGCACTTAAAGAAACTGGACTGAAGCTGAACCGCGATCATTCCACGTCAGAAAGGGCTTCTACTTGAACGGACGCCAGTCGGTGCTGAGCTCCTCGCCGCCCGTTTCTCTTTAATGGAAGAACAAGGTTCCTGTTTATGAAAGTGCCACGTCTGGTGCGTGTGTGGGGGGGGTATCTTTCTGTTACACACATTTACTCCCAACGTGCTGCATTCGGTGCCATGTGATGTTGAAATTTGATGTGAAATAGTGCGTGATTGAAGTGTTTAAAAAGTGAACTCAGCACTACTTTATTTTGAAGCCTGTTTTTGTAGCGTGTGAAATGACGTTGGAAAAGACGCCGTCGCGTGGAGGCTGGACTGATCATGGAGGACGTTACTGTCCCACCGTGTGGAGAATCAACCAGCGAGCACTCAACACACACCTGAGACTGAATGATCCCAGTCCACTGCATGTCTGTCCAATAATGCTGCAGGTCGCCAGGACCTGCTCCATCAACCCCCCCGCCCCAGTTGCACTATAGTGTTTGGTGCTAAGAGAGTCCTGAGTGTGTGTGTACGTGTGAGAGAGTGAGAAACATGACCACGACCAGACGGTACAGTTTGTTCTGCCTTTTTTTTCTATTCGTCTCTTGATAGCAGGAAAATTAATTTGACGTTGTTGACGTCACCGGGTTTTACTCTAATCCTCACATGCGCTGAATTTGAGTTGCCTGTCAGAAAATAAGGAGACGTCGTGGTTGTGTGCGCGTTGATGTTGTTAATGAACAGAGACGTGTGTAAATGTGAGACGCACCCTCAGCTGTTGGCTCACTGTTTCTCATGATGGCTGGTAACACACCTCCATGGAGGAGGATTCACTGCGTTACACGTTCACCTGGTGTGTGTGTGTGTGTGTGTGTGTGTGTGTGTGAGAGATGGCGGGGACAGGCAGGGGGCAGGTGTGCAGGCTCCCTGCTTGTTTCTGTGGCCTGGTCTCTTTGCTTTTCCACCCCAGGAGCTCAAACACCTGAGACCTGAAAGCTTCACAGAACCTGGACCTGCAGGAACCCGGTTGACAGTAGTTTCTGGTTCTGTCTGTTTTTTTTTTTATCACGTTCAGGGGCAGTTCGTTTTTTCCCCTCGGCTGAGAACGAGCTTGGTCCTGAGATTTGTCTCCTGCTCCACTGCAGCACGGACGCGTTTCCTGCTCAGATCACGATGCTGCACCGGTGGAAATGTTTTCCTTCATAAATCAACAAATGTAAATGTAGTTTTAGAAAACTGAGAGGAACCAGAGACGAAGGCGTTCCTCACAGGTGGCAGGTTGTTAAGCTCCTGCAGTAGAAAGGGTCTGCCCCCCCTCCCCTCCAGCCCTTCAAACCCCTGCAGATGAAAACTTGAATTTTGGGATGAAGCGGTACTTTCCCAGCCTGTGTGAGACTGAACAGCCACCGACTCGCTCTGCTGCTTTCTATTATTCCACATGTGCTTCTCCATCCACACACAAAGCTGCCGACAAGTTGTACCGATACTGTGTAAGTAGTGTATAAGTGTTTGGGGGGATTGTGGTGTAAATGGACCTGTGAAAACGGTGAGGTGGGAAAGTTCTGGTCGGAGCCGTGCAGAGACGAAAGCTGTTTACTCTTACGTTTTTGTTGAACTTTGTGATTTAGTCCAGGTGAGATGTGGCGTCTCGGAGGCAGCAGCTGCATGTGACGGACACAAAGAACCAACTGATCTGAATGCTCTCCTGGCTTTACTTGATTACTGAACATTTTAAAAGGATCTCAGTGTGTCTGCTGCGTGTGGAGTTCATCCTACGAATGATGAACAGAGCGTGTTAACTATGAAAGGTGCAACTGTGTCATCAACTCCTCTGCTCTGTCAGTTTGTACAGCTCGAAGAATATTCTTTGCTTTTACTTTTAGATGTGATGTAATTAAAGAGCTTTGAGACTTTTTCTGTGATCACACGCGGTTATTGAACGTTTTTTAAAGCTTCAAACGATTCTGTTTTAGTTGTAAACTGGTAAAGTGAGCTGTTGAATTCTTTTATCTGGAGACACTGATGTAAAAACTCAGTCATTTAGGTTTAAAGCTAATAAATAATTTATTGGTCAAATCCTCCATTTTAATTCTTTGATTTATCACATACATGCTAAATGTATCCTAAACTAAAAGTGTTGGATGTAAACCTGAACTGCTTTAAAAACAAATCCATTCATCTGTGTTTGGACAGTAGCCTTTGTATGTGCTGTGCGTCCCTGTACAGCACATACAAAAAAAAACATGTGATCGGAAACAGCCATATGTGATACGTGGAATTTATGGTGGGTGGTGGAAATATTCTGCTTTGGGGTTTTGTGGCACAGGATACACTGCACACACATTACAACTGTAGTTAACATTTCCTCTAAGTCTCACAGAGAACGCTGCAAACACGCAACAAAATACACAAACGAAAACACGCATTAAAATACACAAACGCTGCAAACACGCAACAAAATACACAAACAAAAACACGCAACAAAATACACAAATGCAAATACGCATTAAAATACACAAACACTGCAAACACGCATTAAAATACACAAACACTGCAAACACGCATTAAAATACAGAAACGCTGCGAACACGCATTAAAATACGCAAACGCAACAAAATACACAAATGCTGCAAACACATTAAAATACAGAAACGCAAACACGCAACAAAATACACAAATGCAAACACGCAACAAAATACACAAATGCTGCAAATACGCATTAAAATACACAAACGCTGCAAACACGCATTAAAATACACAAACGCTGCAAACACGCATTAAAATACTGAAACACTGCAAACGCATTAAAATAGGCAAACGCATTAAAATACAGAAACACTGCAAACACGCATTAAAATAGGCAAACGCATTAAAATACACAAACGCTGCAAACACGCATTAAAATACTGAAACGCAACAAAATACACAAACGCTGCAAACACGCATTAAAATACAGAAACGCTGCAAACGCATTAAAATACACAAACGCTGCAAACACGCATTAAAATACACAAACGCAAACACGCAACAAAATAAACAAACGCAAACACGCAACAAAATACACAAACGCTGCAAACACGCATTAAAATACAGAAACGCTGCAAACGCATTAAAATACACAAACGCTGCAAACACGCATTAAAATACACAAACGCTGCAAACACGCAACAAAATACACAAATGCTGCAAATACACATTAAAATACAGAAACGCTGCAAATACGCATTAAAATACACAAACACGCATTAAAATACAGAAACGCTGCAAACGCATTAAAATACGCAAACGCAACAAAATACACAAACGCTGCAAATACGCATTAAAATACACAAACGCTGCAAACACGCAACAAAATACACAAACGCTGCAAACACGCAACAAAATACACAAACGCTGCAAATACGCATTAAAATACACAAACGCTGCAAACGCAACAAAATACACAAACGCTGCAAATACGCATTAAAATACACAAACGCTGCACACACGCGTTAAAATACACAAACTTTACTTTACTTTACTTGGCAGACGCTTTTATCCAAAGCGACTTACAAGGAGAAGACACCAGCAGTTACCATTCAGATTCTCGTAAACGTGGAGATACTACAACAAGGATCCCTGATAAGGCCTAATTCCTCAAGACAAAGAACATGCTAAGAGATTGTTTAGTGCTAGATAACATAGTGAGTGTGTGTCTTGGAGTCACTTGAAGTACTTTTTGAACAAGTGAGTTTTTAAATGTTTTTTAAAGGTGGAAACACGCATTAAAATACACAAACGCTGCAAACGCACATTAAAATACAGAAGCGCATATAGATGCAAAGGACGCAAAACAGGAGTGCTGGTGTCCCTGGGTCACTGAGAGTGACTCCCGGAGGTGAAGGGGGAGAAATTCTATGGTCAAAGAGGAGTTGTGAAGGTGAAATGTACACTGACACACGTGGTTACATCCTGGGTTCTGCAGCATGGACGTAGTCTCAGGTCTGTGAACTGATCATTTTCTTTTTCTCAGCAGCGTTCATATCTCTTTATTCACAGGAATCTGTGCCTTCATGGTTCTGTTAACCCCCCCCCCGCACACACACACACACACACACACACACACAGGACTTTCCAGTCCGGGCTGCAGACTTTGTGAGAAGTGCTTTGACATAAATGTGAGGTATTAAGTTAACAATGAATATTTTACAGCTTAGAGAGAGCTGCAGAGGCTGTTGAGCAACACTGGCCTCAAGGTTTTATTGGCCGAGGGGGGAGAGAAGTGTCCTGGTGTCTGAGGGTTGATGTTGGCTGAAAATGCATCTGATGAGACTCAATCAGTGATTTTAGGAGCGATTTATTGATTGTCACCTTTATTACCTGGGTCTCTGAGAGTCTCCGTTGATTAGAAATCTTTCTGACTCGGTTCTCTGCGGATGTAAAGCAGTCGCCGGGCCACAGAGGAGTTTTCCCCTGAGCTTTTTCGCCACAGATGAGAGCTGCTGATAGATTGATGAAGGCTGCATTCAATCTCTCCTGATGTAAACTATGTGAATGTTGTAATAGTTTGTCATTATTACAAAGCGGGGAAATGTCGGGGAGTGAATTCATCTACGTCCCATTTTACTGTTTTGGTTACTGCTCCTCTTTCTCCTCCCTTTAAAACTACGACCTGGACACTGAGTGCTGTTGGTTTCCATGTAAGCGCCGTCCAGCTGTGCAATCTCTGTTTAACAACGTTTATTTGTAAGTTTATATGTTCGATCCTGATGTTCCAGCTCCTACCAAGTGGTCAGGATGGGAGTAAGTGAAACTTTCCAGTCTCACTAATGTAAACCTCCCTCCAGCTGTTTAATTTAAGTGTGTTTGGAGGAGGAGGAGGAGGAGGCCGTTTAATAATAATAATAATGAAGAATACTTTATTGATCCTTTGGGTAAATTGTTGTTTGAACAGCTGCTATACCTGTGTCTGTGGTGCTACGGGGTATCAGAGTCTCTGACCCTGCTCCACCCACTGAGCTATCATGACGCTCATTGGATAAGAAGGCAGGAGCACTGGGGTGGGGGCTTCTGCTCTGGGTTTGAGGACCGCCCTGCATTGTTATCTCCCTTCCTTTATATCTTTCTAATAAAACTCTATGTTCTGCATCAAAACACAGAAGCTGCTGCAGATGTTTTTACTGAGTTCGTGTAAAACTCCTGCAGTTGAGTGAAAGCCTGTAACAGCTGACTGGTTCAGACTGATGATGGAAGTAAAGCCCAGTGTGGTGTTTTCTCTGATACGTCCCACGTGGTGGAGGCTGATGGGAGGACGGTTGCAGCAGATGCTGGTGTCGGGTTCCTGCTAATGAGAATGGATGAGGGATTCCTCCACTGCATATAAACAGCTGCTGCTGCTGCTGCTGCTGCCTGATGACGGAGAGACAGCGAGCACCACACGGCTCAGACATCACCGGTAAGTTTCTCCACTCAGCGTCACACCACCACTTCCTGAAAGTCTTTGAAGTCTGTTAATATTAACGATCACATCACTTTTATTTCTGCAGATTCAAAAGAATAAAATGAATGATATCATTATTGTATTTCTACACGGTGGTGGGGAACTGATGTGAAACTACCAGATTATACTGTGTGTGTTACTTTGTGATGGAATCATTTTCTCTGAGCCAACATCCGAAATAATTTAATGTTACCGCAGCTCTTCCTTCAAACGGAAAGAAAGAAGCAGATAAGATGAGTGATTCAAAGTAGTGGAGTGAAACGTGACAGAGGTTTCAGTCTAATGTGAGCTGGTTACTGCAGTAGAAGACGAAGCAGCTTCAACCTGCAGCAAAGGCTGAACGAGACGACAGACAAACCGTGATGTCACCACTTAACCAGCTAGTTGTGGTTTAACTGAACGAGGTTTAATGAAATCTTTCTGGTAACATGTTTGTGCAGTTACTGCACTTCACCACTGTGGGGCAGCGTAGTACTCATTTCAGGAGATTACTTTTCATTTAATTTGAATCTGTTCTCTCAACAAAAAGTGTGAGATAGTGTAAGTTGGATGAATCGCTCAGAATTATTACAGCCTCCGTTTTTAACACTCGCTCCTTCAGCTCTCCTTCGTCTCCCTGCAGGGAACCAGCTGCTTCCTGCAAACTATCCTCAGATAAAAGGAAATCGGCTTAAATTACACGTCCGTCTGTGTGTGTTTTTCAGGAATAATGGAACCAGAGCCTGAGCTCAACGTGTCCGTGGGGCCTCAGCCTTGTGTTGACGCCTCCTGCCAGCCTCCAGACACAGCGGGGTTTCCCCACGACACGGTGAAGCTGGTCCTTCTCGCCACGGTAACCACATCCCTCAGCATCCTCACCGTGCTCGGCAACGCGTTGGTGATCCTGTCCGTCATCGTCAACCGTCGCCTGCGCACCGTCAACAGCTACTTCCTGCTGAGCCTGGCAGCGGCCGATCTGATCATCGGCCTGTTCTCGATGAACCTGTACGCGCTCTACCTGCTGTGGGGCCACTGGCCCCTGGGGGCCGCCCTCTGCGACATGTGGCTCGTGGTGGACTACGTGGTGAGCAACGCCTCCGTCATGAATCTGCTCATCATCTGTTTGGATCGGTACTTGTGTGTGACGCGGCCGCTCAGCTACCCGGTGAGGCGGACGAGCCTTGTGGCCGGTCTGATGATCGGAGCAGCCTGGCTGACATCCTTCGTCCTCTGGGCTCCCGCCATCCTCAGCTGGCAGGTGGTTGGGGACAAACGTGGTGTCCCTGACGGACATTGTTACATCCTTCTGCTGGCCAGTTCTGCCATGACTCTGGGGACATCACTTGCTTCCTTTTTCCTGCCGGCGCTCACCATGATCGTCCTGTACGGCTGCCTGTCTGCTGCCAGCCACAGTCGCCTGAGCGCGCTCCAGTCCCGGCATGACACCCTCAGCAGGTCCAGCCTGACCATGGAAGACTTCCCGCTGAAACAGCGGAGCTTGGTGAGTGCTGACCCTGTCTCAGACCTGTCTGTCAACCCGTCAGAGTCTAGCACGTTGAAGCCCATTAGGAAACGGAGAGGCCCGTCTCCTCAGCAGTGTCGCCCTCAGGCCTCCACCTGCCCCACCAAAGACAAAGACTGCAACAAGCCTGAGAACGAGTCCTCATCCAGCACAGACCTCCACAGGAACGCATCCGCAGTACTCTCTGCCTGCCCCAGCTTCAGGTCCCAGGAGAGGAGGAGGCGCCGGGTGATGGCGAGGGAGAGGAGGGTCACCAGAACCATCCTGGCCATCCTGCTGGTCTTCATCCTTACCTGGACGCCGTACAATGTCATGGTCGTCATCGCCACCTTCTGTCATTTTTGCATCCCCATCAATGTGTGGATCACAGGATACTGGCTGTGTTACATCAACAGCACCATCAACCCTGCCTGCTACGCCCTGTGTAACCCCACCTTCAGGAAAACCTTCTGCAGCCTGCTGTGCTGTGGCAGCAGGAGGCTGCAGTGACACAGAAGTCCGCTTCGTCCAGCAGGTCACAGTTTTGTCTTTGACCCGTTCAGCAGTTTTCAACCTTTAATCGTTTTCTGCATGTGACCACCAGGTGGCGCCAAAGACAAGAAGATGTGGTTGTTGGTGTCAGTAGATCTGCAGATTAATGTTCTGGTTAGTTTCTGTTTAACTGATGAGTTCTGGAGACTGAGCTGCTGACTCTGGTCTCAACCCATCAGTCCAGATGTTTATTATTAGTCACAATATATCTTGGCTGGTTTCCCTGGAGACACACGGAACCAGGACTGGACAGAAACACTGGACTTTGTGCCTGTTAGCGCTCATTTAGCATTAACCAGCTTTGTTTGTGTCTGATGGACCACACCTTGAGTTTGTCCTGTCTCACAGTGCAGGTGCTGGTTCTCCGCCGTCACCTGTTCTGTCCTGGGGGGTGTTTGTGTTAAATAGGATGCAGGTGTGTAGCGTGTGTGATATTTATTACAAAGTAATAAACTATGAAAAACAGAGCAGACTCTTCACCAGAACAATGTACAGCATTTAATCTTTTTTATACAAGTCCCGTGTTGGCAGCATCGATAATCTACAGTTCAAAAAATAGATTTTATAGAAGATTTTGTTTCCTCACAGATCCATTCAACACTTCCTCCTCCTCGCTGCTTTAAGATGAAACTCTTTCTGAAGCAGCAGAGGATGTCCCGGTTTAGTTTTCAGACGGGTGTGAAGGTAATTTCATCTTAGCTGCAGGAGAATGTTTCAGGACTTTCTGTTAAAACGAGCTAGAAGCTACAGGGACAAATTATTCAGTATTAACTAGCGGAGGAGAACTGGACGTTCCACATTTAAACAAACAGACACAGCAATGAGAAAAACAGGCAAACAAATCAAAGTGGAAGGTGGTTGGTGTGTTTGGAGGAGTCTCTGGACTTTTTGTGTTTGATGAAGGAGGGGAGACGATTGTTCAGCTGCAGCAGGAGGAGTCCTGCTGTCGTCCTTCAGTTTGACTTCCTCCCCCCTGTGAAGGAAAAGCGCATGTTTTGATGTAATTCTGCTTATGTTATGCTATTGTGTTTCTTATTTACTTGTATTGTCTTTCTCTGCTGTAACTTCCCAATTTCCTTGTGATCTCTCGCACATATGGCAATAAAACCCTTCTGATTCCCTGATCCAGGACGTTTGGCGTGTTTAAAGCTTTTTAGACACCAGAACACAGCCGAGAGGAAACGAGACCCGCGGTGATTTAATGTCGGACACGTGTAAGAACATCTGTGTGAACTGCCTGCAGGCGGTAAGTCAGCAAGCTTCCTGCCATCATCATCATCAGCAGGGACACAGCTTCTTTCTGTGTGGGTACAGTCGCAACGTGTTTGCTCATAGGCTGCTGTAGCTTTATCTCAGAGGCTCAACTATTTAACTCGTTAACACCTGAAGCGTCCTGTTACTTTCTCTGTCTGGTCACTGGTCGTTCTGTTCATGTCTGTGAAGACTCCCATCCAGGTGAAGTTACCTGGAAGCGGAGTCATGTTCACCGAGGTGGAGTCTAGTCGCCATGGCTCCAGATGACGGCTGGTGAGTCAGTGTTTCCTGAAACTGGTTTTCTAATGAAGTCGCTCTGAGTCAGTGTTAATTCTGAAACCTAAACGTCAGAGACCATCTGCTAAGCTTCGCTGGTGGAAGGTTTGTCCGCGTGTTCGAGGTAGTCTCTCCTCTCCCCCTACACCCGTGTCTTTATGCTTCTGCACCTTAGGTTCAGATTTGTCAGGAAACCTTTCAGCACTTAACTAATCATCAAACTCAACGAATGAACCTGTTCACCTCATGCTGACTGACTGGTTATGAAGTCACACGATGGACATGTGAAACCAGTTGGACCGGCTACAGAACCAGGTCCTACACCGACCTAAACACCAATCACTGTTGATCCCTTTACCTAAGGTGGAGACAGCTTTAGCCCCTAGTGTTCGTGTGGACCCTGGGCTCTCACCTCCGTTTCCTCCTCTGGCTTTCAGGGTGCATGGTTTGGACACTTTGACAGAACTCTGACAGTCGGCTTTGAACAGCACTTTCTTCAGTGTTCCTGATCGAGTCTTGGTGTTGGTGGCGGCGTCACACGGTCCCCACGGCCCGAACTTGTACTTACAGTCACCTAAACATGCGGGCAACAGTGAAATGATTAACACGCAGACACAGAAACAGGTTGTTGTCGCGAGTCTGCGTCATGTTTGACTGAGTCTGTTCAGATGAACCGACCGAACGAGCTCGTCGTGACAGACGACTCGGTCAGAAACTCACTAGACGGGTTCTTGTCGTGTTCTACAGTCAGACACAGACCAGTGAAGGTCGTAGGAAGGTTTAGTGTAGTTTACTTCAGTTACTGTCATTGTTTGTAGTTATTTACGTGGAACTTATCTGGACCAGACTCAAACGAGCGAAGCACATCTAATATTACTATGCGAGTACAGAATTAAAGTAGAGTAGTACCTCTGCTAATGCAGTACTTTAGAGGCAGGTATGTGTACTACTTTACTTTACATGGCAGACGCTTTTATCCAAAGCGACTTACAAGGAGCTGGCGCTGGGTGTCTGGCTCAGGGACACACCTGGCAGGGGATGGACTAGGAGTCAGGCGGGGATTCGAACCTGCTTAACCCATTGAGCTATCAGGCCGCCTATTAGTAACGCTTTTGTGTACTTGTACTACATCTCTGTGCTGCGTCATGACCCGTGTGCTCTGTGTGCGCTCGCTCTTACTGATGTCCTTCTTCCAGTTGCAGGGGATCTTGCAGTGAATCTTGTTGGTGCGTGCATCACAGGTGACCTCCCTCAGTCCTTCTCCACAGTCTCCCTTATCCGGCACACATTTCCCGTACTGAGACTCTGCAGGGCTGCAGTCTGGATTCACTTTTCCATCTGTTGGGACAGAGTCACAGTGTTCGTCAGCGACCCTTGTTGTAATCTGCCAAAGATTACAACAAGACGTCAGCCAGGCTCCATTTCCACAGTTCAGTGTTACGGTGGGTGGTATTTCTTCCTCCACGGCCCCTCTCACCTGTGGTGTACCGCAGGGATCTGTGCTGGGACCCGCTTTATTTTCCTTGTATATGCTACCTCTGGGGTCAGTTATCACACAATCTACCTCCCAGTAGCACCAAACTCCTCAAGCACCTCCCTCCACAGATGTTTGAATGACATCACACTCTGGCTGTCACAGAACTTTCTCTGCTTAATGAGAACAAGACTGAGTGCATTCTGTTAGCGATTCAACCTTGCCGGATTACACTTCTGTGGGCTTTCCTATTGTCCTCCCCCATCTCAGCCATGTTGTCAGGAATATGGGGGTAAAACTGGACATAAATGTAACGTTGAAAAACAAGTAGATTCTGTGGTCAGAGCGAGCTACTTTCAGCTTCGCCTCCTTGCTAAAGTCCAGTCTTTCTTGAGCCAGAGGGATCTAGAGAAGCCTTTCATGCCTTTGTTAGCTCTTTCTTGGACTACTGTAATGCACTTTGTCGGAGTCAACCACTCATGCCTTCATCGCCTACAGCTGGTACAAAACGCTGCTGCTCGCATTCTGACAAACACTCGTAAGCATGATCACATCACACTCGCCCTCTACACCCTCCACTGACTCCCTGTGAAGTACAGAATCGATTCTAGACTCTTGCTGTTTATTTTTAATGCTGTCAACAGTCCTGCACCTTCATTTCTAAGTTTTGTTGTGTTTTATTGGTTTTCTTTTATTGTTTCTAGTATTATGTTCTTAATATCTGCTCGTATTCTTTGTATACTGCATTTTGTTTTCAGTAGTTTTACTATTGTAAAGCACTTTGGGCAACTCCTGGTTGTAGGGTGCTACATAAATAAAGGTTGATTGATTAATTGATTGAAGCTTCAGCAGAACTCAGGACACATGTTCAGGATGACATGGGCGCAGCAGTACGTTAGCATTAGTATTTAGCAGCTGGTGTGAGTACAGACCTGGACGTTTTTTGGGTCTCTTGGAGGCCTCGGCGGTGAGCGTCAGAGCCAGGAGCAGCAGCAGCGTCACTGAGAACAAACCTCTCATTCTGCAGACACACAAACATCCTCGTGTTTAATAATCACACACAGATAAATCCTGACGTCCAGCATTAGAACAGAACCGACATCACCGTTTTTAAACTGCTATTTAATGGTTCCGTGAACAACGTGACGATAAATGACGAAGACATGCAGAAAGCAGCGACAGCAGACTACAAAGATACAAAGAGGGGATTCAGAACAGGGGGGCTGGTTCCTGTGTGGGAGGGGTGGGGTTGGGGGTGGGGGGCTGATTTTTTGTTAAACCATCAAACCTCGTTCAGATTGTTTGACATTAGCTACACGAACCCGTTTCCAGGTGCCTGACTGTGAAACCTGTGTTTTTCTGTTGTGCAGCGTGAGCTGGACCGGCTGGACCGGCCGGACCGGCCGGGGCCAGATGGTCCAAATGTAGTCCAAATCCAATCTGCTCCCTTTTCAGCCCGGTCCCCCCAAATCTCACAGAGCTTAAGTCAAATAATCTGACTATTGTATTTACAGCGGCACAAGGATTATGAAAGTAGGCTAATGTATTCAGACACTGCCCCTGTTGTCAGGACATGTTCTGATTCATTTCTGGTTGTGATTAAAGCGGCGTTTGAGCAGCGTCACACGGCCGGCACCATCAGCTCACCAAGAGATGTGGAGCAGGCTCTTGGCCCTGCTTTCACAGAGAGAGAGTCAATTACCCATAAAGCTTCTCTCTCCCGCTCTGTTGTTATTGTGCTGAGAAATGACAGACTCCTCTTTCAGGCCTCCATTAAAGCAGTGCTTCCCTTTCACATGTCAGCTGGCAGAGCAAATCCTGCGCTTCTCGCTCCTCCCGCGGCCTTTTATGAGAAAAGAACCAGCTCTCAGCAGGCCTCCAGTCTGTCCTCCATCAATGAAGGAGAGGAGGAGAAAGGGGGTAGTAGAGGGGAGGGGAGGCCAAGCAGCGCCTGAAAGAGCCCTTTAGATTCCCCCTCAAAAGAATACTGATTCATTGGGCCAAAACAAAGCCTCTTCTAGCCTGGTTTCATTTGTCTAAAGCCAAACACAGATTCCATGCCACATCTTAGGAGCCCCCTGCCTGGCCCCCACCACCCTGAATAGAAACTTATTTACATAAGAAAACAATCAAATCTTAGCATGGAGAAAAGGAGTGGGATGCTCCCTTTGGTTCAGAACGAGGAGCAGCATTTAGAGGAACTTCCTCCTGAAACTCAGGGTTCACTCTCACATCCGGAGGCAAAGTTAAAGCAGTGAATGTGTCTCATCTACAGCACAGTCGTAAAGAATGGCATGCGTGTTTCCACTACGCAGGGGCCCGTCAGCAGCCCGAGGGGCCGCCTGGCTGAATCTGAAAAGTCACATGAAGGCGGTGGAAAATGTAAAACTGCTGAGGGATGATGCCTTCGCTGGAACGAATGCTTCTGCAGCTGGAACTGGTCCAATACGCTCTGAAGGTTTACAGCAACAACGTGTCAGGGTTATAGAAACTGCCAGAGGCCCAAACATCTGCAGAGTTTAGAGAGGCACTCCGAGTCTAACACGGAAACCACAAAAAAAGAATGTCCACACAGCCTTTCAACATAAAGTTTAGGACATGCTGTCTCCTTCAAAATAAACTTCAAATCCAGCAGCACATAAGAATCCGGAGTTCAGAATGAACAGCTGATTGTTTCACTGATAAATCTGTGAAACACGAAGAGAGTTTGGTTCCAAACCAACAAATACGCAGTTTATACAAAGAAGAGAGTTCAGCTCCTCTCACACCAGAGGAAACGTTTCCTCAGTCCCTCTTTAGATGCAAAGACTAGCAGGAAATAAAATGTTAGCTGAATCCTGCAGTGTGTGTGTGTGTGTGTGTGTGTGTGTTAAAGGTGAGGGAACAGAAACTTACTTGTCAGGTTCAGAGGAGCAGCCAGTCGAGATGTGGAGTCGTCGCCTTTTGTCGCTGCCTTCAGCTTCTGCAGCACAACACCTCCACCCCACCCCAACCCGACCCCCCCCCCCACCCCACCCACAACCACACACACACACACACTCTGTATTGTGGACGATGATGAAAACCAGCCTCATGGTGACGTCACAAGCTTTAAACCCCCCCCACAGAACAAAACCAGCACAGCTCATTAACATACAGTGAGGAGTGTGTGTGTGTGTGTGTGTGTTTCCCTGGAGTAATGTCAGGGTGATGAACACTTGTTGTTTGTTGTTAGAACCTGGACGACAACGAGTTTTCACAAACATCAACACAAACAGATGCTCTCGCGTCACCTGACAGAGACGACCAGCGGGAGCCGGAGGGTCTAACGTGTGCTGCCTGGAAACACGTTTCAGACCGGAGCAGAGATTCTTGGAGTGCCAGGTCCCATCTCGTGTTACAGAGAGCTATGCTGCTGCACAGGTTGCGTGTGCTGCGTCTAGGTGTGTCTGCTGAGCTAATATTGACTCAAACACCTGCTTTGACAGCGACACACGTAGTGAACGAGGTCAAAGTCCTGCAGCGGTCACAGCGCGTACAGTTCTACGTGTCCTGAATCAGGAGCCGCTCAAACTAACGGTGTAGTTCATGTTATACGTCATCTGAAGTTTAACTTCCTTACAGTGAAGCTGTGATTACGCAACGTGTGCAGGCTGTGGACGACCCAGCAGAACCTCATCACCTAGTCCTTCGTGCCCCTGGAACCTACTCGTTTCCATACATGGTCTTTCCTCACACTGTAATCTGTGTGGTTCTGCTGAGTTCTCCTGAGCGCCACTAAAAGAAACGCAGCAGAACGTCTCTCAGAGCTGTGATGGCTCAGTCATGCGTGCTGGTCTTTGTTCAAAGGTTCCAGCTGGGAACAGCGGGCGGGAGCTGCTGTTCTTCTCTGCACTGAAAGAGTCTGTGCTGTGGAAGCAGCTGACGTTTCCCGGAAAGAACCCGTGATGGTTCTAAATGTGTTAGAGAGAGTTGATGCAGTCAGTCAATCCATTCCGTGGGTGTTTGGCCAAGAGCTCAGCACGCTACGCTGCAAACATCTGTGCACAGAGATCCTCTGATCCGGTCACGTGTGCACAGACCCACAACGAGCGCTGACCCCCTGACGTGACGTAGGCGACACAACAAAGACATGACGTCATTTTTATTTCATTCGTTACAGTGAGCAATGAATTAATAAATGACACAGTAAAGGATTTAATTATTAAATGAGTGAAACCAGGCGCAGCTGAAAGTTTGGACTCACGTCACGGAGCTGAAACTGAAGTAGAGATGGAACTAAAACAGATAAAACATTTACAGGTCGAACACGATGCTCTGCTGAGAATAAATAAATACGTGGTAGAAAGAGAAAGAACCACAGAGAGAACAATGCAACACGACAGGACAGAACCATAGAACATCAGAGCAGTAATAGGTACACAGAACCACATCAACAGAACACGGTGGAACAAGTCTGACTAAGATTCAATTTATCAACCTGATACAGAAGGAAACAGAGAGGAAGAACATTTCTGAACCATTTGAAGTTCTTTTTGTGTCTGAATAAATAAAACATGATCCACTTTCTGCTGAGCTTCAGAAACCACAGCTCCATCAGTGACGACAAGTTGTCCTGGTCCAGAGGTCCAGCAGGTCCACATCATGACGCTGCCACCACCACGTTCCACAGAGGGGATCAGGTTCTAACGCTGGATAAAGAGTTTGGTCGTCACCAAACATGACAGACTGTCATTACAGAGAGTTCTAACTTGGTCTCATGAGTCCACAGAACCTTGTTCCTGGTGTCCCTGAACAAAGTGGAGACAGGCAGCTCTGACACCATCACCATTGTTGTTCAGTTCTCCTGATGGAGAACCCATCCCATCCCACAGAAAGAGGCAGAAGAAGATAGGAATCACAAATTAATTATAGAAAACATTAAAATCTAAATAACTGATTTATACATTACACAGTCTACGGGTACTGTGTTCAAGTGTAGTTTTCTCTGATTTACCATGACTGAAAGGTGGTGGGATGTATTTCCTGATCCATCTTTACCATAGACATGCACTATACCTGGTGCATGTGAACCACCTCCAGTACAAAACACAGGAGAACCTTAAAACCCGTAACATGTGCAAAAGACCAAGGTTGTTTGTCAGGAAGAAGCTAATTCAGGAGCTAAGTACTGAACTGTTTCACAGAACCACACAGGAACAGATTAAAGAGCGAGGACCTCACCAGTGAACAAACAAATGAAGTAACTAACACTCGTCTTTCTCCACAAACTGGTCTAAGGAGACGTCCTGGCTAACTGTCTGTCCTGAGACCGGAGCTTTGGCTTGTTTCTCCTGCCTCCTCTGTCAGCTGTGAGGAAAAGAACGAGTCTGGATTCAGACGGATTTAATACATGTTCCTGATAAAGTGAGGAAACAGAGCAGCAGCTAAATGATAAATGCTAATGGCTACGTGTGGTACAATGATTAGTGTAACTGTGTTATTATGTTTTATTTCTGTGAACCATCTAAACGTTTGTTTTGGATTTTGTGAATTTGAACTTATAATAATTGTAATTCATATGTTTTTATATAATAGTTTCTATTTACCTCTTGTAGCTAGGGGGCTAATTAATGGTGCACACGTAGCGATGGCGCTTGTACGGTGCTCTGTATTTCTTGGAAGCTATGTTTGAACATTATATTCTGTCTGGAAATGCATGTAAACGTCAGAATATGTTGTTTTTGATGTGTTTAAGGTTCCGTTATTACTTCTGGTCGGCAGAAAATAAAATTTGGCCTTGTTTTTTAATTTAGCCTCATTGGCGTCTTGTCTGGTCTGCTACAGGTGCCTGGGAGAGAGCGTGTTACTGTGTGTTAACTGTGCCCCTGCTCCATGTTTGACAGGTACGTACGTTCCCGCAATCAAATTTTGTTAATATCTTCTATTTGATGTAAATTAAGGTACACGTGTAGTTTGATGGTGGCACCAAAGTTTGTCTGTCACTTTAGTTTTTGTTTTAAGATTATTTTAGTCATGTTTGTGTTGTCAATGATTTTTTATAGATGATTATTGATGAATACCTGCTTTATATTCTGTGTTTGAGCTCGTGTTACGCGAACACTGGTCTTTTCATGGGGTTTGTGGACTGTTATAGTACTTGCTGTGGTTAAAGGACGCGTGAGACATGCATGCATGAACCTGCTGCTCCTATCAGTCACTCAGGGAAACCATGACCTATGAGGAAGTTTCTGTTGAGTAGTGTGATTTTGTCACAGGCAGCTGGTACTGACATGCTTTATTGCAGGTCACTCCATGATCACACAGAGTAACATGGTTCTGGTTGTGACTGCTGAGTAATATTTCTCTGATTGTAACACATACATCTGTAGCTGTTTACAGTTAAACAAGTGTCTGGTCCACGTACACAGCACATACACATAAAGAGGAAAGCGTCCGTCTAGTTTTGTAACAGAAAAAAAATCTCATGTGTTGACTGAAAATCTTCAGTGTTTGATCCGAATGTGTTTTATATCTCCACCTGAATCATAAATAGATAAATGCATCAGTGCCTAAGTTAAACAGTTAAGTTACACCTTTTACTCTGAACAAACACATCCACAAGATCACAAGTTTGATAGAAGACACGATTTTGCAGCTGGAAAGCTTCAGCTGCAGACAGATGAATGCAGTTGCTGTTCAGTCGCAGCAGCTCTTGTTTCGCTCTCGTCGTCTTACTCTGAGGTTTATTTATTTATCTGAGATCTGAAAGTCTTTGTGTTGTGATTTGAATTGCTTTAGTGTCCAGGGTTTTTTTCATAGACTCAGCAGTCTGATAATAATCCACTGCCCCCCCCACAACACTGAAGAAGTACTATTTGATATTTGATGTGTTCTCATCTACATCCAGGTGCTGCCCGCTCTGGACTTAACGTAGGACCCTGAACGGAAGGAGGAACTGAATAAAGACGTAAGAGCAGACGGATGTGTGGACGGTGAACAGGTTGACGGTCAGACCACCGTCTCCTGGTTTTCACTCTGCATCATCTGGTAATGTTGGCGGTTCTCCAGATAATCAGCCAGTTCCTGGTCGTCGACCTTCTCAGCTCTCTGTTTGGGAGTCTCCCCCTAAAAAGAGGACAGAAACTTGTATTTAACGTTCAGTAGTTACTAGACGTGGAACGACACGACGACCTGCAGAGAACCGGATCTATAACTAGAACCAGGCTGTAGATGGATCAACGGATGTTCTGGACAGTTTAATAATGTTCAACTTCTCTAAAAAGTCGGAACGAGGCTGATTGAGAGACAGAGATGTAGAACCACGAATAAAAAGACTGGAACAGTTCTGGGACTGGATAATGAGTCCGCTTGATTAGAGTCAGATGTGATGAGGATCAGCTGTGAGTGTGGGGGGTCCGCCTTTAATCAAACTGTGATCCGAACAACACAGGTTAGTGGCAGTGAGTCACGGCTCTGTGGAAGCAGGCAGAGCGGACAGGAAACCAACGGACTGAATCCCTGTGAGATGACGAGCAGGGCTGAGCTGTGCCGTGTGAAAAAGGTGGAATTTAGGTTTAAATAGAGAATCAGCAGATAAAGACGCGTGAGGCCTCTCGGCTCATCTCAGTCCAACACATGGACTCTTCACGAGCTGGAGAGGAGAAGAGAAAAACTCAGATTATGGGCTGCTTCCTGTTACCGCTGGCTTCACCATGGCAACAGCGAGCCGCGGCCTTTGTGTGTGTCAGAGCGAGCCCGGGGTTCCTGCGGCTCTTCGTTCCTCAATGACACACAGCATTAATCACTTTATAGAAGTGGGTCAAACGCTGACGGAGATCCAGCTCGGGCTGGTGGCCGTCATGAGAAAACCGCTCTGAGCGGCAGGAAGCAGAGAAACTATCAGCAAGTCACGGGGCACAGCACAGTGTCAGCGTTGTTCACCTGCAGGTCCGTCTTCGTGAGCGATGCCCCGGCCTCCACCAGGTAATGGCAGATGCTCCTCTGGCAGGAGGTGGCAGCTTTGTGCAGCGCCGTCTCTCCTCTGAAACACAAAGCAGGCGTGAGGTTCAACGCGCTCAGAGGTTCATTAAGAGTCTTTTTAAAACAGCATGGAAACTTACGTCGCTTTCTCCGTTACGTCCAGGTGAGACGTCGGCACTTTGTGTAACGAGACAGAAAGAGAATTCATTAATATAAGTGTTGGAACACCTCCACCTGCTGAAGCCTTTCTCCAGCTCATCTACAGAAACGTGCCAGAACATAATGTCTGGTTACCGTAGTGACAGAGACAGAGACGGAGAAGATTGTCTGAGGAGATACGGGAGCAGGTTGGTGGAGCCGGGCCGACCCTCCCGGACTCCACGGGAGAAGAAATCTTTTGCCCATTTCGGGTAGTTTCGGGCTGTATTAGTAAATTTAACATTTATTCGTCTCAGCCCATGTTTTCTGAGCTGGTAAGAGCTGGATGATGTGTTTTCACTTCCCCGTGATCACTGAGGTCCCTGAGGTCCCTGAGGTCACTGAGGTCCCTGAGGTCCCTGAGGTCCCTGAGGTTCCTCAGGTCCTGGAGGTTCCTCAGGTCCCGGAGGTCACTGAGGTCCCTGAGGTCCCTGAGGTCCCGGAGGTCACTGAGGTCCCTGAGGTCCCTGAGGTTCCTGAGGTTCCTGAGGTCCCTGAGGTCCCTGAGGTCCCTGAGGTCACTGAGGTCCCTGAGGTCCCTGAGGTCCCTGAGGTCCCTGAGGTCCCTGAGGTCACTGAGGTCCCTGAGGTTCCTGAGGTCCCTGAGGTCCCTGAGGTCACTGAGGTCCCTGAGGTCACTGAGGTCACTGAGGTCCCTGAGGTCCCTGAGGTTCCTGAGGTTCCTGAGGTCCCTGAGGTCCCTGAGGTTCCTCAGGTCCCGGAGGTTCCTCAGGTCCCGGAGGTCCCTGAGGTCCCTGAGGTCCCTGAGGTCCCTGAGGTCCCTGAGGTTCCTGAGGTCCCTGAGGTTCCTGAGGTCCCTGAGGTCCCTGAGGTCCCTGAGGTCCCTGAGGTCCCTGAGGTCCCTGAGGTCCCTGAGGTTCCTGAGGTCCCTGAGGTCCCTGAGGTCCCTGAGGTCCCTGAGGTTACCCTAACGCGTTGTTATAGCAGTAAGTAATGTTGTATCGCCTCCTTGCGGACAGTGCTCTACCCACTGAGCCATCTTACATCCAGATCTGATCCTTCACCACTGTATTTACCTTATTGTTCCTTCCAGGTTATTTTGTTCTACTGACTTGTTCTTCACACGAGTCTCACCGTGGTCCATGAGGTACTGGACGATCTCCTTGCTGCCGGCCTGCACGGCGTGATGCAGCAGCGTGCAGCCTTCTCTGTCCTGCAGCAGGATGTCTGCCCCCTGCTGGTGGAGCTCCATCAACTGCAGCACAGGAAACAGTTCTTCTCAGAACCAAACTGAGAATCCAGTAAGTGTAAATGTAAGTGTAAACTCACTGTGTTCAGATCGTCTGTCTTGGTGCAGCCGATCAGCTCCGCTTCTGGTGGACAGAAAAAAAACAGGGACTAAAATAAAATGTCTTCGTCGCAAACTGATCAGATCAAACTCGCATCTGCTGGTTTAACCCCCCTTTTGTGTTAGGGTCCGACCCGTTTTGAAGTTTTAGATGTATGAAAGTACCACATTTACTGTATCAAGGCTTTTTGACTGTCAGGAATCTCTATTTAAACAAAATAAAACAACAAATTAAAAAAAAAATACTATATATACTATATTTTAAAATAGTAACACTTGTGGTGTTCTGGTCGTTTTTGACCCAGTTATAATTTAAGGTTATAAAACGCTAGTTAGAGCAATAACTTACATCTTAAACATGCATTTAGCTCACTAACACAGTCAGCCAACAGCCCACTGACAACCAGGCCCTCCACCTAACCCATGAGCTTTAGTCAGTGTCTCCTCTCTTTGTCACTTTGTCTCCTTCTGGACATGTGAGACATGTATAAGAGCAGTTCAGTTTAGAGGTGGTCACTTGCAGAGGACACATCTTCAATTTGCAGAATGCAAAAACAAAAAAGATAATTTACAATCAGCAGGACTCTGGATCATATGTTTGTTGATGATGACACAAAGCATCATAGTGACATGGATGAGCAGGACACAGCCCATCTGATGAGGTCACCACTGGTGCGCAAGCTGCTCCTGTTTCTGCTGAAACATTCAGATTCAAAAGTGGTATCTGTGAGTTCAGAACCTCCTGACTTACATGGCAGCTGATGCACATGTTATCAGAATGACCCCTGATATCACAGTTTAATGTGATGTGATGTGAAGTTTCATCAATGAATTGTTGTTCGTGCCACTGTTGCTATGACAAACCCTGAAGAAAGAAAAGGTCATAATCAACATGTGGAATGACACTGAATACTTGGGTGCATTCGAATGGTTGATCCAAATCCACCTAGGATAGAAGCCAACCAAAATTAAAAGTGGAGAATGATTCTTGAGGAACTAGGACGTTCCTATGACAGGGCTCACTGGGCAAAGGGATCAGGTGCCCCAAGATTCTGAGGTGTGTTCTGCCCTTCTGAAGAAATATCTCTGCAAAGTACATGCTAAAAGATCTATTTATTTTATT
>JAUMTR010000024.1:20508394-20550165 GCA_032270685.1 Microctenopoma stevenorrisi | reverse complement strand
CTCAGAGTCTCTGTTCTGAATCTGTACTGTGACTCAGAGTTATTGGTCTAGATCTGCGCTGTGACTCAGAGTCTCTGTTCTGGATCTGCGCTGTGACTCAGAGTCTCTGGTCTGGATCTGCGCTGTGACTTAGAGTCTCTGTTTTTGATCTGCGCTGTGACTCAGAGTCTCTGTTCTTGATCGGCACTGTGACTCAGAGTCTCTGGTCTGGATCTGCGCTGTGACTCAGAGTCTCTGGTCTGGATCTGCGATGTGACTCAGAGTCTCTGGTCTGGATCTGCGCTGTGACTCAGAGTCTCTGGTCTGGATCTGCGCTGTGACTCAGACCCTCCGCTCCTGTTCCTGCAGTACCTGGTCCAGGTCGTCCTGCAGACGCTCGATGAGCAGGCGACACGTCTCCAGGTCGCTGTCTCCAGGGACGGTGATCACTCCGAGCGGCGTAGCTGCAGAAACAGATGACAACCTTTCACTTCGCTAACTGTACGAAGAAGAAAAATAGAGACACAACAAGACGTTGGACACAGGACGACTGAATGAGGACACAGTCGCACTGAGACTCACAGGCCTCCTTCAGCTGGTCTTTGTCGTAGTGCAGAGCCTCGTACGCAGCCATGCTGATCCTGTTCACTCTGATCTGCAGTTTCTCAGGAACGTGCTGCTGACTGCACACACACGCACACAGAGACACACACACACACACACAAGTTAAAGCTGCTTGTCTAACTCTGCCCCCACGTTGCTCGGCCTCCAGAGACGCGGCAAACCTCTGGAGCTGCGCGTTGTTAGTGACCTAAGTGTCATTAGCAGCTGCACAAACATGATGATGGACAACATGGTTGTTTTTTTCAGGGAGAGACACTGGGTCACTGGGACGCGGAAGAAAACGTGGCGTTTATCTTGAGCTCACTGAGGGAGACAGTGAATGTTTGCTGTGATTAAAACTCATAATGAAGTAGAACAGCTGCGATCATAAACCCGTAAAACACAAGCAGCAGCTAGATTCCAATTACTTGTGGTCAACATCATTAAACATCGTTTCAGGTCACGTTTGTCTACGGGAGACGGCTCTGTAGTGCGCGTCTTACTCGTTGAGATGGGGCATGGAGATCCTCCTCTTGGCCTTCTGCACCATGTTGGCCTGGTTCCTGAGGTCGATGCGGATGACGGACGGCGCCAGCTTGCAGGGCTCCCCGTCCACCTGCATGGGGATGGACTTGTAGGTGGTGAGCGTGACTTCTTTGCACTGGTGCAGACGTTCACCGTGACCGCCCACCTGCAGCGTGGCCTGGACGCCAGAAAAACAGGAGAGGAGTGTGTGTCTGAGGAATCCACTGCACTGTGCAGGTGTGTGTGTGTGTGTGTGTGTGTGTGTGGTGTTCACACCGCAGCAGGTCTCGACTCAGACATGACACTGTGTGTACGGAGGCATCAAAAGGACAAACTCAACATGATTATTATCTGTCTGACTGTATGTTGTCTGTGCGAGCCCCATCAGACCAGCTGACAGCTCACCAGAGACGTCATGGTGAAGCCGATGACCTCGATGCAGCCGTCATCGTGACGCTGAGGCTCAAAGTCCTGATGCTCGCTAGGATGACCCCACGGCACGGTTCCTGCACAGTACCTGCAGCACGCTCACAGTTAGCGACCCGAACAACACAGAAATACTGCGACAGGGAAGTGGACTGTGGTACCTGGGGATGTTGAGGAAGAGCAGACACTGTAACTTCATCTCCTGGACTTTGGCTGTCAGGTCTGTGCCATCACACTGAAGAGCGAATAAACACACAGGCTCAGAGTTTAGTCTGTCTGTAGTGAGGACTGAGGACAGTGGTGGACACCCCAAACTAGTCCTCTGAACCCAAACAACTACTGTGGGTCAGTGGAACCTGCACAGTTTGAAACAACATCAGAACTCCTAATAAACAGGAGCCGGTTTCAGAGGTTCTGATGACTGAGCTCGACTGGCGAGAGAAGACCCTGGTTTATTCGTTTCTTCTTCATCTCCTGAGTTTCTCCTGATAAGAGAACGTTAAACCCTGTCTCTACTCACCACCACCCTGATGTGCTTGGCGAGGTCCTTTGAACTCCCGCTCAGGAAATCTGAGAAGGCAGTCTGAAGCACAAACAGGTCGACATTAGACGAGCTGAGAGTGAAGCAATGAGCGAGAGCAGGACAGCGAGGACAGCGAGGACACCTACCCCTGCATAGAACATCTTGTTCCTGAAGCGACTGTTAAACTTCTCGGGATTCGCCTCTGAAAGACACAAACATTCAGCATGTTCAGCGTTACAGCCACAACCGTTCGTAACGTCATCAAGACGCGTTGGTGTTCGCAGTCAGTCCTGGTCCCGCAGTCAGTCCTGGTCCCGCAGTCGCAGTCAGTCCTGGTCCCGCAGTCACAGTCACAGTCCTATAGTCCTGGTCCCGCCGTGTGCTGCTGGTTGGACGTAATTGAATCGACTCACCTCGAGACTCGTGGAAGCCCAGTGTGACGTGAGCATCGAAGCCCAGACTGAAGTAGTTGTTGAAGACGTCAATAGGAAGCTGAGAAACAGCAGCAGCGACAGAAAGCATCAGACTCACATTGTCCGGCAGGTCAAAGGTCTCACTGAGCGTCACCATCGTCCTGAACTCACCTTGTCGGTTTGGTGTTCGTCCCTCTCCTCCGGCCGGGCGTCGGGGTTCGGCTCCACATTAAGGTTCCAGCGGTCCAGCTGGACGACGTTCCCGTCCTCGACGTGCGAGAGGATCTTTGTGATTGGTTCGTCAGTGTAGCCCTGACAGAGGAGAGAGCTGGTTCATATTCATCCTGTTCACATGCAGCTGCTACCACACGTCTCTGATCTGTGTTATTTCTGCTTCATGTTTGTTTCCAGGTTTTCTTCAGGTTCTTGTCCAAGGACACAACACAACCTCCACAGCTGTGTGACTGTCTTTTAGCTCAGGCTCAACTTCCTGAGGGTCCAGGTAAACTCACCCCTCCCCAGTTGAGGGTCCTCGCCAGGTCGTTGCCAGTCCCAAGAGGAAGGATGGCTACAGGAGGTGGAGGACAGAGCTTCAACAGGTCCAACACTGATAAGATCCACCCGACCTACACACACACGCACACGCACACACACACACACACACGCACACGCACACACACACACGCACACGCACACGCACACACGCACACACACACACACGCACAACCACACACACACACACACACACACACACGCACGCACGCACGCACGCACACACACACACACACACACACAGTGTGGCGATAAATGTAGAAACATTTCACTCATTCTTTTTCACAAACAGAACTAAGAGGGTTGAATAAAGAGGGAAGTAAACGCAGCACAGTTAGTGATGAGTTAAGTTGGACTCACGGTTCCGTCTCCGCCACAGGCCAGGATCCTCAGGTTGGGCACCTTGCCGTAGAGCTCCAACCTGCAGGAAGCACAAAGCAAAGCAGCTGAAACAGAAGCTTCTCTAAAACCAAACCTGTAAACACCTGGGAGGACATGAAGGACCAGGAGGACTAGGGACTTGGCAGGAGGTGGGTGTAGACCTTACCCCTCTCTGGGTCCCCCCTTGGTCAGGTCAAACACCTGCCGAGGGTTCAGGTACCACATGAAGGACTGGATGATTTTTGCTCCCTGAGAGAGAAAAACACGATGCATGAGATGAAAATCATCCTGAATATTCCCGTCCTGGAACATTTGGAGTTTAGCTACCTGGTTTCCTCCACTCTTCGGGTTCACAAACACCAACAGAGGCTTCATGAGCTGAGAGGGGAGGGGTTTGACCAGGAAGGGCTTCCAGCGGCCGTCCTGGATCTGAGATAAGACCAACATTCGCTGAGCTATTAACCTCCTCACATCATTCATCATCTGCTGCCCCCCACTCACCTCGCCTCCCTTCTTGCTCGACTTGTTGCACTTCAGTGATGTCCTCTTCTTCTTTTTGCTGGACTTCAGAGACTGTAGCAAACACAAAGACATCAGCAACTGTACGTGTTCACGGTGGGAGAACCTGAAACTGAACCTGAACCTGAACCATGTGGTTTACTGAAGAAAATGTGTGGGGAGTTCCGACCACTGCAGGTTCAAACTCGGCTTTTGCAGAGTTCGGTGGGCTACCTGCGGTCTGCGGACCCTGATGATCCACGTAGGGGGGACGATGACGGCAGCGTGAGCCCCCAGTGAGCAGCACTCCTCTATCTGCTGCAGCATGAAGCACGTCACCTTGTTGTGATACTGGAACACAGAAACACAGCACGTCACCGTTCCTCTGTCTGCACGTGGGGTTTCTCCACGCTGCTGAACCAGACTCACCGCCTGTTTGCACCACGAGCAGCTGATGGCAACAATCTCTTTGCTGTGGAAAGAAAACTTCTGCTGAAATCCCTGTTGGAGAGAAAAACGAGACTCGGTCAGTGTCCGGCTCTGGAGTCTCCGAGTGGAGGTTTGAGGAGGAGGCTCACCTTCCCGCACTGTCGACACTTCCCTGCCTGGCGTCTCCTGTGGACCCAGTGATGTCGCACCACATTGGACTGAAACACAACACAAGCGCACACATGAACAATCTGACAGGATCGACACAGCAGTGGAGACGACGCTCACGGCGGCTGACACTGACCTCTCTGACCGCTCGCGAGCCGGGTTCTCGAAACGACGGCTTGCACCTGAAGTTGATCTGAGCACAAACAGACGACGCGGTGAGGAAAACCATCTCTGTAGCGTAAATGAGTGGACACAGGGACGATGAGCACGTTACCTTCTCCAGCTGCTCCATGCACATGATGTGGACTGAGATCTTACACCCAGCACACTTCCTCCTCGCCACTGACTTCTGCTGCAGGAAGTAAAACGAGACCGGCGTCATTTTATTTCATGTGCTTCCTGCTTTAGATAAAGCTCCCAGCTGCTCTTTACTGAATATACAGATCACTGATTCTATTTGATGCTTTGGGCGAAGGGAGAACTCAGACCAGGATCAACTCACCAGGGATTTAGCGACACAGTACTGTTCTCCAACGTAGCAGAAGTCTCCAGACCCGCTGGTCTCAAACCAGATGTGGTCCCCGAACTGGGCGTTGTCCTGCCACAGATAAAGACATTTCCACACCAACAGTCCTGCTCACGACTCTTTTATAAGCTGCTAATATATAATAATAACTGCTTTATTAGTAATGGAGCAAAAGCAGGGCGAGACTCACGGTCCAGTCGACGGTGCTGCTGGGTTCCTGCAGCGGGTCGGCCTGCCCCGATGTCGACACATTGGGCTGAGTTCCCACATGCGACTTTGCAATGGCTTTCCTGAAACCACAAGAGGACACGCGGCCTTTGAATGAAGCTGCCCAGGTTTCAGACCCAGACGCCACACACATTCTTTAACCTTAGCAACGGAGCTGCTAATGAGCTTCAGCTCTGTGGATGATGTTTGTGTGAGAATCATTTATTCATGCTAAGCGCTTTCGTGCTTCCTGCAGGCGGCAGGGTGTGTCGACGGTCTCGGGTCGGCTACCTGCCTAACAGACCTGCGGCTCAGTATGGAACATTTAAACTTGCACATTATTTCCCCTTTTTTAAACGTCGTCACGTTTCTGTGAGACTGAGACAGCTACAGCTGGACTACATACAGCAGGAAGGCATTCCAGCTCTCCACGCGTGAGTCGTAGCCATGAGCCCCCAGAGGACTGAGGGCGCCGGGGCGCCTGTAGAAGGCCGGATGGTTGAGGTAGTAGAGTGAACTCCTGCGGCAGGGCAGTGGGAGGCCTCTTCCTGGCCAGGGGCTCCCAGCTTTGGAGATGGTGGAGATCCTCCTCCTCTTCCTCTGGCTGGAGGCACGGTAGCAGCTGTAAGGAGCAGAGTCTCCTGCAAACACCTGTGAGGAGTTCCTGCGGAGGCAGCGAGGGGCCCGGATCAGGGGCCGTGACGGAGAGGGAAGCTGGGGAGTCTTTCTTGTCACCTCCAGAGCAGTGGTGGTGGTGGGAGAGGATGAAGAGGAGGAGAGGTGCTGAGCAGGAGGCCACGATGCACCGCCCTCCTCCAGCTGCTCCGCCTCTGAGAGCTGGCTGGCTTCTGATTGGCTGTCGTTACCAGTGGAGTAATCACTGCTGTCATCGTCTCTGTCTGAGTGGAGGCTGCTGGAGCGTGACAACATCCTCCTGTTGTTGGCCTCTCCTCTCACCTCCACCTGCTGTTCTCCAGCCGGCAGCCCCGCGTCCTCCTCGTCTTCCTCGGCCATCTGGATCAGACTGGCCAGCAGCATGGACGGACCCAGCAGGTGGGTGTCGATGGTCCGCAGCTTCCCCACCTTCCTCCGGCACACAGCGAACCTTGGGTTGAGGTTAGGGGTGGTGGTGCTGGAGCGCCTGCGCATGTGCCCCGTCCACCGGGTGCGTCTGGGTATCTTTGCCAAACGCCCCCCTCCTGCACATGGCAGCCCGCCCCGCAGCTGGACACTGGAGCGCCGCCGCTGAGTCAGCGTGGAGGACGGCAGGCCGACGCTGGACCTACGGCGGGCCTTGCTGGTGGGGACAGCCACGCTGGGCCGGCGCTGGTGGCAGGACAGAGCCTCCGCATCCACCTGCAGAACAGCTTCCTTCCTTTTAAAGTGACGGCGGAAAAAAGTGTCCATGTTGGATGCAGGGGTGGGGTTGGGGGGGCAGCCTTCTGAAACACTCCTCTGTTGGAGGCAAAGCACAGTTAGAAGCTGGTACTGAGCAGGATGTCAACACAGCTGAACCAGATCTACTGGACCACCTCCAATCACGACACGAGCAGGAACATCCACCAGTGTGGGGAGAGGGGAGACCTCCACCTCCGACCTTCTTCTTTTCTGTCACGTGTCTGCTGTGACACAAACAGCTGTAATCGAGGCCCCGGCTATGCTCTGTACACATCCCACCAGTTATTAGTCTGTGATACATGATCGCACCAGCAGCACAAGCTGGGTCACGTCTTTCATCTGCAGCTGCTCTCATCACTGACTCATCCTCCATCAGTGTGATGGAGTCTGGTCCTAGACGTCTCCACTGATCTCCTGCACCAGGTGGGAGGTGCAGCATGCCACTTTATTATCATTATTCTCTGAGCGATCGAGCATCAGGTAACGTAACATGAACCTGTTGAAGACGAAGTTTCTTCTCACAGGAGCTGAGACTGTTTCTCACTCTGTCTGGTTTAATACAAACAAAGATGAAGGTGAACTCAACCTCACGGCACCTGATTTATTGTTCTCACTCTGAGAAGTGTGACGTATCTCTCTCTGTGACTGACACCATGATAACGATATAACCTCGTTACCTCGATAAAGACCTGAGCACAGCTCACTGCGATTAGCCTGATCCCCGCTGTATTTGCAGGATCACTGGGTCGACTGCTGACAGCTAAGCTGCAGGACGTGACGTGAGCAGCGCTTCGGAGAGGAAGACGAGGTGAGCGATTATCACCAGGGTGACTGACGGACAGCAGCAGCAGATTAGTCTCACTCGGTGCAGGGAGACTTTGTCCTGCTCACTTTCACCGTGCAGCCTCACCTGTTGTTACCTGTGTTATCAGGTTACCTACTGAGCAGAGCCTGGACGAGGTCCAACAGCTGACGGCACCATTCACAACCTGATGCTCAGCAGAGCAGGACAAATGCTCCGTGATGAGTCTCCGCTCGCCACCACACTGTTAAAATCAACATTTCTCATTACGGATCCTTTGAGAACAGGAGGTCACACACTGGTTGTGCAGCAATATGACAGAGTGGGGCATCTTCCTCCACAAACAATCTTTGTCTGACTCCAGCTACAGGTGAGAAACCTGAGAAGCTGAAGTCACTGTGACGTTCTGTGAACACGGACAGGAGACCGGATCAGATTCTGACCGGGTTCCCCCCCAGCACCAGCTCGTGTCCTGTCAGGGGTACGACACGTTTTACATCTAATACTGCAGCGGGAGAAGGAAACATTTCTATGTCAGGTGTGTTTGCACATTTTACAGCGCCTGCTCGCTAATTATGATGCTGTTGGTCTGACAAACAGCAGCAGCTGCTGCAATAAAGAGCAGGTGATAAACCGAGATAATAACGAGCCGGTCCGCGGGTCTTACACGGTCCATTCAGCTGATGGAACACCTCGACATGATCGACTGTCCTGGTCCAAACATTAGAAACTAATGAGACAAAGAGCAGCAGGACGAACTGGTCCTGCTCCACAACATCAAACGGCCCATCTGGAGACATGACCCTTTAAAACATCTTAGGGAGCAGATCACCCCCCCCACACACACACACATGGGGCTCAAACAAGCCGCAGTAGTGAACTGCTGCGTGTGATTCGACCTTTAACAACGATCGTTGGAGAGAAACCGAGGTCACTGTCACCAGACGGCTCCGATTCAAGCTTCAGTTCCACTTTAGAAAAAGGTTCTGATAGCAGCCCGAGTTACAGGAGTCTGGTACTGAGACAAAGACGTGATTAGGATGGTCCAGTAGATAAGAGACAGATAGACAGACGCACAGACGGGCTGTGGCTACAGACGAATACAACCTGAGAGGCGCAGCAGTCGCTCCTGCAGGGACGAGGAGTGAAACACAGAGACGCTAAGCTGCTGTTGAAATAACTCTTTAACTCTGCTCCTGCTTTCTGTCACCTCCTCCCTGCTGACCCGGGACCAGCTCCTCTCTGGACTCAGTCAGGAGCCTCTTGTGATTGGCTCCTTCAGCGCAGCTCGTGTGGAGATGAATGGAGCCGCCGACCCACTCCAGCCTCCCAGAATACTCTTCATTAACACTTCAAGGCTCGGCGCTGCTGCATTATGGATCCGATTAAATCTAAATAGAATAACAGGAGCCCGGGCTGCATGTTAATGTCTCCAAACATCACACGGAGCTCTGCTTTGTTCCTGCAGCACAGCTGGAGAAAACTCCCGCTGATAATGTCACTAATTAGTGTCAGATTCTGTTGGTTCCTCTTCTCGTTACTATGCAGCGACACATGACGACCAGACCCACCGAGGGTCCTGCTTCATCAGAGCAGCTGTCAGTCAGCTCACACCTGTCACCTGTTCATCGCTCATCATTCAAATATGATGAAGGCCAAGCGAAGAAGAGAAGACGTAACGACGAAGGAGGAGGCAGCAGAGGTCTGTGGCACAGCACAGGTAAAGTCTGCGGACTGTCCCTTTAACAGATCATCTGAGAGAGGCTTAACAGATCAGCAGCTCCCGGCCTGGTTGGATCAAGGCCCCGATCACCGACCTGTTGGACCCGCTCACGTTAGTTACAGGTATCGAGTAACAGAAAATCCAAATACTTCAAGTAGAGTACTAGTAGTTTGTTAAAGTACCCCGTCTCTTAAATACTTCATAACCACGTATCCAGTTCCTCTTATTAAATAAATACCAGAGTGAAACTGATCCAGGACCAGATCCGGGTCAGGTTTCAGTCAAGCCCGAAACAGATTCTGTTTATCAGTCAGCAGAGAAACGGCCCCAGAACACACACAGTACTCACAGTACACACAGTATACACAGTATACACAGTACTCACAGTACACACAGTACAGGGCGGCAGTGTGTGGAGCAGTTGTCTTCACACCCAAGGGTGAGCGAGTTTCCCAGTCCCACCAGGTCATGTGGAGGTGTCCATAGACAAGACGCTGATACCCCATAGATCAGTAAAGTATTCATTATTATTATAATTACTACTACCAGTACTCACAGTACTACCAGTACTCACAGTACTCTGTTGTACTGTGAGCTGTCGTGTGTCTCTGCTGCCACCTGCTGCTGGAACTGTGGAACCTTTCATGCAGCTGTGTCTCACATTTCTCCACCACCTCCTCACTGCTCCACCTTTCACTATTGTCTTCTTTCTTCATTACAGTTTACCTCCTCCACCTCTTTACGCCTCCTCCTTTTTCACTTTTCGAACCAGCCTCTGACGTGCTCCTCACTCCCCTCTCTTCTTTTTTTCCTCCTTTTCTGACCTCCTACCTCCTTCATCTTTTCATTCTACTCCTTTCTTCTCCTCCTCTTCACTATTATTCTTCTCCTTCTGGACCTTTTAGGAACTCGCCTCTTTTCTCCATTTGCAGCTGCTACTCTGTCTCCAACTCCTCCCCTTTTCTCTTCGTTTCCTCCTCCTTCTCCTGTTGCTCTTATCTTCCTTTATTGTATCATGTTAGAGAGCGTTAGAAATGATGAAGATGAGGGTTTTTCCTCCTCCGCTCTTCTACCATGACAACTTCCTACAGCTCACCTACACCTCCTCTTCCTCCTTCTGCTCCTCCTTGTAGTCCTTCTCTCCTGTTGCTCTCCTCCTCCTCTTGAACCCTGTTCTTCTCCTCTTCATCTTATTCCTTTTTCTCCCGACAGATTTTATTTATGGCCACATTTCTCCTCTCCTTCCTTATCTTCCTCCTCTCCTTTTACCTCCTTGTCCTTGCTCTATTCTTGGTTCTTTTATTTTCCTCATTCTCCTCCTCCTGGATTTCCTCCTCCTGCCTCAGACTCTCGCCCCCCCTCCTGGACCAGACTATTTATAGAAACAGGACAAGTAAGTGACAAAGATAGCCCAGGAAATGGGTCTGTGTAATCCCTGGATGCTGCTCTCACACACACACACACACACACAATCGAGTGATTTCCTGGAGTGTAAACACAACCTTTAACACACAACAGTGATTCTACACAGTCCAACACAAAGATGTTGGTCTCTCATTCACACACTTCATGACCCTGATTCTCACCTGGGCCTTACAATGACACAACCATAGGAGAGACACCTACAAATGCACACAGACTCACAAACTCACGAGTCAGAGCTTTGTGTTCAGGAGCTGGCCCAACGCTTCTGTTGAACCCGTTTCTAAAAGTGGTTTCTGCAGCAGCCTCTTTATTCTGTGTGTATATGGAAACACTGACACACACACGCAGACACTGCTTTGAAACGTACATTTATTTCCTGGAGACAGACTAATCTAACAACAACAAACCTGAACGTAACCTGACATGAACCACACTCATCCACACTACACCGGCTCCGGTTGGCAGAACAACAGAAGTGTCCAACATCTGCACCAACGCATCCAACATCTGCACCAATGCATTTAACATCTGCACCAATGCTTCTGTCATCTGCACCATCTCAGTGTGTAGAGCAGTCGTCTTCCAACCTAAGGGTCAGGGGTTAAGGGCTAAATGTCGAGGTGTCCCTGGACAAGACACCAATACCCCGTAGTGGCGCTGACACAGGTCTAGCAGCTGTCCAAACAACAATTTCCTCAAGAGGATCAATAAAATATTCATCATCAACGCGTCCAACATCTGCATCAACACATTTAACATCTGCACCAACGCATGCGACATCTGCATCAACGCATTTAACACCTGCACCAACGCATTTAACACCTGCACCAACGCATTTAACATCTGCATCAACGCATGCGACATCTGCATCAACGCATTTAACACCTGCACCAACGCATTTAACACCTGCACCAACGCATGCAACATATGCGCTAACGCATTTAACATCTGCACCAACGCATGCGACATCTGCATCAACGCATTTAACACCTGCACCAACGCATTTAACACCTGCACCAACGCATTTAACATCTGCATCAACGCATGCGACATCTGCATCAACGCATTTAACACCTGCACCAACGCATTTAACACCTGCACCAACGCATGCAACATATGCGCTAACGCATTTAACATCTGCACCAACGCATGCGACATCTGCATCAACGCATTTAACACATGCACCAACGCATTTAACACCTGCACCAACGCATGCAACATCTGCACCAACGCATGCAACATCTGCGCTAACGCATTTAACATCTGCACCAACGCATGCAACATCTGCGCCATCGCATTTAACATCTGCGCCAACGCATGCAACATCTGCGCCATCGCATTTAACATCTGCACCAACGCATGCCACATCTGCGCCAACGCATTTAACATCTGCACCAACGCATGCAACATCTGCGCCAACGCATTTAACATCTGCACCAACGCGTCTAACATCTCCCTTCAGGACTGGGGCCGCATTATAATGATAATGACCACGACCTTGCTAAAGAGACTAAAGGTAAAGGTGCTGGACTGGCCGAGCATGTGTCCAGACCTAAACCCTATTGATCTGTGGGACATTGTCACGGAGACGAAGAGGACTGTGTCACATCAAAGAGTCATATGTGTCTCATGAAAAGATAAAATATAAAAATATCATCCTTGAATCGTTCACACGTTAGTGTCTACATGATCACAGATCACATAGAAAACTAAAATAACAGCCAGACACGAAGCAGAGATATGAACATCACTTTATTTATACTGCCCCCCCGCCACACACACACACACACAAACGGACTAAAATCGTCCTCTGAGCCGCAGAGTGGAAACAGAAGAAGAAGTAAAAGTGTGTTTTTCATTTAGCACTTGTAAAGAGCAGAGATAAAAATGTCCAATTTCTGAATGAGGTTTGGTTCAGCTGAGCGCTCACTCTCTCACTGACACAGGACAGTTCAGCCGAGTCGGGTCGAAGCAGCTGTTCCGCTGCCTGTTGGCTCTAATCGGGTTAGAGCAGGAAGCTGCAGGTTGTGGCTCTCACAGATGAATAATTAGTAATCTACTATCAGTCATATCATCTTACAACAACCTTTCACCGCGGTCACCTGACCTGTGTCCTATTATCAGTTAATACTGTGCAGCACACACAGACTCTCTTTTCAAACAGGACACACTGATGAAGACTGATGAAGACTGTCTCTCTGGCTGCTCTGGCTCTCTGGTGTCCCAGAGTTGGCGGTTCAACTCCTAGTTCATGTAAAAGTGCCCTTGAACACTAAACCCTTAAATTCAGTGAAGAGGGGATTAATAAAGTTATTGTTCATTTTTAACCCTTCTGTGCAAGTTTCACTTGCGTGGCTGACTCTGGTCCCGGGACCCTGTGACCCCTCATTAGGCTCAGAAACCCCCCCATGCTCCTCCTGGTGCTGTTTCTACACAGCAGCAGGAGGAGCCTCTCTCTCGCCTCGTCCTTGGAGATGTGCAGATTGAATCCTCTCCTCAGTAGTGACACGTTCCCACTAGGCCCTAAAAATGACCGCGTTTAATTAATTGCTCCGTCAATCCATTAATAGCAGCTATAATTAGACGACCATGGGAGATCACCGCGAGATTAAATGAAGCACCTGACTGAGCTGGAATCTGCACTTTTTATTCACAGCAGAGGATCTGAAGGTACTCCGCAGGACGCCAGCTCATACTGCACTACAAGAACGAAGCCACGCAAAAGTACACAATAAATACAAACTGAATCGTAACGGTGTAAAAGTACGAATGTAAAGAACTAACAAATGTCAACACAGAGTGCCTCAGCACACAGTAGTGCTTAAAAGTACTGGTCAAAGCAGCAGCGGCGTTCTGAGGTACGAGCCACGGTTTGTCCTCAGACTGTGACTCACACACACTGAAGACTTACTCAGAGTCACGCTGAAGGAAACAGACGCTCTGCACCAGCAGTAATGTCTAACAGCAGGAAGGCATGCTTCACGGGTCGGGCCTGATGTCACCCAGCACCGAGGTCCTGAGCTGCCGGTGAAATGTGAGTCAGAGGTCACCTGACACCAGAAACCAGGATTCAAATCTACAGGAGCACATGTGGCTTCAGCGCGTTGGTTCAGGTGCACAGACCTCAGCCAGCTCCAGGACTGCAGCCTCTCTCAGGTCTGAAGGGTGGAGACCAAGATCCAGAACACGCTTCTCCATCTGTCTGTGGTCAGACAGAGCAGCTGAGAGCAGCAGACACGAGTGATGGCACGTTTCTACAGACTGGATGTTAATGCTCTGGAATAAAAAAGATCCATTTGACTTCAGACAAAACTGAGGCTCAGAACCGAAACCGTCCAAAAGAGGGAAAAGCTGACGATTGACGTTTTTTCCATTCCTAAAACTCGGAGCTGAAGTTCGCTCTATTTTTGTCTCTCTTTCCTTCCAGGCTTCCACTCACCTTCCTCTGAGCCGATCGCGTTCTGTTTGCTGTGGACCGGGCCCTGAGACGTGTTCTGTAGGTTCACGGTTTACTGCTGAGCTCCAACCATCATCAGGATCAGATGAAAATAAACTTCAGATTGTTTAAAACACGTTTTTAATTTTTTTTTACAGTGGAAATGATTCAAAGGACAGAAGAGGTGGTGAGTGAAGCTTTTCAGTGTGAACTGAGGGAACTGGATCAGTGTGGGACTGGACAGAAGATCAGGGAACACCAGCACCAACGTGCTGAACATCTCTGTTCTTTCCCTTTAGCTGCATATCACACGACTTCCTGCCACACACACACACACACACACACACACACACACTCAGCAGCAGCCCTGATGGAGAGTGTGTGTGAGCAGCTGAACAAGACACTGACCTCCTGCAGAACATCCTCAGGCCAGTGAAGGTCCTGGGGGTGTGGTGGCAGCGTGGGGCCGGGGCCACCGAGGGCAGCTCGGCGTGAGAAGAGGACGAGGTGGAGGTGGAGGTGAAGGGCTCTTCTGCTCCATCCTGCAGCTGCTCCTCCTCCTCAGGCCGCTGCTGCTGGTCCATGGATCGGCCTCTCACAGCTGCTCTGAGCTCGGCGCGGAGCTTAGGAGGCAGCAACAGTCAGACATCCTCACAGCTCCACACGTCTGCAGCTGCTTTAACTTCCACTTCACAACTTCACAAGAGTCAAACACAGGAAGTGTGTTCAGCTGCAGCTCGCACCAGGAAGCAGCAGCCTCCACAACACAAGCAGCTCCTCTCTGTCACTTCAGCACCAGTTCAGTTCGGGAACGAGAAGGGGGCTGCTCTACACCCTCTTCCTTCCTGGTCCTGAGCCTCCCAGGCCGAGGAAGCAGCAGCAGAAAACGCAGGCGTCCAATGACCAAAATCCCGAGTGTCAGAAGGAGCTGCTCCTCTCCCTGCTCCCCGACCTGTTGCTGCCCCACTTCACACTTTTACTTTCTGTGCTCAGTCTCGTGCGTCTCTGCTCACTGTCTACTTTAATCTCTGCTCTGTGGCTCTCCCTCTCTTTTTTCCTGTGTCCCGCCCACCCCTGACTCTGCGCACCCTGATTGGCTGTGAGGGAAAGGTGAAGACTTTGCCACCTGCTGGTGCTTCTGAGGCTGTGCAGCTGCTGAGGAGGCCAGAAAAGGGGAGGAGGAAATGAACTCGCTTCGTCCTCTGCGAGCAGGAGCAGCAAGAGGAGCAGGAGCAAACAAAGTCTCTGACTCTAACTGCTATCATCCCTCAGAACAAAGTGTTGCTTCATTCACAACAGGAACATGAGAGAGAACAACTAGACTCACTCACACAGGTTCAGCAGCTTTAACTGTGTGTGTGTAGCATCTCTCGTCACACAACATCTCACACAGATGTGCTTTTTTCCTGTTTATTAGAGCATTCCACGTTGAGTTTCTCTGTCACAGTGTGAGTGTCTGCACGTTGCAGGGAAAACGGGGCTTAAGGTGGAGTAAGAACATTTTCACTTCATGTTACTGCGTCACTGATCCTGCTGGAACACACCCTGCCTGGTCTCTCCTCTGTCCCGGGTGCAGGTGACACCGCGGCAGATGTTCAGAGGTGCTGATGGAACGAGATGAAGCTGAGAGTGTCCGTCAGTGTGGAAACTGCAGCCTGCCTCTCACTCAGATCACATTTCTGAAGCCCCACTCTGCAGTGTGCTCCCCTCCCACATAGGCTTTACATAAGGATGGAGAGCCAGCCAACAGAGAGAGAGAGAGGTGCTGCAGTGAAGCAGAGGTCGCACGGCCTGCAGCGAGACCCACGCAACGCTCTTCCCCACGTGTGCGTGGCAGCTTCATCCCCTGGGTTCCTGCTCTGAGGTGGAACTGAAGGATGTGCCGGGTTATTTTTGACAGCCAATTAAAACAGAGGTGCAGCGGCCAACAGGACGGGAGCTGGGAACGAGTTTCCAATGTAAAAGCTGCTCAGTACAGGTGGTCAGAGGTCAAAGGTCAAGGTCACTGCTACCTGGTTCCAGCACGTCACTCTTGTGTGTGTCTGTGGCTCAGTTTCAACACTTCCTCGTTAACTTCTACTTTTCTCTGTCTTTTTCTTGCACCTGTCTTGTTGTTTGTTTCCTGTTTGTTTCTTAAACTCATCGCGTCTCAGTGGTTTTCATTCGAGGGTTTCACTGAAATAAACGAAAATCAGAAGGCGTCCACAACGACTTATTAATTACTGTAAAGATCGAGGTCTGTTTCCTTATGAGAAGGGAGAAAAGGACGAGTCAGACAGGTTTGATTCCTCATCTGTCCTCTTCCTTTGCACATGGACTCTGTCACTGAGCTGGACTCGACTCTGTGGTCCAGCAGGTGAAATAAAACCTGTTGGTTCAGGTCTCGAAACAGTGAGACTGATGCACGTGCGGCTTGATGTGTTGATCTTCACTGGATAAGCTGTGCACAGAGGAACACACACACACACACACACACACGCCGGCTCTGAATGTTTACAACTTCCTGTTTCCAAATCTTCAAACCTTCTGATTACGTCACAGCTCACAGAAGTATTGGTCCCTGAAGCCCTGGAGATGAAGAAGTGCTCCAGGTCACAGCCCGGCTTGTTCGACATAATCACATCAGGCTGACTGTTCTTGGGCTGATGGCGCCTCTGCTGCTGCTGCTGCTGCTGATGATGATGACGATGATGCTGGGTTTCGCTGGTTGTAATAATTAGCCTGGAGCAGCTCTCTCAGCACTCGCACGCTATCTGCAGCTCACTGTAATCGAATTACTTCTGCCAGTATCAAAGTGTTTTTCTGTTTTTGCAGTGACCCGCTCAGAAAATATCAATAAAAGTCACATCTGGAAACAACAGCATCTGTGTTTCTACGTGCAACCTCATGTTACACCCCCCCTCCGAGCCTGGTTCTGCTGGAGTTTTTCTCTCCACTGTGTCCCAGTGCTGCTCAGTGTGGTTACGCTTCTGTTGGGATACATATAAATAAATGTGCTTGAATTGAACTGGGACAGAAATTCAAACACCACCTACGCTCTCACCTGTGCAGAGACGACCAATCACAGTGTCCGGAGCAGATACGAAATGGACTCGAGCGCAGACCAGAACAAGAGGAAACTTTAATATAAAACTACACACATGACAGAAAACCATGAAAACAAACAGTAACATGCAGGAAGATGAAATTAGAGGAAAAATGAGAGAGGGGCGTGGCCAAGGTGGGGGCGGAGCAAGAAGACAGGGCTCTGTGTCAGCAGGTTCCCTTTACAGGTTACCCTAACCCACCCCCCCCTAACCCTAATCCTAACACCCTAACCCTAACTAACAGCTGGCCATGCTAGCAGGCTAACATGCTAGCAGGCCTGAGTCTGTGTGCCCTGTAGCACTGAACACTATCACAGTCAGTTTGTATTTAACCTTCCTCTTACTGTCTGTTACGAACACAAGAGGATTGAATTTCTATAATAATAATAACAATGTATAAACAGAGGAGCCCCCCCCTCCGTCCCCTCGTCCACCTGCACACCTGTCTCATGCTGCCCCGCCTCACGCAGACCTGGCCGGGAGGCGTCGTGGTCTGGGTTTGCAGCAGCAGACGTGGAGTGGAGCTGCAGAGGGAGTGGGCCGGTACAGAGGCTTCACTTCTTCCTCCCTCACGTAGAGAGCGTTACGAAACACAGTCAACGATCCACTTTGATCCACACGAGCTCGGTCATGACTCACTTTCACCAAGGCTGGAAAAAGTAAGAGAGGAGCCAAGATTGTACTGCACGGACTGAACTTCACATGTAGTAGTACAGTAGTACGAGTACTGCAGAGTACTGTGGGCTGAGCTCGAGTCCACTTCAGAGTCACTTTTCTTTCCACTTTAAACGAACATTTCATTTAGTTTTCATGCTTTTTCTTCTGTAGCTTTTAAGACGGGTTCTTTTTGACATTATGGTTGTTTGAAAATGTATTTATGCACAAATCTGTGTGGTCTTCACTTGTTTTTAGTTTAGAAAACGTTTTCTTTTCTACTTTGAGCTCTGAACGATCTGAACATCGGAAAAACGTCAAGTAATAATTATAGTGGAAAATAAATTAATACTTATTTTGGGTTTAAAAGAACTATTTTCTGACATAGAAGTCGATTTCCTCAGTGTCAGCTGTAAACCCATCGGACTCCTAGTCCATCTTTTCCAGGTGTGTCCCAGCGCCAGCTCCCTGTAAGTCGCTCTGGATAAAAGTAAAGTAACTCAACTCAGAATAATGAGGATGTTACTGCAGATTCTGCTGTAAAACAGAACAAACTAAATACAGGAGCAAAAATTGTTATCAGTCCTACAGTTCATCACGTAGGACTTGAATCATCAAAGAGATGAGGATTCATCCTCTGGAGACACGCTGGAGACATGCGAGTGTGGACCAGCAGGCGTGATCACTGTCAGGACCCTGTGGTGTGTTTCTGCTGTTTGATTTAATTTCTTCCTCTCTGGTTTTCTCTGAGCTGACAGCCAGACACTAGTCCCGCTGCAGCATCAAAGCCTCCTGATTGGCTTAATGTGCTTAAACGCAGATGTGATCTTACATCTGACAAGAAGAAGAAGAGAGAGAAGGTGGTGGTGGTGGTACTGGGAGGGAAAACCAGAGCTGCTGTTCAAATGCGAGCAGCTGCAGCGTGAGGCGGAGCTGAGGAGAGACGTTAACGTGATTAGAAGCTTCTGACGAGACCAAGAAGTTATTACTACTACTTACTATTAGGGGCTGTGGCTCAGGAGGTAGAGCACTCGCCTGCCAATTGGAAGATTGGTGGTTCGATTCCCGCCTCCTTCAGTCATATGTCAAAGTTTCCTTGGGCAAGATACTGAACCCAAGTTGCCCCCGGTGTGTCAGGTCAGCTGCATAGCAGCTCTGCCATCGGTGTATGAGTGTGTGTGTGAATGGGTGAATGAGAAGCAGTGTAAAGCGCTTTGAGTACCAGACTAGGTAGAAAGGCGCTATATAAGTGCAGACCATTTACCATTTACCATTACCACTGCGCCCCGATCAGGTTAGAGGTCACGCCCCTCACCCTGCACACCTGTCGGTCACAGCATGGAGGGAGCTCGTTGGACAACTAGTCCACCTGGAGGTTTTTCTGTCCAGTCTGTCAAACAGACTGGACAGTTCTGTCGGACAGACTGGACAGCAAAGTAAATAACTGTTCATGAATATTCTCTTTTTTGCATTTTACCGTCAAATACAACAGTTCTGGTTTCACACTGTCTCCTAAATCTTCTTATGTTGTAGTTTTATCCTGTGACACCTGAAGATCTGTGAATGTATTGTGCATTAACAGGAACAAGCTGCAGGAGACAAACTGATGCATTGTTGTACAGCGCCCTCTAGTGGCTCCACGCAGTCACTGCGTCTGCTGCAGAAAGAAATACTGAATTAAATCAATTCATTACTAATGATATAACAAACAGCTTTTAAATGTTTCACATTAAAGTGTCGTTCTTTAAAATCTGAGTTGCAGTGGCCTTTATCATGTTTACTGTTATTTAATGTTTAATGTCTGTGTTTTCTAATATTATTCAATATTTTTCTTCATAAATTGCATTTTGTTCGTGAAAGCTGCCACACAGAGAATTCTAGTTAAAAGAAATCTCTAATTAAACACATTTAAAAGAAATCTTCTAATTACTTATCTTTTTTTATGTCTCGAAGTCTGAATTCAACAGCCGATCTCTAAAATTAGGCTTTTGACTGGTCACATGGTCAAAATGCATTTCTACATATGTGAAATGTAAAAGCGCAAAGACTTAAACAGTGTTGATGAGAAAAAACAGTTTTTATTGGTGTGAAACCAGAGAAAAGTCTAAGAACGAGGTGGAGGAAAGAGAACGAGTCCATCTGGTGGCTGGATGAGGAACGAGCAGGAGACAGAAGAGCAAACTGAGCATGATGGAGAGACACCGAGCACAACTTCTTTCTTCCTCTTAAAGGAACAAAGCAACTTACAGGGAGCTAGTGCTGGGTGTCTGGCTCAGAGACACACCTGGTAGGGGATGGATTAGGAGTCAGACGGGGTTCGAACCCACAACCTTCTGCATCCCAGTCTGACCCTTAACCCATTGAGCTACCAGGCCGTTTTTCCTCTCCACTGTCGCCCAGTGATGGTCAAATGGGACTGTTGGGTTTTCTGCATTATTTTGTTTATATGTATACACTTATATTTTTGTAAGCTCCTAAACCTGCTGTAAAGTGCCCTGAAATAACTTTGGGTATGATTTGGCGCTAAACAAATAAAGATGAATTGAAATGAATTCATTCATTTCTACGTGAGTCCAAAGTTTGACTGGTAAAGTATCAAAAGTACTAATAGTAATACTTCATCCATAACAGTCATTTTACTTTACTTTACTGGTCAGACGCTTTTATCCAAAGCGACTTACAAGGAGAAGACACCAGCAGTTACCATTCAGTTCTCGTAAAAGCTGAGATACTAAAACAAAGCACCCTGATAAGGCCTAACTCGTCAAGACAAAGACATGCACAGGAATTGTTTAGTGCTAGACAACGTAATGAGTGTGTGTGCGTGCGCGCGTGTGTGTGTGTTAGACTCACTTGAAGTACTTTTTAAACAAGTGAGTTTTTAAAGGTTTTTAAAGGTGGTGATACTGTCAGCCAGTCGAATGGGGCGGGGCAAGTTGTTCCACAAGCAGGGACCATGAAGGAGAAAAGACTGGACTTTGATCAGTCACTAACATCTTACAGTATTTATATCCATAAATCCTGCTCCAGTCACTCCTCTGTTCAGTACATGTCTCTCATGTAATACTACTAGTATTATTGTTATTTCTGCAGTATCCCACTGAACCTCCACCACACATGTTATTCATGTTTTTATTGGTCTAAACCAAACTGTGATAAATGTTATTTCACAAGTAATTTATTAATAAAACAGCACAAACCAGAAACATGAAAATACTCGTGAGAACAGAGTGAGTACACGTGAGAGAGTTCATCCTGACATCAAACATAGATGTTTTATTGGTGCATATAGGACATTGAAGAAAAACTAAGTGTAAAGTATTTCTCCCTTAAATGAGAAAGTCTGCACTAATGAAACACTAAATGCACTTTGACGCCCTGGCGGGGAGTGGTTTGGTTGTTTCTTTGTGGCTTGTGCTGTGGTTCGTATGTTAAATGACGCAGAGACCCTGAAGTCAGTGACAGTGGCTGGATCAGAAACAGCGGAGCAGGAGAACGGGCCGCGCCACCTGTCCGGCGGCTCCAGCAGCAGCGAGCAGCCGGACATGGAGCCCGACAGGCGGCAGAGAGAGCGTGGAGGGCCCGCGCGGCTCCACACAGTCCAAACACAAAACGCAACGCTACAAACTACTCCGCTGCTCTGCTGGGGCGCGCGCGCCGCGCGTGCGTGCGTGTGCTGACTTTCTCTCCATAGAGTTTCACTGAGTTTACATCCGGGTTTTTTCCCTAGGCAATGGGAGTCGCAGCACCGCCGTTCCTTAGGCAAAGTGAAATAAATTCGCCGCACCGACACAAAAACTAGTCCGCTTTTCGAACACATCTTCCCGTCACCTCGCGTCGCTGATCGGCTCGATTTGACCAACTTTAACGGCGACACACGCAAACATCGAGCGGTTTGTCGCGGGAAAACGAGCGTCAGCTGGACGGGTGAGTAGTTTTTGTCTCCCTTCCTCCAGCTCCGGAGCGCAGGGATCTGTGCTGTGCTGAGGCTGAGCTGAATGAGATTGAAGAAGAGTTCTTCTTGTTTTGTAGCTTCAGTTTCTCTGTTTTTACACAATTTCTACTAAAACTAAATATAAAATACAGCAACTCAACAAACCTATGCGGGAAGGAGCCGGCAGGACTGTTTGTACGCTGTTATTCCATCGTGGATCGGCTTCTTGTAGATATATATTTAATTAATCTAGAGGAGGACTGCTGCTGAGTAAGTGCACATTGGGGCTTTTTTAATTTCATAACTTTAATTTTCTCTCGTGTCAAACTTTACCTGCCTGCGTGCCTGCGCCTGCCTGCGTGTGTTTTGCTGTCCCTCCGTGTGCACTCGCTGTTTGTGTGCATCCGGCGCTGTTTGCCGTGTGTTTCTGTGTGTTTAGCTGCTGTGTTTCTTATTCTAGGAGTTGATGTTGTGGAGGACAAGGGGCCGATAGAACTTAGACCCACCAACGCCTGCTCGCCTGTCACTATCCGTGAAAGATGGCGTCTTTTGGGACTGTTCCCGAGCTCACGTCGTTATTTGCTCCGTGTTTTAGCAGCCCCCGTCGCCTCCCGCGGCGGTAGCCCCCGGGTTCGGTGTAAGTTATTATCAGCGTGGCTCGCAGCGTTAGCCGGAGCAGCTAACAGGATGGCTAGCATTAGCGGCTACAGCTAACGTTATCCACTTGTTCTCGGTAACATCTCGCAGCCTCGCACGGACCCGTGGCGGCTCTGTGACGGGCTCTCTGGGCGGTTCGAGCGGCACCAGAACCGCCAGGACCCCGAGAAAGCCCCCCAGACCCGACAGCTTAGCGAGGATGTACCGAGCAGGTCCGACGGTTTTGTCCGTTCGGCCATAGTGGTTTAATAAGACGGTTATAAAACGTGTATTTGTCTCCGACACACCGAGTCCCGGTGACGGGTTCGGGTCCCGCGGTCCAACCTTCACGGCTTCATCTTGAAAAAACCTCCATTTTAGCTTCGTTTCGGCTGCTGATGAAGTTTATCCGACAACTTCACGTCCCACCCGGGAGCAATTACTGCAATTAACCCGCAGCCAGTACTACACGGTACTACACGGTACTGCAGTACTACACCAGCTACTGCTCACTGACTGATCGTGTGTAATAGTACAGCAGTGTACTAGTGTGATTTTAGGTACTCTGTGGAAGAAGTATTCAGATCCGATGATGGAAGTTTATCCAGACAACTTCAACCCCCCCCCTCCCCCGGGGACCAGCTGCTCCCTAGTACGTTTACTTGTACTAGTCCCTGATACTTTGTGTTTTTACTCCCCAAAGTACTTCATGTTCACAATTACTAGTTGCTGACAGTAATTTACTAAGGTACTCAGAGTACAACAGCCTTTAGAAAATTAAAGTAAAATGCAGGTACCTCAAATGTATATGTTAGTGCAAGTACTCTAGGAAATAAATAAATACTCATGTACTGTAGTAAAAGTACCAGTTTATCAGGGTAAAATGTGGATGTTTGTAGATAATAATAAAATAGTGAGTATCGTGTATTATTTTACTTAACGTGGTAATAGTAGAGTAGTACACCTGTGAGGTGCTCAAAGAAGTATTCAGACCTAAATATACTACTACTACTACTACAGTTAGCCAGCAGCCATTAGATAGTACTTTACGTTCACAAAGAGGACAACTGCTATTTGCTGTAGTAGTAGTACACAAGATCAAGTTGCTCTGTTAGTTACTACAAGTAACTGCAGCTGTTGGATAAATGTAGTGCAGTAAAAAGTATTATGACATATACTACAGTAGTACTATGAGAGTCTTTGTACTTTTAGTATTTGTGAGGTTGTTTACTTTTACTGTAATACCTGAGTACTTCTTCCTCATTGCCGTATACAGATACTTAAGTACACGCTGTACTTTAACTCTAATTAAATGTAGTTTTTGTCTCACTGTGAAAATGATAGTTACTAGTTTACTTTACAGTAATTTATACTACTACTAGTAAAACTACACCTTTGTACTGTGTGCTGCAAACACTTGTATTCATCCAACAGCTGGTCTTACTAGTTGTTTTACAGTATTTTACCATATTATTACTTACAGTATAGTAGTACTCTGTGGTATAAGAAGCATTCAGATCAGAGTACTAACTAAGTTCTTTTACTGGTACTTTACCAATACTACGAGTTCCTGTGTAGTAATGTAATTAATAATATGTACTATGTAGTAGAACTACAAAGTACACCTGTCAGGTACATGTAGTGAAGTAAAAAGTACAGTTTTCCTACTGAAAAGTAGTGGTACCAGTACATAAAAACTGAACTAAAGTGAGTAAATGCACTTAGCAGAACTCAAAGTTTCACTTTACGTGAAGTGAAGTACATTCTTTGTACTTAGTTGTAGTGATGGTGCAGCTCTGAGGTATTCTGGCGGGGGGTGTGCAGTTTTAGTATCATGTTTGTTGATGTGACAAGTTTACTTTAGTTTGGTGGAAGTGAAACGAGACTCGAACACAAACGTGTGAAACCACCGGGTCAGACTGGACGAAAAAAGATGCTTCTCACATGAAGTAAAAGTACCTCAGAAAGTCTGCAAATACACTTTTGACTACTGTTGACTAGTATTGTTCTGTGTTACTTCTTTGTACTTTTTACTGTGGCGGCCTGGTAGCGCAGCGGGTTAAGTGTCAGACTGGGATGCAGAAGGTTGCAGGTTCAAACCCCGTCTGACTCCTAGTCCATCCTCTACCAGGTGTGTCCCTGAGCCAGACACCCAGCGCTAGCTCCCTGTAAGTGGCTTTAGATAAAAGTGAAGTAAAGTCAGCTGTATCTAAATAATATAATAATAAATCAGCCGCAGAGATGTGTACTGTTGGTTTCACTTTCATTATGTGTCTTTGTCGGTTTAGTCCAGCTGCATCGCTAGTACATGTACTGTTTTCTGGTACTTTTACTTCAACCTTTCAGGGAAAGATACTGTTTCTTTTATTTAGTAATAATACTTTATTCTGCGGATTCACTTATTTATTTAGAAAGTGAGTAAGTAGAAGTGTTTTATTCACCAACACTGAATAAAAATTGCATCAACACAAAAGCAGTTGTGGAAAGTACATGTACCTCAAGTACAGTACTGAGTGAAGTACGGTGACTTCATTAGACTCTAATGTAGTTTAAAAGGCTTAAACTGTGTTTTTAATGATTAATGTAGAGAAAAGCTACAAAATGTCGCAGTAGACCCACGAAGGAACATGAATAGGTAGTACTAGTACTGCACCGAAGTGATAAAAACCATGTTTATGACGTCTAGTCAAATCAGATCTTAACTGATTCTCAGTAACTAAGTATTTAATTCTCCAGTACCAATAACATGCAGTATGTAATACATGTGATGCAGTATCACTATGTGCAGTAGTACTACACTGTAATGTAGTAATATCATCTGTTGTGTTTGTTATGTGTTACAGGGCAGCACAGAGGGGTGGAGTCCAGTCCCACAGCCAAGCGGTGAGTCCTCAAACCTGGTTTACTACAATAAAGACTGCAAAATCTGTCGGCCAATCAAAAAGCTTTATTTAGTGATTTCACAATAAAAGTAGTACGTAAATGTAAAAATGCTCTTACTTTCTAATTTTACAGTAAAGTTACAGAAACGTTTCTTAAATTATTGTGATGTTCATAAATAAAAAAATAACAATATCTGTGGTAGAACTTGGATAAACTTGAACTAAAATACATTTATAATCTTTTAAAGTATAAAAAATAATTTATTATTATGTAAAAGTCCCCCAAAAAATAAAGCCGTTAAATAAGTGAATATAAAGAAACTGATAAGATAATTTATTACATTTTATTTCATGTTATCTGCGTCAAGTCAGAAATAAAATAATCTAAAGACACATATAATGTTTCATAGAATATTATATAGTCTTTTACATTTAGTAACAGTTTAATGAACAATAATAATTAATCTGTTATTAGGTTGATTGTGGTGCATTTGAGCTGACGATGATACACATGTTTTAAAAAGTAAAGAAAGATTTTCTCCAGGTACCTTCAAAATGTTCTATTGTTTAATTGTAAATAAATCCAACAATACATTATTAGTTCATTAACTTTTCATTCTAAATACTTTTATATTATTTAGAAAATTAATACAGTTTTTTAAAATAATTAATAGAAAATAAATTTCCAGTAACAGATTTACATTATTACTAAAAGTTACTTAAGTGTTGCTTATATTTAATGTATTACGTTACTTAATAAATATAAATATTATCTGAATGTGCCAGATGTTGAGTTTTAACCCTGAACAACTGAAGTAACGCGTGTCGTTTTGTCCGTTGTTTGCAGCGTCACTTTAATGCTTCAGTTGGATGGTTTTCCTACTGGAGACGGTGTTAAGGTACGTCCCCGCCCCCCCGCTCGTGTCGCGTTGACCCTCTGAGTTAACATGCTAGTTTTTCTTTTCCATGTTAAAACACTTTGACATTCAGCAGCTGTGTGTTAGAGCAGCACTCAGGTGTCTGTGTTTGTTCTAATTGTTCCTTCTCCACACGCTGACAGTGCGTAGTTCATCACACAGGACTCTGCGGTGTGAGCTGGTGTTTTTAATGTTCCCACTTTGTGTTGCTGTGTCCTGGTGACCGCACACGAAGTGAAGGTGTGTTTTTACCCTCTTGGGACCACAGGGGGCGCTCTAGTGAGAGCGCCCACCTCAGCTGCAGCTGATGTTCCAGTGTCTCTGTACGAGGACGGTTTGTCCATGTTCACAAACGGCACCGGTAGATTTGACGCCCTGCACACACACACTGACACGAGGCGCCTCCTCACGGGGAAACGGGGGGAGTGACAGGAGCTGACCGTGATGAGCAGACGGAGAGAGGAGGTCCACGGCTGGACTGATGATGTGAAAGCACCACGAGTGCATGTCACAGACACCTGACTGTGTGCTTGTGTGTCCAGGCTGATCAATCGGCTGGCAGACTGACTGGATCCATGATGGAATTACAGACGTTACAGGAGGCCCTGAAGGTGGAGATCCAGATCCATCAGGTAGGCTCAGTTTCCACGAGGACAGTGTTACAGGATCAGGGAAGTCCAGTCGGATTTGTCAATATCCTGACTGAGGTAGAGCTCTAACACAGCATCTGTGTTTTATGCTACTTCAGGATCCGCCCTCTCTGATTTCTGATCCGCTGTGCTGGTTCCGTAGCTCATAGGAGCTCTGTTGATTGGCAGCTGCTGGACGACTTTCAGAGCTGTTGTTAGCTTAATTAGAAAGAGCACAAACTGACTAAGTTCCAAACATTTTGGTTGTGCGATTTTAAATAAGTCATGTTGTGTTTATTTTCAGTCTCTTCTCCCGTAAAGTTAATGGAAAACTCACAGTATGTTACAAAGATACCAGAGTTAAACGCTCATCAGATAACCGGAAACCACTTTAAATATGTCATCAATTTGTTTATTGAACAGGTGACTGATCAGATTGTAGTTCTCCACAGTGTCCAGCAGGGGTCAGTGTGATTTGTATGTTTCTGACTGTCTCATCTTCCTCTGCAGAAACTGGTTGCCCAGATGAAGCAGGACCCTCAGGTAAAGCAGCAAACGTTTACTTTGACTCCTTGTTGTGTGTGTGTTGAATGAGATTTAAGCTTTTACAAACATTTGGTTCGATGTTGACTGACTGCTTCTGGTTTCACAGAACGCAGATCTGAAGAAGCAGCTCCACGAACTTCAAGCGAAGATCACAGCGCTCAGCGAGAAGCAGGTAGAAGATCACACACACACGGCCGAGACTCAGCTGATGTTGATTAAAGGACGTGAACGTGTTACGCCTCATGGTATTTTTTTAGCTCAGTATCACAGAGAAATATTCAGAAAAGTCTCTGACGAACAAAAACGTAAAAGCTGGGGACGATTTACACAGTGACACAAACAATAACACGACTGGAAGCGTGAGCAGAGACGTGATGACTGGGCGGAGGTAACGTTGATGAATGTGTCATGTGACCAGTGTCTCAGATTGTGTTTGTCTTCCTCACGTCTTAAAAGTCTTGATTCGTTCGTGGTTTGTTTTTATTTTTAACCACTTTCTATTTTTATCTCCAGCCTGGTACTTGTTGTTGTGTCTCTGTGTGAAGTAGAACAGTAGAGTCTGTTTATCTGTGTCTTTATCAGTGCAAACAGAAAGTTTGATTCTTCCTTCATCACAGTGAGGGACGGAGGAAAAGGCACTCATGTTAAAGGACTAGTTCAACACATTTCTGTGCGTTAACCATTTAAACAGCAGTTAACCTGTGAAGCTGAGCGACAGGATAAAAGCTCCTCTACCTTAATGTCCATGTGAGACACAGCTTATTACATGATATGTCTTGAAGAGAGCAGCTGTGTGTCTTCTGGTGCAGCGTTAGACCACTTAGACACCCTGTGCCAGCAGTTTTCCTCCTCAGAGGAACAAACTGGTTGGTTATGTAGATTTGATCGTTCAGCAGTGTGATGATGACGATGATGAAGGTGCTTTACGGCACACAGACTGATCCCGGTGACACAGTAACTCAGTGATAATGGTCTAATTACGATTCCATATCAAACCATTGTTATTTCACTGGCATCATATCGATGATTAAACAGACTGATGTGTAATATCTTAAACCTCCAATTGCAGTTTCAGCCTGATTTGTCTCAGTATTAAGTGAAGATTAGACGATGAATCCTTAATGAGTCGTATAGGCTGACCAGAGGTTCATAGAACATATGTGCTGTCTGTGATGTGAGCGGGTTCTACAGAGGTGGTCGGGGGGTCCACGGATCAGGACCGCGGTATAAAAAGTTCCTGAACAGCAGTTCTGAGCAGATATAGCTGTGCACGTTATTTACTGCAGGCAGCAGGTCAAACTGTTCTCTCGGGTTTTTCCTCCTCCTGCGTCTCTGTGATTGTGTCTCACTGTATTAAGTTGCTGCTTGAGAGTCAAGTGTTGCTAAGCAACAGATGGATTTTATCTTTTGATTGTGAATTCATACGTCAGTGCTGGCTCTGTGTGTGTGTGTGTGTGTGTGTGTGTGTGTGTGTGTGTGTGTGACCTTCTGCGCTCCACATTGCTGTGGCCTGCTTCTTATAATTATCCTCGCTCCAGTCTCGTGATGACTTGTTGTTGTGCAGCAGCCAATCATAGTGTTACTGCTGCAACAGTTATTGATTATTGACCTTCTCAGAAGAATCCCGGATAAGTGTCTTCGCTGTGTGTGTGTGTGTGTGCGTGTGTGTCGGGCGCTCACTTCTTTGCCTTTGTTTTTAAAAGTGTCTGATTCAGCAGTTCTGAGGAGAAGTTCTCATCATGTAATCTGTCAAATATAGATTAGTCTGCATGAGTAATGCGTCTCCAGATCACAGAACCTGTGATATTCCGCTGCTGAATACGAGCACCAGGGTCTAACAAGATGTTTGATGATTTCCTGTCCCCTCACACGCGTCTCTGTGTTTCGTTGAAAGAAAAACACCTTGAATCAGAAGTTCTGGTCTTCAGTAAGGTGATGCTGTTGATCGTCATCCAAAGTCACTTCATTCATGAAACAGACTTAAAACTTGTCACAATGAAAACTTTGCTGCACTCTGTCCTCATCTGTTAAAAGTAAAACAGTTGTAGACAAAAAGAGAGAAGAAGAACGCCTCCACATGTCCTCCACCCCAACCCCCCCACCAGAGACACACACAGAGTTTTTCTGCCACAGAAATCCTTTCTCTGTCCTGGTTCCTCTCAATTAAACCTCATCGCCTCTGCTTTCTCCTTCAGAAAAAGGTGGTGGAGCAGCTGAGGAAGGAGCTGTTGGTGAAGCAGGAACCAGAGGCCAAACTGCAGCTGCAGGTCCAAACTCCTCCAGCAGGTGGCGACATGAAGCCAGCCAACCTGCTGCAGAGCCAGCAGATACCTGGAGGACTGCAGCAGGTAGAGAGCGCACACTTTTTATAAGAGTAGAAGAAGACTGGAGACGACAGTGTATGAAAGCACAGGGGCTGAGTTTCCATAAAGACAAAGACAAACTACGTTCACATTCTGCTGCTAGAAACCTAATGAAACTCAGACAATGACGTTATTACGTTCACTGTTTATGAGACAAGATTTTTAAATTAAAGTATGAGCTCATTAAGTAGTAGTGAAGCTCTTTAGGTTCCAGTTAAACACAGCAGCTGTACCTTTATGAGAAAGAACTAAAGTCGAAGTCGGAATCAGAGCAGCTTTCCTCTCTTTGTCCCTCTGCTTTGTCTTGTGGGTTAAATCCTCCCTCAGCAGACCCTGACAGTCACGCCGGTCCTTACCACCAAGACTCTACCTCTGGTGCTGAAATCTGCCACCACACCCGCCCAGCCGGTCTCCGTCTTGCCACCACGCCCAGCTACTATCGCTATGGTAACCACAGCTATCACCAAACCCGACTCTCAGAACACCCCCATCAACCTACAGGTGGCCAGCAAGATGACCAATCAGAGTTTGGAGCCTGTGCGGCTGGTATCCAAGAACGCCATGGTGGTAAGACCCTCCAGTTCCTGTCCCGTCGTGTCATTACCCCCCCGTAATCTGAATTACTGAACAGTGTTGTGACTGTAGGCAGAAGCCTTCAGCGGGGTTTAGAGAATTGTAAGTTGTCCCTGTTGTAAGTGATGATGTTTTTCTAATCACATGGAAAGTGCTTGAGCAGGCTGTGGTGTGACCCAGTTCTGATCAGTCAAACGGTCCTGTGGGTCGATCTGTTTGTGTGAAATAACTGAGGTCATACGTCCTGGAGAACTGGTAGAGGGCTAATGCTAAGACATCCACAATCATGGCTCGTGTCGTTAGTCAGGTTAAAACCACAGTTTAAGAGAAGCTGTCCAACCTTTTGGACCCACCAGATCCGTACGAACCTCTGATCTGGTGAACAACACCAACACACTGCAGAACATATTAAAAGAGAATAAGCTTCATCTGCTTCAGCACCTCTACTTCCTCATGGGCCACTGTCCTGCATGCTTTCCAGCTGCTCTTACAGCTTCTGATTGGCTGAACACACCTGATCCGGGTAATCAACAGTAGGCAAGGATAGCGGATAGGAAAACGAGCAGGACAGTGTCCCCTGAGGACCAGGATTGATTATGGTTTAGACACAGTGTGACTCTTTGGGCTTTTGAGCTTCTCGGACCTGTTGTTCTGCACAAACATTTGTTTATGTGTTGTAACAAACTGCAACAGGAAAAGTTCTGGAGATACAGAGGACATGTCAGTTATTTATCGGGAGACATGTCAGTTATTTATCGGGGGACATGTCAGTTATTTATCGGGGGACATGTCAGTTATCAGGACATGTCAGTTATTTATCGGGGAACATGTCAGTTATCAGGACATGTCAGTTATTTATCGGGGGACATGTCAGTTATCAGGACATGTCAGTTATTTATCAGAGGACATGTCAGTCATTTATCAGGGGACATGTCAGTCTAACAGCAGCACAGATCCACAATCTGTTGTGGTTTTGTCTCAGGTGCAGGCCACCACCACTGCCCAGCCAATCAAAGTTCCTCAGTTTGTCCCTCCTCCTAGACTGACGCCTCGACCCACCTTTCAGCCACAGGTGCGTCCCTGTAAGACCCGCCTCCACACCCTAACCTCCCCCCCAGATCAGTGTGTGTGGCCCACCTGAGGTGACTCGCTCACTCTCCAGCAGAGGGCAGGCGTGCACCAAAGCAAACACTCATGCCTTGCTCTGTGGCACTAAAACATTGTTTGCTCTGTGCTGCCTCTACTCATCGTTTCTCCTCTCGTTGTGCTTTTTCATTTGATAACTGACCTGCGACCAGGTGTTTTTCAAGGTTTCCTGCCTGTACGTGCGTGTGTGTGCGTGTGTGTGTGTGTGTGTGTGTGTGTGTGTGTTTACCTTCTGTGGCGAAAGCTTGTTTTCCTGCAGCTTCTTGGTATTTTCTGTTTCTGGCTGTTGGTGTTTTAACCCTTTACCTGGAAAATGCTGCCCGTATTTGCCTGTGCTTAGTAATGCCACTGGGAGCTCTGACTGGTTTATTACTGCTACTAGTAGTACTAGTAGCAGTAGAGATCTGAGTGACTGCAGTATTTACTAATATTACTATACTTCAAATACATATTATTTCCAACTCACTGTACAACATGACAATTTTACTACAGTAATACTAGCATCATGAAACCACCACAGTTAATCACTGGTTCAGCTGTAGTAGTACGTCAGTACTGGTATTTACTTGTAGTAGTAACTAGAGTAGAGGAAGGTAATGAAGAGTGTTTAAGAGTAGTGTTTCTGTGTAATTCAGTTAATCACACTTTTTATTTTATATCAGAGAGAAAGTAGAAGTTGTGATACTAGTATCAGTAGTAGTAGTAGTAGTAATGTCAGTAGTTACATTAGTACTTACAGAGTCAGAGCTCCACAGCAGTGTTACCCAGCGTTGTCAGCTCATGTTAGAGGTCTCTTCTGATTGGCCGCGTATTGTCCCCAGGTCAGGCCCAAACCAGCCACCCCCACCAACGTCCCCATTGCCCCTGCGCCTCCTCCGCCAATGATGGCGGCCCCCCAGCTGCTCCAGAGGCCTGTCATGTTGGCTACCAAGCTGTCGACCCCGCTGACCCCGGCCGCTCCCATCCACCAGGTCCGCATCGTTAACGGGCAGCCCTGCGGTAAGACCGGCTCCACCCCGCTGACGGGCATCGTCATCACCACGCCGGTCTCTACTGCCCCCACCCGCCTCGCCAGCCCTGCCCAAGCACCCAACCCCACTCCTATCCCTATCCCAACTCCGGCCCAGCCGATCCAGATCAGCAGCCTGACAACAGAGCCCAAGGTAGGAGTTCTGCTGAAGTCCAGCTTTGAGTCCAGTCTGTTTCTCAAAAAAACTAAACTCAGGTATAATAACTTAATCATTGAACTCACATTAAAATCACACGTTTTCCTCCTCAGCCGACTGTTAAACTGGCAGGTGGAGCAGAGCAGAAGGCCGTTGTCAGCCTCCCCTCCTCCTCCACTCCTCCATTATCTCCTCCTCCCAGACCTAAGAAAGAGGAGAGCCCAGAGGTATGTGTGGGTGCAGCAAATCCTCAGAGTCTCTATGTGTCGGACATACTGAAAGTAAAAATATACTGTATGTTCCTGTAGCTCCGTCCAATAAACGTTTAACCTCATTCCCCTGCAGAAACTGGCCTTCATGGTGTCTTTGGGTCTGGTCACACACGACCACTTGGAAGGTGAGTGTGGAAAAGTGGTGAATCCTCTACGTCTGTTCACGTCTCTGAACGATTCTCGTCAAGACCTTAACGTTGTTCTTCACAGAGATTCAGAGCAAAAGGCAGGAGCGGAAGAGAAGAACGACGGCAAACCCCGTGTACAGCGGCGCCGTGTTTGAACCCGAGGTACAGACAACACACGCTACCTGCTTTATTAACACACCGAGCAACGAGCAGACACACAAGGGTGGCAGGAAAAACGAGGATCCAATAACCCTATTTCCTTCCTGTCTTTCAGAGAAAAAAGAGTGCAGTGAGTTACCTGAACAGCCCTCTGCACCAGGGGACCAGGAAGAGAGGTCCGTATGAAATCCCAGTGTGCTGGTAGAACCGATAGAAACGGGCGGCGAGTCAGTAGAACGGAGACTGAGAGGGAAAACTGTGCTGTAAAACTCTCCCCTCCTTCTCCCGCCTTCTGTTTCCTGTCGCTTTAGTCAGGTTTCTGTCTATATCTGGATTTATACGTCTGTGTCTGAGGCTCCCACAGAGCGAGGACGGAAACACGATGTGAAAAGATTTAACGAGCCGAACTAATGCAGAGGAGGCAGTGAAGACCCTGCGCTGGGGTTGGTTGTAACCTCTGGGACTGCTCGACGTAGAAGTATAAATCCATTTGAAGCTGTTGAAATGCATTTTGGGAAGTGTAGGATTCATCAGTTAAAGCAGATCTACCTGAGACATTAACCTCTTAAATATGTGTTGACAGAAATACGTTTCCTTCCTCTGCAGTTTCCAACTCTAGCTTTGGTTCAGATGTTTCTCTGGTTTCTGTTTGATCGTGTGGAAGGTCTCAGAACAGACTCATCATAGTGACTGACGTGACACAGCTAACACAAACTGGCTTTTATTTGCTGATGTCAGGAGCTGTACATCCTGCGCTACTAATCTAACACGTAACACTGAACTAGTCCTGCACAGCCTCCATCTGACTCGATCTGTTGAAGGAGAGACTAACTTTAAAATCACGGTTTAACTCTGTGTCAGACTTTAGCACATCTGCAGCTGCAGCTGCTGTGGAGACTGAGGTCATGGCCTTATTTCAAACAGAAAAGCTGCTTCACCAGCTCTGAACTTTTTTGTTCTGCTGCTTTTTCATTTGCTGATGATGAATGGTTTAATTTCATGGGAAATAGTGCTAAACGACTCTCTGCAGTGTGTGGGGGTGTGTGGAGGGACTCATGACCTCGGTATTCCTATAGTCATGTGAAGTTAATGTGTGTTAGCGTCTGACACAAACCCATGACTCGATGTGCACTTCATAGACGACTGCAGTAGGTTTGTACTCGTGCTCGGCTTCAGCTTGCACGGAGCCAGTCTCCTGCACTAACACTGCTATCTGTGCTTCTGACTCTTCCTCCTCTTCCTCCCTTGCCGCTCCCCTGTCTCATGCTAGCCAACGAAGACTCCCTTTCCAAGGTATGTCATACAGACTGTTTTTGTTTTTTCCCCCCTCTCCATCTTTCTTTTTTCTTTGTTTTCCGTCTTTGTCGTCTGTCTCATTTCACCCAGGTCGCCCACCCAAATACAGCAGCGTCCCGGAGCTGGGCAGCCTCACCCCGACCTCCCCCTCCAGCCCCGTCCATCCCCTCCCCCTGCCCAGCCCCAGCTCTGGGGATGTAAGTAACGATGGGGGAGACGGACAGTTCACAGAGTTGGACACCCCGTCACACACCTATTGGCCCAGTAGCTCTGTCACTCATTTGCACCCCAAGACCTCCACACACACACATCCATTAGTTTGTTGTCTCCATGTGATAACCATCAGTCATCAGTTGGGTTTTACTTTGATTCAGACTTACAAAGTGAACAGTGTCCTGTAGCCGGAGCCTCCATTAATAACTACTACTCAGAACACATCCTAACTCTCAGATGGGCTCAGTAAATTAACACACCATGTCCATTAGACATCCAAACAAGGCCAACTGTAACCTAAACAAACCAGATCACGGCGCCCCCCCGCCTTGCCTCTCCACAGATGGTTGGTGGGGCCTAGTTGGGTGGGGAAACTGATTGGTCCAATTCTTCCTCACAGGGAGACATCCATGAGGATTTCTGCACTGTGTGCAGACGCAGTGGCCAGTTGCTCATGTGCGACACGTGTTCACGCGTTTATCACCTGGACTGCCTGGATCCACCCCTGAAAACCATTCCTAAAGGCATGTGGATCTGTCCAAAATGTCAAGATCAGGTAACCGCAGCAGCCGAGTCTGATCCTGAGTCAGGGGGAAGGGGGTACCGCAGTCCAGAGGAGGGCTCATCGTGGCCCATAGCTGTACTTCACTGTAAAAACTGCTTGTTTCCTGAACTTTAGGGCTGTTCAATCCTTTGTAAGCATACACACGACTCAGTATTGTTATTTTGTGCTTCTGTCTCATTCATTGTGTCAGTAAAGATTGACATCTCACATCCATCCACTCCATTGCTTGCCCCTCTCCAGCCTCACCACAGGGTGGTGGCTAAATTTGTTTTGTCTGAATCGTTTCTGAGTCTCGGCCTCTGTGACAACTCTGAGCTTGTTTCTTCAGATCCTGAAAAAAGAAGAAGCCATCCCGTGGCCTGGTACTCTGGCTATTGTTCATTCCTACATTGCTTACAAAGAAGGTAACAGAGGACTGTTTTCTCCTCTTGAACATCAGCAGGGACAAAGGCAGACAGTTCATCAATGAGATCAGCTGTTTGATTGTGTTGTTCTGTGCTTCAGCTAAAGAAGAGGAGAAACAGAAGCTGATGAAGTGGAGTTCTGACCTGAAACTGGAGCGGGAGCAGCTGGAACAAAGAGTCAAACAGCTCAGCAACTCCATAACGGTAAGAAAATTAAACGGCTCAGAAACTAAGGAGCAGAACAGGAGCCTGTGGGTGATTTTATCATTTTCATATTCATTCATATGAAAATGTTCTTGCATGAAGCCCAGTAAACAATGGACTGCTGATTAAAGGTGAATCTGACGCATTAAGGGAACTCGAGAAGATCAGTATCTTGTTTTAGTTCTCTCCCTAACCCTGTTGTACGTCTTCTAGAAATGCATGGAGACCAAAAACACCATCCTGGCTCGTCAGAAAGAGATGCAGCTTTCTCTGGACAAGGTCAAGCACCTGATTCGCCTCATCCAAGCCTTCAACTTCAACCAAGCTCTGGCAGAGACAGAGGGTAAAGACGTCAGTGCCAGAGTGCAGGACAGGCCTGAATCGGCAGCAAACACTGCACCAGAAGCCAATTCTGTAGAGAGCGTGAAGGCTGCGAGCTCCTCGGTCAGCAACACCGCTGGCGGGGACGACAAAGACGAGCAGCATGGAGCCACAGTGAGCAATCAAACCAGATCCGCCGCAGCAACAGGAGGAGACACCGACAGCCAGCCTGTTGTGGAAGACGTCGCAGTCCTAACGGAAGATACCAGCCCCGGTGTGGGCGCAGAGGGCATGGCTGGGCCTGGTGTTGGGGCGGGGGGAGGGGGAGGGGGTAACACAGGGACTGGTCTACAGGCAGAGGTTGTTGCCAAGCCTGAGTCTGCTGCAGCTCCAGTGCTTGACATTCCCGCTTCTCTAGTGGTTGCAACTGTTGCCACCACCAACGGTACAACTGAGCCGACCTGCCCTGACCACAGCCCCGCAGGAGGCTGCACCACCAACACCACCACCAAATCTGAGAACAAGATGGCTGCCGTCAACGCTCCAGAGACAGCAATGGAGAAGAAACAGGACGAGATCACTGACAGTGACGGCAGCAACACCAACAACAGCAAAACCTCAGAACCCTCCCAGCATTCTTTGCCAGCTCTTGTCATCAGTTTGGACAATAAAAAATAATGCTATGTCTCTTGAGTTGCGGGAATTCAAACATATATATTAAAAAAAAGACTTTGCTTGCACCGTATGGTGCCCTGAAGTTGCCAATCTGTATAAATGTTGTTTGTTTGCATTGTATTGTCAGACTGTGTCAATGGTAGATATACAGCCCAAGTCACGTGGCTCTGGGAAGTCGTAGGCGGTCCTACCCATGGAGCTGGGGTACAGGAAGCCCTGCGTACCAGTGTCATCATGCCAATTAGTGATAGACGTCAGTGGTGGGAATGCTCAAAGGGAGATTTAATTCATCATCACACCAGTGTGTGCCTGTTATAGTGGCCCCTGTGTTCTCTTGTGGGGTGGGGAGGTGGGTTCACATGGGTACGACGATATCCGAGAACATGGAACCAAACATCTGTCAGGGGTTAATGGTCTAAAAAGCAGTGTTGTGATAGAGTATGTGTACTGAAAAGAGAACCTGTTCATCCCCTCGTCCCAAATTATTGTGAACAACCTTGAACTTCTGCGGTCCTTAGATCCTGATCACCTAAACCTCCAACCTCCTTTATTACCCTACCCCTCACCCAAAATCCTGGCAACTCTTCTCCATCTCCTTCAGTCAGTCAGAGAAAGCATCATAACCTTCCCACATTCCCAGCAGTAACTTTCCCCTTAAACCTGGTTTCCCCAGTCCTCCCAGAATCCAGCGTGACCGGCTCAGCTTGATTCTACTAAATATCACTTAAATGCCCAGTGTCGGAGCATCCCATGGTCAATGGGAGTCAGACGATATGAATCCAAGAAATGGATTCTCCCCGTGAAGACTGTCAGCTTTATCTCTAGTCCCAACGTCTCTAAATGTAAGCAATGACTTAAGCTATCTTCAGTGAACACAGACATCTCCTGGTGACCCCGTCCCAGTTAACCTCCCCTACCCGCCCCTTTCCTTCCCCACCTGTATCCCTGAGCTCAGGCAGAAAAGAGGCTGAGCGTCACGTTCAGCAGGTACGAGGACGAGGTCGAACAGGTGCAGTAGCCTAACAGATGTTTTCAGTGGTGTCGGTCAAGTGTAGTGATTGAGTTTTCATTCGTGAGTCAAGTGTGTCAACTGTGAGCACTAAATGTGAAATTGCAATATTGCAATGTCAACACACACAAACTATATCTGGGCTGTGTTTCTTTTTTATAGGAAAAGATATTCAGGTCTTCCTAGTCTTCAGAATAAGTGCTTTCTGTTCCTGAACCTGCTGGACTGGCACTACCAACACAAAAAAGGAATCCTCTTTTTGAAGTGGTGATCTTTGCATTGTGTACATTTCTGTTGAATCCTCAACTGCCAAAATGATGTTGTATCCAGATTCAGCAGGGACAAGTCCAACTACTGTATTGAAAAATCAAATCATTGGCGTTGTAAGATATAGATGCTACCATTTCAGAAATTGGAAGTCCCCAGATTGAGACGGGAGAGCCTATTAAACAATAACCTTAAAGGAACTTTTTTTCCTTGAAGCGGAGGGATTTGTTGTATGAACCTGCTCCTTCAGATGGATCTCAAAAGGACGATACCACAAATCCTGAGATTAAAGCACAAGCTTGCTGCATTACAAAGAAGTGCTGAAGAGCTTTTTGTATGTTAATATGGAATTAAACAGAGTATGCATCTCTTTGTTGTGATGTGACTTATCCCCACATTGCCAATATTTTTCTAGGAGGAAAAACAAACCTCTGTGTGACATTAAGGCTTCAAGTCTAGTTCATATTTCCAGCAGGAGTGCACGGAGAAACCCTCTTAACCCCTCACAGTTAGACTAGCGTGTCTCTTCTCTTTCTGGAGCACGTCCGGGCTGAAGCGTGACGCTGTTATTTGTGGGCTTGGTGGCTGTCGGTTGGACTCGGTCTGTGGTGAACTGATCACGACTTCTGGCTTCTCGTTGGGAACGGGGCCATTAAGAAGCTCGGGCTGTTCGTTAATGGTGCCTCTGGTTGTGTCGGAACATTTTGTTTTTTGTTTGTTTATTTCTATCCCCAAAAACATATTCACCCCACACATGCCGGATGTTTCGTCTCTTGAAATAGAAAATCATCGTTTGTTGTGTTTAATCGATGAGGACGTTGAGCTAGCCGTGCTAGCAGGATGGCTCTATACACAGCAGTGCTACTCCAGCTCTTTGTCCAGATGTTCATGTTCTTCTGTGAAACAACAGCTGTTTTATGTTCTGCGTTTTGTGTCCAACAATCTGGTTTATGACAAAGTGAGTGAAACGCCCCTCACGCTGAGCTGGGCCTGCTAGCTGGCTGTAGACTCTTCAGTTAAATCGTTAAATATGAAAATGATTGTTCCTCCTCAAAATGTTTGAATTGGTAAATCTCGTTCACATAAGGGGTGAATATATTGTTGGGCAACTGTAAACCAAGCTGCTGCAGGTGTCTTTTTTTCATATCACATGAACTCTTGTAACTGAATTAGCATCTCTGGTTTTCTGACATCAGCTGTACAAACTGCCTTCACTCTAAAGATCCCAGAAAAATGAACCAGAGGAAAATCTCTGTAATGTTCCACATGTTTGGCCACAGTGTTGTCTGATAAATATCATTTGTCTCTCATGAAGCGTTAAGCCGTTCGAACATGGAAGGATGAGACAGACATTGTTGTATGTCCCCAGTTCACGCGGACACCATGTGTGTGTTTTATTTCTGGTTGGGGTGTTAGCCTGAGTTCCCTCTTGGTTGGAGCACAGTTGTCATCAGGTTTTACTTTGAAAGAGCCTGAGCATGTGTTCCAGAGAAACTGGACCTTTCCCTCTGTACAGTAGGTACCTCGAGTGCCTTTCTTCAAACAGCAGATAATATTTGTTTCTTGACTTGCACTGTGACTTGTAGAACCTTACTAACCCGCCCGCCCACCTGATCCGTCCTGTTCCATCGAGCTCCCTACAACTCTGGCGCACAAACCCGGTTCCTCCACCTCAGGCTGCCAGTAGTCAATGCAAGTTGAAACTACATTTCATATTAAGCCGTTTAGATTGACCAGATAGTGTTTTGTTGTTGTTTAATATAGGAGTTGCCTTAAATGTGTTTTCTTTTTTTTTACGTGGTAAACTTTTACATTTGAAAGAGAAAAATCACTGCAGACACCCGTGAACGTTTGGTGAAATCTGGTCGTTGTCAGTCAAAGAAATGCTCCAAAGCGGGATTGTTGGTGAGACAGTGACAGTTGTTCTGTAATGCACTTTTGGTTCTGACCAGTATTACTTTCAGTCTAAACATGGGATGCGTCAGCAACACGAATTGCAGTCATAAATCTCACTCTGGGTTCATTTAATCCAGTTGGGAGGCCACAAGTTGGACTCAGGAGCTGATTTGGTTTTATTTTGAAAGGTCCGATGTTCCCTAAGAGCTGTGGTTTTCTGTTTTTAGAGGTTTGCTAAATCAGGTCATGTGAGCCGGAGCCTGTGTGCATTTGGACCGAACAAACTAACCTGCACCCTGATCATGGGCAGACTTAGACCCAATTAGCAACACTGTCCACTCAGTCTAGTGGATCGCATGCCTTCTTATGCAAATTTTTATACAAGATTTGTTGAAACCTTTTTAATATGCATTTACTTTAATTTTTTTAAAGTATTGACATGAAACTCGAGTCACCTTTTTCCTTTGAACATTGATGCAGTTAAACAGTGCAGTAGCTGAGCACGTTAGAACGGTAACCTTTCTTCCTGGCGTTGTGTTTTATGAACGGTTTTAGCTCATTTAGTTTAGGTCTTAGTTTGAACTTGGCTAATGCACCATGCTGAATGTTGGGGGGCTCGATCCAGTCTCATTGTCAACATTGTGTCATTGTCCTCTCCTGGGGAACAGTCCTCGGCTTCTGTTTGGTCAGACTCTAAAGGTGAATTTATCCAAAGAACACAGCAAGCGTGCTTTTGTATTTGGAAGTCCTTTCTGTTGAGTGAGTCGATGCATATCATTTAGAAATTAATTTCTGCATCAGCATTGTGTGCATTCAACAAGCTGGAAGAGGACCACGTGTCTGCAGCTGATCAGTTCAGCTCTGAGGAAATCCGTTATGCATTACAAATGTTCATCTCCGGTTCCCTCTGTGGTTCTTATTTTGGAAACATCCAGTAGTAGTTCAGTCCGACTCGACTCTTTTCAGTTGTGTAGTTTTGAAACGATCAAGTCATGATTGTGGCCTTCTAGTATTTTGTCGAAACATGACATCAGTCCGTTGTTACTGCTTCACCATCCATCCTGTCTGGACCCAACTGTACACGTGAAGCTTTTACCTCATCCACAGCTAATTCCATTGGGGGTGTGTTGAGTGCAAAAAAATAAATAAGTAAAAAATAAGAAGTCTTTTTTTATCTTCCATTTGGTGAGATGCATTGTAGCGATATGAATAAAGAAAAAGTTCACCTGGTGTGCTGAATAATGTGTAAATTGGTAATTACACGATCTGAATATTTGTATAATTGTTTGTATTTTTTCATAATGATTTTGGAAAGGAATGTGTTTATTTTTTTGACTTCTGTTCCAGATGTGTCTTCTGTTGGCCTGACATTGTGACTGGTCTGGTGGGATTCTTACCTCTGTATTGAGCCTCTTCTGTGATGAATTCTTTGTATGCAGTGTTTAGGAAATACTGTAGGGAACATGGGGAGGAGTTGATATTAGGAGCATTTGATCAATTTGTATTTATTTATTTTATCATTTTGTTAATAAATTGTCAAAAGAAACAAGTTTCACGTGTTAATTTTTAATTTCTTACTAACATCTCTAACTTTTACAGGGTTTTCCAGTGAAATTAAATTTCCCTTTCATTTCAGTTCATTATTTTATTTGTGCGTGTCAGAAAAAATATTCGAAATAAATTGTTAATGAAGGTTACAATGAAAAATAGTGAAATATTAAGGCATTATTCTGTCTCATCTTTACTTTACTTTACTTTACTTTACTTTGCTTGGCAGACGCTTTTATCCAAAGCGACTTACAAGAAGAAGACACCA
>JAUMTR010000024.1:20496131-20508294 GCA_032270685.1 Microctenopoma stevenorrisi | reverse complement strand
CATTTCATTTGCAGATCTGAGAGAGCGTGTAGGAGTGTAACTTACCAGTAGTGAGTCAAAGTAGGATGGAGCAGATCATCCTGAGTTTATTATCACAGGAAACTGACAAATTAACTGATGAACTCTTTCTGTAATGAAACTGATAGCAGCATCAAAAGGGGACAAGTATTTGCCCTGGGCCCTTAGTGGGTAAACACCAAAAGAGTATTTCAACAGAAGCTTCATATAAATCACAAAATCAAAGAATTAAGCATAAAATAAAGTTAGAATAGACTAATAAACGCTGTGCTGATCATTACCGTAAATGTGAAAGGTGCAGCATGTTCTTTAATGTTAAAAAATACAGAATACAGTATATCCACATAAAGTCAGTGTTCTTGCAGAAACGAGGAGTTTTGTTATATAAAAAATATAAAGGAAGTAAGATAACAATGCTTGAAGGCACGTAAGCTTTCCCCGGACCAGACTCAAGGCCTGTGCTGCACGGTAAAGTGAGCGGTGGACACCTCTACTCATCAGCAGAGTGGCGCAGCGGAAGCGTGCTGGGCCCATAACCCAGAGGTCGATGGATCGAAACCATCCTCTGCTAAGTTTTTTTTTTTCTTTTTAGTTCTTTAACCAGCAACTCATTACAAAGACAGCAGTTCAGTCCACGCAAAATCATACTTGTTCTATATTTGTATTTTATATTTTATTGTATACTGTTTTGTCATGTAACGTTACTGTAATATTAATAATCTTTTAGGAAAAAAACGGCTGTTTTCTAACCTTTTAACCGTATCTTTTTGTTGTCAACAACTACAACAAAAGGCTCGATAAAATAGGATCCAGCGGCGTTAAACGTGTCATGTGAAAAGAATTTAAAAGATAAAAAGTCGGCTTCCTGTAACCATGGCGCTTGTTCGGAGGCGTGACGTGATCGGTTACGGCCAACGTCACGCCGCGGTGTCTTCTGGGAAGCCGTCCAGTCCTGCTCGTTCAAACGCCGGTGCTGATAAATGGTAGCCATGGCGGGGAGAAGCTGCTGCGTTAGAAACTGTCGCCGCAGGTCGCACGACCACCTCGGGAGGAAAATCCCCAACCGGCTTAGCTTCCACTGCTTCCCCGCCTGGAGGACCAACGAAGGCGCGGAGATATCGGCGCTGACCAGGCGGAGGAGGGCGGCGTGGGTGGCTGCCGTCAGCCGGAGCAGCATCTCGTTCAACCTCATCCCCAAGTCCATGAGAGTGTGTTCCAGACACTTCCACTCCGGTCAGTCCCACCCACGCGCTCCTGTCCAGCAGCTGTGGAGGGCAGTGAGTGACAATAGGTCTAAAGTTCTACTCCTCGGGTTCATCTGGTTCAGTTTGAAGCAGATGAACATGCTGAGGACCTCTAATGGATAAATGAGAAAAAGTACAAGCACACCTGTTGTGTTCACAGGTAAACCGGCTTATGAGATGCTGGAGTCAGATCCAGACTGGATCCCATCACTATACCTGGGTCACAGTGATGAGAGAACCAGACGGGCCGAGTGCCCGTCGCCATCCACGATGAGCGGTACACAAGGGTGTGGGACAGACGCAGAGCAGGACGTGTTTAACATGGAGACAGCGAGAGAAGGTGGGGCTGAGGCACCTGTCCGGTCAGTGAGTTCTCTTCTGTCTGAGCTCCAGTGATGACTAAACAGAACAGAAACACGGTTGGACTTGTTCACACGGAGTCATTTTAACATTAGATTAAATCCCGTTATGTTGCAGGTTCTGTGAGGACATCAGTTCTTCCCTGGAGCGAAATCAGGTCCGTGCTGCAGTCGGTCCTGCGGGGGAAAGTCGACACCAGGAAAAAGCCTGAAGACGGGACGCGCGGCCAACCTGGCAACAACACGGACGTCAGCTTCACGGTGAGAACATTCACACCAAACCTAAAGTGTTTCTAAAGCACATTTAAAACAGCTGACAGAAAAAAATAAAACACAATAGCTGTTACATAGAGACACACTAAAAACACATCACCTGTGGGCGGTGCCAGTCTCACTGAGAGGGGGAGAGCATTCCAGAGGGTGGGGCAACATGTACAAAAGCACGCTCCCCCCCTGAATGAATGTCATAAAGGGGCCACAGAGCAACAGGTGATCAGAAGTCAAGGACCGGGACAGCGCTAACAAACTGGTTAATTATTAACAGGAATCACAAACATCATTCCTCGTGGATGTCAGTGAGCCACAGGATGACATGTAAAGGAGCAGAACCGTTCTCAGACATACCAAAGCTGCGTGGTTTTCTATTCATGTCTTTCAATAATCGAGTGCATAAACTACAGATTGTACAAGTTAACACACGTGTGAGTGAATCAAACACGTCTCCGGAAGAAAAAGCAAAAGAAAAGGGAATAACGTGGGGTTTTGAACAGAATATCTCAAAAAAGGTTAATCCGATAGCAACTGGACGTAATCCTTTTCTCAAGTCTGAGTTGAGAAAGCCCTCTGGATAGAAGGAGAAACGTCGTCAAGAAACCTACAAGTCCAGTTGCTATCGGATTAACCTTTTTTGAGATAACCATGACCTGGATGACTGAGAACCTTCACAGATATGTTTTGAACAGAAGTATTTGCCGGAAGTGAACTGCTTTTGCCTGGAGGCTTTTATTCTGAAAATCCGTTACTGTAGGAGAGGAAACTGTGCAGCAGCTGCTTTCTGCGCCGACGTGTTCTTCACACACAAAGATTAACTTATGTTTCAGGATTTCTTCAGAAACTCTCTGGAGGCTTCACTGGAGGCCTCCAGCTGGTCCAGAGCCCAGTCACAGACCCCTGCCTCAGCCCCACAGGACTTCTACGTGGACCTAAACTGCAAAGCTTCACCTCTGAGGGAGAGGATCCAGACCCCCTCCACCTCTGTGTCCTCCTCTTCCTCCTGCCTGAACTGTGTCAGGCTGCAGACGCGGATCGAGGAGCTGGAGGAGAAGCTGTTTGATCTCACAGCAAAACGGCAGGACACAGAGACGCCTGTCCCACAGAGTCCTGGACCGGTCCACACAGAGCAGGACCGGTCTGGATGTCGGTTAAAGATGAAAACCGGTCAGTCAGAATGTAAGATGGATCAGAGCCCTCTGGTTCCCGGTGACCTGGGGCCAGGAACCTGTGGTCATAAATCAGTGAGCTGACTGTGTGTGTCCCCACAGGTACGGAGCCTCTCTGTCCTCCTCAGGAGCTTCTACGTGACGGAGACCAGGACATGGACGAGTCGCTTCCCTCCTGCCGGCGGAAGTTCCGCGGGGTTTCACGCTTCAACCCCGCCTGGCTCAAGATGTTCTGGTTCCTCCGTTACTCTGCCAGCCTGGACCAGATGTGGTGCCACGTCTGTCGCATCCACGCAGACGACTCCTGCCTGAACCTGTCGCTGATAAAAGGCTCCCGCTCGTTTAAGGTTGACAGCATCAAGAAGCACAGCCGCTGCCTCTACCACAAGAAGAACGTGAAGCGCTACAAGGCGCAGGCGTCTTCCTGCCACGTGTGAGCTCCATCAGCTGTTCAGGGTCGGCAGCAGGTTCCCAGCGATTCATCGTGTGTGTGTGTGTGTGTGTGTGTGTGTGTGTCTTTGTGTCCACATCAATCACCAAATAAATACTTAATAAATCATGATGACGTGTGACGTGTGTGTGAAAAAAGTACCTGCCTGTGTGAGTGTTCACGTGATGATGTCATCGGATCCTGTCCCAGTCGGCGGAGGCAGGTGCCCCCTCCCCCCCCTCAGCCTGCCTCCGTGTCCTGGTTCTGCTCAGTCTCAGCTGTTCCTCCTCCTTTAATGAGTAAATTCTGTTCACTGAACCGAAGCTTCAGCCTCGCGCTCTGGACCACACATGAAATGCGAACAGTGACGTCACGCAGTAAACGTACTTCACGGAGCAGTAACTCTACTTGATTACTTTTCAGATTCCGTTGTGCATGTCATTTCCTGTGATAGAACATGGTGGTCAAAGCTCGGGGAGGCGACTGACGCGCTGCACTAATCACGGGAAACTTTGCGGCGGCGCAGCCGGGGCTCGGTGCTCGGCGGCCGGGGGCGCACAGCGGAGCTTCGCCGGGAGACGGGGTCCGTGTGTCGGCTGCGTGTGTGCACTAGGTGGGTCTGTGTCGGTGGCCACTGTGGCCACTGAAAATGGCTTCCGAACACAGCAGGCACGTTGCCAGCAGCCTGCGGAGCGGAGCGTGGCGCAGATCCGCGTCCGCCGGAGCAGAGCGCGACACCGACACGAAGTTGAGTGTTTGTGTAGTGGTCTGTGGTCCGCACCCCCCCCCCTCCCAGCCCAGAGGACAGTCCTCCTGAGACCTCGGGATCCAGACAGTGAGAAAGAGTCTGTAGAAAACAGGGATCCTGTTCGGTGTGAAGTTAGTGATGAGACGAACCCGTGTTCTGCTGCTGCAGCGCTTCACCTGGCGTGTTCATGTTGGGTTGAACCTTTCAGCACTGAATCACCTTTTACCCTGTCGGTGTTTGAATGATGATGATACTGTATCAGATCATTTCACCTGCTTTTGTCCACAGAGGCCTGTGACGTGTCAAACCTGCTGGACTCCACCAACATGGTTCCAACATGAGCGACCAGCCGCCGGACCTCTGGTGTAAGCTCTGCTCTCTTTCGTTTGCTCAGTGAGTCCCTGTGAGCTGCTAGCGGGTTTCTGGACTCTGGTGTCGGTGCACAGTGGTCTGTGTGGATCCTGCACATCTGTCTGATTGGTGTTCATTTCACAGTACTTGGGTCCAGACTTTACTTTACTGTGAACCCTCACTGTGAGGAGACGCTTGGATGTGATGTCTTACATCTCATTAAACTCACAGAGATGAAATATAATGTTTAACCCTGTTTCCACATGTTCTTCACCGTTTAACCCTGAAACCTCACTGTGTTTGTCCTCCAGTCTGTGAGGAGTGTCAGGAATGTTTCCAGAAGGACTGTCCGTCCCACGGGCCCCCGCTGTTCGTCCCAGATACACCCGCGGCCCAGGGTTTAGCCAACAGGGCGGCGCTCACAGTCCCATCATGCCTGGAGGTCTTTACTGAGGGGGGCAGGGCAGACGTTCGCTGCTTAGATGCAAACATCCCCAAGGGTGCAGTGTTCGGTCCGTATGAGGGCGAGCTGGTGTCCAAAGACAAGTCGTCGGGCTTCTTTTCCTGGATCGTAAGTAGAACCAGTTGGAGTATAAAACTTTCTTATTTAAACAAATCAGATTCAAGCAGTTTTTTTCTGTTCTGATGTTTCAGGTTGTTGATTCCAACAACACGTATCAGTCCATCGACGCCAGCGATGAGACCAAAGCCAACTGGATGAGGTGAGACGAGAGACGACCAACGTGGTCGGGTGACACCCAACATGCTGGTTCTGTTTTCTCCCGTCATTGTGGAGATTCTGACACCATTCACCACAGATTGGTGGAAAACATTGTTAAACATCGTCGTGTTCTGATCAGTATCAGCGCGTGGACCTGGTTCACATGCAGCACATTATCAGGTGTATTTTAAAGGCACGTCTCACAGGTTTGAACTGTTGAAATCTTATTTTAGTCTGTGCCAGTGCAGAACGAAGCTGCTTTTCACAGCACAGTCAGATTCCCAATGCTCCCAACCCAATGCTCAGACTTATTTTAACCACGGTGTTGTCTGTCTAAACACGTAAAGAGCGGATTGTAAACCCATGTTCTCCAGGATCCTCTCCAGAGGATTGTACCGGATTACTACTGAAATGTTTCTGACCTCCAGGTTTGTCCGGACCTCATCGGAGGAGAGCAGCAGAAACCTGACGGCGTTTCAACGCGGTAAAAACATCTACTTCAGAGTGTGTCGGCAGCTGGTGGCAGGAGAGAAGCTCAGAGTTTGGTACAGCGACGACTACATTCAAAAGCTTCACTGCGTCTCTCAAGAGAGCATTGACCGCAACCTGGACACCGGTGAGACCATGGGAAAGACGGGCATTAAAATCATCACAGGGGTCAGATCTGGTACATTTGTTGGTTAATGGTTTATAAATCACAGCGTTTTAAATCTACAGATATTCATATACTATAAGGAATGAGTGCAGGCCAGAGTCAACAGCTGGTATTTCTCTGTTTAATGTTTTTATGGTACTAGTTCTTTTGAGCTTGAAGTGAAACATTCCAGTAGTAAACATCAGAAGAAACATTAAAATAATTATAACTGCAGAAATGTCTGCAGTTTCGACCACGAAATGAAAAATATATCGATTCAGTCAAACTTGTACAACATGTTTGATGTTTAACCTATAACAAAGATCTTCTGACAGTTTGTGAACTTCGGTAGCCACAGCTTTTAATACAGGTAAAATATTTATATTTAAATTTAAAGAAGCATAAAAAGAAAATGCTTGTGAGTACTTCAAGTTAACACTCAGTACTAGAAGATGTACTTTGTTTCACAGCTGGTCTTGTTTGAGTGACTCCATATTTGAATAGAACAGTTTTGTTCCAGATACAGGGAGGCCATCAGTTCTGCCCACCCTTCAGAAGGACTTCAAATCTCCCTGCTTGCGGTCGACTCTGCAGGCCAAACCCAGCAAACAACCTAGTGAAGAGTCAGATGGTCAGCCGCCTGCCAAGAGGAAGAAGATTGACCTCATCTTCAAAGACGTCCTGGAAGCTTCTCTAGACGACACAAGGAAGTCCAGGGCCCAATCTTCCCTGCCAGGGTATAACTCAGAAAGCGCCTTCAGTGCTCCTAAGCTAAAGGTGGAGGAGAACGAGGAGGAGACCCAGAGCAGCACAGAACCCTCCACCTCCTTTTGCCCCAACTGCGTCAGACTGAAGAGGAGGATTCTGGAGCTGGAGGAGGAGCTGTCCCGTCTTCGAGGACAACAGGGGGCTGCTGTCGGCACAGCAGCGTCTGAACAGACCCTGTCTGAACAGGATCAGGTCCCTCCCCACCCAGAGCAAGGCCCCGTTGAGGATTTTCAAGGTAGGCTGGGGTGTCCACGGATATTTGACTCATGTGTTGAGTTGATGTGTTTATGGAAACGTTTGACGTTCTGGTGGAATCTGACTTCAGCATGAGCGGAACAATGAAATGTTGATATTCTACTGTGATGTTGATCAAAGAGCGTTAAGCTGGTGTCAGAGTTTAATTATGTCACTTTGCAGGGATGGAGCCATTGACGCCCACTCAGGTGGTTCTGGAAGAAGATGACCAAGATATGGACTCTGCAGATGAGTCCATTGCTGCAGATCTTGTTATATCTCCAGAGGACTCATCAAAGCTTTCCTCCGGAGGAAGCAGACGGATTCGTCGTTTCAAGCAGGAATGGTTGAAGAAGTTCTGGTTCCTTCGCTACTCGCCAACCCTGAATGAGATGTGGTGTCACGTCTGCCGCCAGTATACTGTGCAGTCATCTCGCACCTCCGCCTTCATCATCGGCTCCAAGCAGTTCAAGATCCACACCATTAAGCTCCACAGCCAGAGCAACCTCCACAAGAAATGTCTGCAGCTGTACAAACTGCGCATGCATCCAGAGAAGACGGAGGAGATGTGCAAGAACATGACGCTGCTGTTCAACGCGGCATACCACCTGGCTGTGGAAGGACGACCCTTCTCAGACCTCCGCTCGCTGGCGGAGCTGCTGAAGAAATGTGAACTCAAGGTAGTGGACCAGTACATGAATGAAGGAGACTGTCAGGTCCTCATCCATCACATTGCTCGGACCTTAAAGGAGGACCTTGCTGAGAAGATGCGCCTGTCTCCCTTCTTAAGTGTCATAATGGATGCTCAAAATGACGACCTGTTCTCAGACATGGTGGCCGTCTATGTCCAGTTTTTAACCAACGAGGGCTTACCCAACACAGAGTTCCTGTCTTTGCAGAGACTGAGCTTGGCCAGTGTGGATGGATACCTCCAGGCTATGGATCGAGCTTTTGCTGTCCTAGGCTTCAGGTTTCAGGACTCGCTTGTGCTGGGTCTGGGGGTGGATGGCACGAACATCTCTTTAGGAATGAGGGCCAACCTATACATAGCTGTGCAAAAGACTCTTCCCTGGATTCTCTGCCTTCCAATAATGATCCATCGACCTCATCTGGAGGTGCTGGATGCCATCAGTGGGAAGGAGCTCTCCTGCTTAGAGGATCTAGAAAACAACCTCAAGCAGCTCCTCAGTTTCTACCGCTACTCTCCCCGCATGATGGCTGAGCTGCGATCCACTGCTCCGACACTGTCGGAGGAGACAGAGTTCCTTGGAGACATCAGGGCAATTCGATGGATCATAGGAGAACCAAATGTCCTTAATGCACTCATCAAAGATTACCTGGAGGTGGTCGCACATCTGAAGGAGATCAGCAGCCAGACACAGAGGGCTGATGCTGCGGCCATCGCACTTACCCTTCTCCAGTTCCTCTTGGACTATCAATCCGTAAAGCTCATCTACTTCCTCCTCGACATCATAGCTGTTCTCTCACGACTAGCCTTCACATTCCAGGGAGAATACCTGCTGGTGTCGCAGGTGGAAGCCAAAATTGAGGAGGCTATACAGGAGATAGGCCAGTTGGTGGATTGTCCTGGAGAGTATCTGCAGGAGTTTGAGGAAAATTTCCGTGAAAGTTTCAATGGCGTTGCTTTGAAGAATCTGCGTGTTGCAGAGTCCAAGTTTCAGTCCATTCGAGAAAAGATCTGCAACAGGAGCCAAGGCATCCTTTCCCAGCGCATGGACCTGCAGAGCTGCTCATTTGCCAAAGCCTGCAAGGTCCTGGACCTGTCCACCTGGCCTCACAACAGGGAGGACCTACAAGCCTACGGCGAGGAGGAAATCCAGTGGATATTGAACCATCTGGAGTCCATTCCCTCTGCAGGTCAGGAGGGCTCCAAGGCCAGAACGGAGACTAGAGGCAGCCTGGTGGTGGAGTGGAAAGATCTGAAAGCAGACTACTGCAGCATGAACGGTTTTAAAGAGGTTATCAGTCACATCTGCAGGTACAAGCAGCGCTTTCCTCTGCTGAATCGAATCGTGCAGGTTGTCAGGGTCCTGCCCAGTTCTACGGTCTGCTGCGATAAAGGAAGAGTGTCTCTACAGAAGATGTGTAAGAGCAATCGTTCGCGGCTGACCCTGGAGCAGATGAATGACCTGCTCACCGTGTCTGTTAACGGCCCACCCATCACTAACTTTGACGGGAAGAGAGCGTTGGACAGCTGGTTTGAGGAGAAGTCTGGCAGCAGTTACTCTCTCTCAGCGGAGGTGTTGAACAGGATGTCGACTGCTGATCCGAAATCTGTTTTGCACAATGTTGACGTTAACACCGAATTTTTCCCTGATATGTAACAAACCATGTGGTGTTTTAACAGCAGACTAACTCTACTTCAGTGACAGAAACGTAAAGCCCACCCAGTTGCCTCTAAACACCACCTTTGGGATTTAAAAATAAATCAAGAGCAGGAGCACAGGTCCAAGGTAAAACATAGAAAAGTAACAAAGCAGCTTCAGAACCACGAGACATGTTTAAATTCCGAGAGCTGTGTGATGAAATTCAAGAAACGCTGTGAAACATCTACAGAAAATAATTATTTAATGCACATTTTATTCCCCATCGAACACATATCAGATGTTTCAACAGAGAACGGTTGTAGATAATACATGAAAATAAAACGCCTAAAGACTCCACAGGAAAAACAACCAGTAAGTCACAGTGAGAAGCAAAACATCAAACTGACCACAGCGAACCCAGCAGCTCAGCTCTGAAAGGTGTGTGTTCACACGTATATCAAACGGATTCAGTCGTGTTAAAGCTTTATATTTGTATTAGCTGCTGCTCTGTATATACTGTACAAACTGTGGATAATTGAAAAGCTTCTGATGCAGTTTTTAAGATGCAGTGATTGTGTCACAACGAGAGAATGAAAGAACCAAAAGAAAAGGTGCTATCCTGCTGTTTCCCCTCATTTGTTTTAATATTTACTGCAGAAAAGGACTGATTTCTCTCTTTGCAGCTTCCACTTTGTTTGACCGTTTCAGCAGCTTCAGTCTTTGCCAAAGCTTCAGCTTCAGATATTTCAGATCCATTTGAAACAGTGCATGATGATCTTCAGTTGTAGTATTTGATAATGAACTGCGATGAAATGAGGCAAACTTCACTTCATTCTTTAACAAACCTTTGGGAAATGTTGCTTCGTGCCCTTAAATTCATGAGTTCAACATTTTGGGAAATAAATTTATTGGGCTTTTTTTGTGACACGATTAGTCTCATGACTGCGCATTAATTCCACAGGCTAACTGTAACCATCACCTCATTTGTTCGTTCCTTTACTTCACACATTAATCAACATCAGATGATGTTGGTCACTTAGAACCAAAAAGCTCGTTTCAGAGAGCGAGAGAGAGACATGGACGGATAACGTAGCGGCGTGTTAGAGGCCTGTTTTTCTGGGCCTCAGTCGGCCACGTCTTTTTAGATGAAAATGCCCGTGACTGCTTCCCAAAATGTTAAACTACTTATTAATAATAGCTCTGAAGCCTTTCTTTTGTATGAAAGCAGACCTGTGAACACTTGTTTCTCTGATCAGTTCGTGCATGTGTGTACTGTGTGCATGCAGGTGTTCCCGTCTAAATCCTTGTTCGTGTGCAGGATGCTATTCTGGTTTCTGGACGTCGTGTCAGAACCTGCACATAATTAACTTTACTGCTGCAGTTTCAGTCCAAAAACATTTGACTCATGAATGCCAATGTTTAGTGATTTGCCTTATGCTGTGTTATCTTTATACCAATATTTGTTGTTTGTTTTTATATTGAAATGCTTTAAAGGACATTTTAACAGACATTTTATGTGGAATGTCGTCAGCCATAATAAACAGAAGTGTAGTTTGTTTGAATTAAAGGCCGTGAAACACCAGTGTTACCTGTGTGTTTGTCTGTGGCTGCATCAGGAGCTCACGCTGTATTTAAAGTGTCAGCGTCTTTGTTTAGCTTCATGCTCCACGTGATTCAGATTAAAACACATGTAATAACAAACGTATTCATGTGTTATTGGAGCTGTTGTGTTGTATTTTCATCGGCTGAGGAGACCTGGCTCTGTGCTTTTATTTTGACATGTTAGTTTTGGACCAGCTCCTGCTTCTGATTGGTTGAACACTAGTCTTTGTCACCATGTAGAGTAAAAAAAGAATTTTCCCAACATGTTTCACAAAGCTTGTGTTAAAGCTTAGGGAACAGCTCATTCGAACATCTGTAACATGATCCAGTTTGATTCATTTCTACGTTTGCTTTGTCTTCAGATAAATGTCGTCCAGAGAACGAAGGATTCCTCTCTGGTGTGGTGAAAGTGCTAGGTCAGAGATCAGGGGCGAGGAGCCCGTCCTGGACTCCTGCTGCTGTGTGATAAAGAAACCCAGCTCCGCTCTCAGAGCTCAGAGGACGCGTTGGTCTCCAGGAGACGACGTTTGAAAAGCAGCTTTATCGGAAAGCAAAAAGCCTCCTGCTACGTTCAGCAGCCGCTTCCACTCAGTCTGTGGAAGAGGAAGGAAATGTGTCAACGCGTCAAGTAGCAGAAACAATGCAGAGCAGGAGGAGACCTGGCATATATTTCACGTCATAGAGCCAAAACTGGTTTTCAGTGTCAGAGCTGACTGAGACGTGGAGCAGGGATCTGCTGCTGCTGGGTGATGGAGACACTGTGACCTCTTTGTCAGTGTCTGTTCTCACTGTGAATAAAGCTGAATGAATCGATCTTTGTCCACAGGCGTCTGTTCACTCGTTGAGCAGCGTCTGCAGCTGCCTGGAGCCTGACATCACCTGCTGCAGCAGGATTTGTACGGACAGTGTCTGCAGTGACAGACCTTCTCTTTTTCCCTTTGTACTGCAATATTATGTGAGGACACGTGGTCTCTCAGCAACACTGCTGGTAAAACCAACACGAGTTGATCCAGTCGCTCTCTCCTGTAGAACTTTGATGAAGTGAAGAAGTGTGTTGGACACAGAAACTTCTTCATGGAACCTGAGAACAGCAGCTGAGCTGGTTCTTATTCATTATACTCAACTCCCCCAGTACAAGGAAACACTTCATTTCCTGATGACACACATCTTTATTTATCTATGAAACCAGTCATTTAGTCAAACTTCTCTCTCTGGTCTACTTATGGTTCCTAGAGTTTCTAAATGTAGAATGGGAGGCAGAGCCTTCAGCTATCAAGCTCCTCTCCTG
>JAUMTR010000024.1:20482669-20496031 GCA_032270685.1 Microctenopoma stevenorrisi | reverse complement strand
GATAAATCTTGATCAAAGATTACCCCAAGATTCCTCACAGTAGTACTTGAGGCTAGTGTAAGATCATCTAGTGTAATGTCATTTTTGATGAATACCTGCTTTATATTCTGTGGTGTGTGGTCATGAAGAAAGTGAACACTCATTCATGTGGGAAACTGTTACTGTGGTTAAATGACATCTGAGACGTGCATGCTCTCAGCTGGGACGGAGCAGACTGTGTATTTTCACGTCAATTTAATATTTTCAAGAGTAATGTATGATAATGGTTTATACCAGTGGTGACATGTGGTTAGAGAGCATCTGAAAACGGACTCACACATGCGCCACCATTGGTATCGAACATGAGCTTTGGGCCAGTGACGGGATGTCAGGTGTGATTCTGGCGTGTCAGGCCTGTTGCGTGGGTCTGTTGTCATGCGGACCAGAGCAGTGTTCATACATTTACCTCACAGTTATATGTGAGGTAAATGTATGAATACTGATAAGCGTGTTTTTGAGAGTGGCAGGATGAATCTCAGTTCTTTCAACGACGTGGGATAAAACATATTTAAAATAAAATATTCTACATCCTGCTCTATTGCGAGAAATGAATCCACGCGTCTTTACGACGCGTTAATTCACATTAGAGAATCAGGATTTCGTCTGTAAAGCCAGGTTTGATGCTAAAACCTAGTGACCCACTGTGAAGCTTTGGCGACCCCTAGTGGGGGTCAGGACCCCCAGGTTGGGAATCATGAGGTCTGTTTTTAAACCTTTAGTTTAATTAGCTCAGCTCTCAGATAGAGCAGGATACACTCACAGACATACTACACCACCGTGGCCCCCTCCTCCTCTCGAACACCACTGTTTGCTACCCGCTTACTTCCTACAGGGAATTTCTGTAGTAATACGACCGTATTCCATCCCTGCTACAATCATTTAGAAACAGGGGAATTATAATGAGGCTGCAAAGCAAACAAGCAGGAATAAGGAAAATATGCCCAGTGAGAGATTGAGTTTTATTCCGTTTTATTGTAGGAAGGGAGGAGGGCGCGTCCAAACAGAACACCCGTATGAGACATAATGATGAAAACCAACAATGACACAACTACAGTGTGAACAACAACCGCACAAATGACTGTCACTAACACGAGGCTGCAACGTGTCGACGAGCCCTCAGGACGGACGGAGAACCGTTTATAGTCTGGTATCAGTAGAACTCCTGCAGGTGCTGGACGACCTGCTCACAGCTGGAAATCACCTGTGCCCCCCCCCCACCACCACCACCACCACAGCAGATCAATGTGTGTTCATTTATTTGGTCCAGTTTTCAGCCTCCCCAGTTTTTCCTGGACTGTTGGGGGACACTTTGACATGTGGCCAGGAGGAGTCGTGCGGTGAGCTGGGGGTTGATGGGTGGTGGTGGGGGGGGCTGATCTAATTTTTGCACTTCCAGCTGTGAGCAGATCCTTTGCTGAACTTCATGTGCTCACGTTTACAGTGTCAACATGTTTAACACCTGCTTGGAACAAACTGGGACGTGTGTTTTCAGTCACTCATGTCTCCCAGTCCGTCCTCTTCCACCTGCCGTCCGATCACCTCCAGCTGCACCGTCTTCTTTTGTCCTTTCTTCTCCACCACCTCTTTGTCCGGTCTCTCCGACTGGACGTACCACGGCTGAGGAACGGAGCTTTCACAGGCTCGGCCCCCTCTACGGAAACCTCCTCTACCGGCACGGACCAGGCCCCATCCCTGCAGGTGGACATCAGACCCCCCCTCCTGGACTCCTCGGGTCTGGTCCAGGTCTTTGGCGCTGAGAGACGACATCCTGACGGGAATGGTGTTGCCGAATTTAGAGTAATCCACACAGTACCGGCTGTCCTCCTCCGTTATGATGGAGACAAAGCGCCTCCCCCACAGGATCTCCTCGGGGGTGTAGGAGGTCCGGGCCTGCATGCTGATCCCTGTTGTCTCCACCACACCTACAGAAAGACAAGAGAACACTGCATTTAGACCTGTAGCCCTACTTTTACAACGCATCCCTGGTTTCAGGACCTTCCAGGATGACGATGATCTCCAGGTCCTCGCTGGCCAGAGACTGGGCGGACAGTTCATACAGAGGACTCCCTCTCTCTATGGTGTGGCTGATGATCAGAGGAGAAACCAGGAAGATGCCGTTACTCCTCAGGGGGTTCTCCACCTGGATGTCCAGCTGGCACACCGGGATCACCTCCCCCTCTGCTGTCACCGTGCGCCGGATCACCTGGATGCAAAAAAACAACGTGTTGGAAATAAAGAATCCTGCACAAATTTGCTTCCACGCCCTGTGAGAGCCGGACGTTCAGCTTTCTGCAGGCTTTGCCTGACACGGCCCTGCTCACATCGTAAACTACCCATGATGAAGACAGCGTGATACGGCTGAAAGACGTCACCTGCAGCTGAACGGTGGCAGAGATGATCATACTTTTTCTCAGGTCTCCGACTCTGAACATGAAGGTGGGCCGACCATTTCGAGGAGCGATGACGGCGTTTCTGGAGAAGATGAGCGTCTCTGCGCGGCGGTTGGCCTGGGCCGTCTTCATGAAGACGCAGCCGAGCATCACAGCGTTGATGATGAGCCCCAAAATGTTCTGGATGATCAACACGGTGATGGCCACAGGACACTCCTCTGTTACCATCCTGCCACCAAACCCGATGGTCACCTGGAGCGGACGCGCCAGAGTTAGAAAACAACAGGCTCCACCCAGCTCGGTCAGGGACTCTAACACCTCACCTGCACTTCGATGGAGAAGAGGAAGGCAGACGTGAAGGAGTGGATGGCGGTGACGCAGGGGATGAGGCCCGGCTCGCCGTTGGGGTCGCGAGGCTCCAGGTCTCCGTGAGCGAAGGCCAAAAGCCACCAGATCATAGCGAAGAGCATCCAGGAGCAGAGGAAGGCCGAGGTGAAGATGAGCAGGGAGTGCTGCCACTTCAGGTCCACCATGGTGGTGAAAACATCCTGCAGGAAGCGGCCCTGGAGTCCAGCAGGAAGACACGATAAACACTAAAAGCCACAAGAGTTGTCCTACAGATGTCCTACTGTGTGGTTTAGGTTCTCCCACCTGCTCTCTGATGTTCTTGTGAGCCACGTTGCAGGATCCCGTCTTTGTGATGAAGCGGGCTCTCTGGGATTTGGTGCGGCTGCGGTTCGGCTGGTTCTGGTCCTCCGCCAGACGGGTCAGCAGGAAGCCGTCCGGCAGGAGGCCCTTCCTGGCCAACATGATGCTGCTGGACAGTTCGGGAGAAATAGGGAGAGCTCGCAGGACTGTAGAAGTATTTCAATCAGCCTCATTAAAAGAAACGGGGTGGACAAAATAACAGAGACACCTGATAATAATAACGATTTACAGAATCAAAGTCACTTTAAAAAAATAAAATGTACAAACTGCGTTTTTCTCAGTTTTATTTCATATTAAACAGCAGGATTATCGATTGATCAATCGATCAATAACACAAACAGAGCAACCTCTGCTTCATCACTATCATCTCTACACGTTCAGTTTTATGATTCATGGTGAAAATTAATTTTCGCGCAGCAGTGTTTTATCAACACTTCAGCTTCGTTAACACGGACAGTGTGAGCGGTACGGTGGCCGGTGAGGCTTTAAAATAACCTGACATCAACGACGCAAAGCACGAGAGTCAGCTGCCGTAACGTCACTCTGGGTGATGTCAGGTGTGTCCGTAAACACACACAGCTGATGAACACATTACCTGTTGTCTGGTGTGACGAGTTTATTTATGTACACGACACAAACGAGGCGGACTCCATCGTTCAGCCGTCAGGATGCTCATATGACCCCGAGTCAAGGTGAACCTGACTGCAGGTGCGGCTTCCGGAAGGAGCCTTCAAAGTAAAAGCAAACCTGCTCTGGCTGCAGAGAAAATGTCGATGTCTTTCTTAAACAAAATAAAACCAACCAAGAAAATGTCACAGCATCGTTTCCACGCTGACTAGAGACCAGCCAGATGTTAATAGAAAGTTTAGAAAATCGAGTACAAATGCAAACAAGTAAAATATGAATTTAACCAAATGTCCTTTTATTGTCAACACACTACATGTGCAGAACATAAAAATGCTGTTTCTCACCTTTGTGGTTCAGTAAAAAGAAGTAAAAGTATACATTGAGATAAATGACAGAACTTAGAAATAAACCTATGTACCTACCTATGGAGCAGCCCCTGCACAGGACAAACAGCCTGCAGCGCAGGTCATCGGCGCAGCTCTCTGCAGGACCCGATTCATTTTGAAGGTCGGGTTCAGTAAGTTCCGGTGCAGCTTTGTGTGAATGTGTTGAACTTGATTTGTTCGGTGGTTTCGTGCCGCAGGATGCTGAGCAGCTTCAGTCTGCACAGCGTAACACAACATTACATCATTCAACTCAACTTTATTTATATCGCAGCATAAAAACAGGCCACATAGATCAACAAACAGGAAGCAGCCAGTACGACACTGAGCAGGTTGGTGGAACCAGCAGCTGCACACTGGATCTCACACAACTCAGAGAGGAAGAAGCAGAAGAACCGTTAAACTGGGAAGGTCTTTAGTCTGAGAGTCAGATAGGCTGTCTGCTTTCTGAACCTGAAGAAGAGGAGGAGCTTGAACTTCAGTGATTTCTATTTGCCAATAGCTCAAACGTTTCTTTCAGTCACGTCATAAGATGTTTAAAATCCCTCACACAGGGATGTGAGAAGCAAGTTCCCTTTGGCTTAGTGACACCACAGCCTGGTAGCTCAATGGGTCAGTATGGATGCAAAAGGTTGCAGGTTCCAAACCCCGCCTGACTCCTAGTCCATCCACTACCAGGTGTGTCCCTGATCCAGACACCCAGCGCCAGCTCCCTGGAAGTCGCTCTGGATAAAAGCGTCTGCCAAGCAAAGCAAAGTAAAGCAGAGTAAAGTAAAGAGTTTTGAATCTTGCAGCCTTCATCTCCTCAAAGCATCAAAGAAGACACTTCGTTTACTGTTAGAACTTGTTCTGATGCTAATAATATAAGACAGTAACAGTAACTTTTTTTCTACCCAGTTTATGTGCTTAGACTGTGCCAAGCCCCGCCCCCCCGAGGGGCGGGTCACGTGACGGACAGCAGGCCCGAGCCGTGTTATCGAACGCACCCTCGCATCAGCGCAGCGGAAACGGGATGCGGGCTAGCTCCGGTAACGGTAACGGCTCTGTTTACTCTTTATTCCACTCCTGTCCTGATGACGTAAGACACCGTTAGATGCCGGGTGACAAACGGAGCCAAAACTAACTGGAACCGGTGTCGTTTAGTGGCGGGACGCTCGTGTCTGTTTGGTTTTGTGGGTTAGATTAGCTTCCCGTGCTAGCTAGCAGCCTGCTTCTTCCTGCGGTCCATCCTCAGAGGAGACAGACAAACACCGCCTGGCTGAGGCTGCGCTAAACCTCCACCGGGACACACGATGGGCGGAGGAGCGCTGCTGTAAACAGCTGGTGGACCTACAGATGTAGCTAGCATCAGGCCTGAGTACCAGCCTCCTTGTTTCCTTTTCCCTCGCTGCTCCTGGACCACAGACCCGCTCTTCGTGGTCACGATGGACTCGGGCCTGAATCCGCCGCTGCCAACATTCGCCGAAAACTCCTACAAAAGTAAGTAATCGCGGTGTAATTACACTGGGCATGTGCAGGTTCTCGTGCTCAGGTGAGCTGTTCACCTGTCAGTGACCTTTGACCTCCTCCGCCTGCAGTGACTGAGGAGGATGTGAAGAGGCTGATTGAGTTCAGAGCGTCCAACGAGGCTCTGTTCACCGGGAAACGGAACTCTGCTAAGATAGCGTGGAGGTATGACGCAGGCTTTGGTTGTAACTCCTGTCCTGTGGATTTATCAGGTGTAAACTCCCACCTGTGAGTTTCCCTCTGAGCTGACCGGCCTCTGTGTTCCCCAGCACCATCCTAAAGGGTCTGGGTCTGGAGGGAAAGCTCACAGCAGACCAGATTGCGAAGAAATGGGACAACTTGCGGACTAAATACAAGGTAATATACAGATATAAGATGTTAATCACTACGATGAACGTGCTGTAAAGTGTGTGTGTGTGTGTGTGTGTGTGTGTGTGTGAGACCAGAATAACCCAGTGACCTCAGGTCTTACCGTTATTGTGGCTGTTAATCACGTCGTCAGCTAAGCTAAGATGCTAAGGAGCTAAGCTGGACGTTAGTGACTAATTTCTGCTGTTCCCTCACGTCTCCTGTGCTCGCTGGGAATTTTACTCTGCTGCTAAAACACCTGCTGCAGCTCCCGGTCCCGGAGTCGTGGACCTCCTTAGGAGGTTGCAGAGACGCTCTCTGACTTCCAGAGTGGTTCTTCTAAGCAGAACGGTCTTTTAATAACAGGTGTTTCTGTTATTTTGTCCACCCAATTTTTCGCAGTAACACGCTCCTGTGATAAACCTGTCTCATCCTGCCAGTATGTATCTTACAGGACCTGAAGCAGCCCTACCAGGGCAAGGACAACATCGGGGGTGTCATAGAGTCCTGGCCCTGGTTCCACATCATGGATGAAGCCATGCAGGGGCGGCTCTACAACAGCAACCTGGTGCTGAGTCCAGAAACGGCCGGGAGCACCGCTTACCGTGGCAACAACCAACCTAGCCAGAACCAGGAGAACACGGACATCCTGGAGTTCCTCATCAAGACCGAGATGGAGGACACGGTGGCAGCGGAGGCAGCGGAGGAGGATGGGACGGTGCACACAGGGGCTCCATCTGCTGAGGGGGTCCCTATGGGCTGGAGGAGGATGAGCGAGTGCTCCTATAAAAGTGAGCACTGCTGTGTGAAACTTCTCTCTTTCTTTCTGTTTGAGTTCACATTCCTAAACCTTCTTCTTCTTCTTTTATCTCTCGCCATCAGTGACTGAATCAGAAACTGAAAGAATGATCAAACTCCGAGCCGCGAACGAGGCGCTCTTCACCGGCAGGAAGCACTCAGCCAAACCGGCCTGGAGGTGAGTGAAGGTCCAGACTACCTGCACCAGGCCCGGCAGGTTCCTTTCAGGCACGTAGAGCTGAGTTCAACCAGGATTTCCTCAGAATTGTTAAAGTGGAAACGTCGCCGGGTGGTGTTGGTTTATTTCATCTGTTGTTTGTGAGGCTTCAGTCAAGGATTCGCCGTGTCTTTCAGAGCCATTCTGTATGAACTCGGCCTTCAGGGCAAGCTGACCACAGACCAGCTGGCAAAGAAGTGGGACAACCTGAAGAGACGATACAAGGTATGTCCAAGCAGGCAGCTGCACGTCCAGAAACAACCTCGACTTGTACTGGTCCACTGCTCAGGTCAGACCTTTCTTACTTTCTAACTCTAAATCTGACCTTTCAACAGACTTAGAGTTAGTGTAGTTCACGGGAACCGGAGCTGTGCAGGTTTATTCACACAGAAGTATTAATCCTCCAGAGGTGACCTAACACATGAGCAGAGCGTCTCCTGGACATGGACAGTCTGTGTCTCTTTGTCTATCAGGAGCTGAAGTTCCCCGCTCGAGGTGTGGAGACCAACCCCAGTTCCTGGCCCTGGTTCTACCGAATGAACGACGCCATGGAGGGACGCTTTGCCGGCGCAGCGCCCATCCTCACTCCTGTTGTAGAGGACGAAGACGAGGACTGCGAGCCGCTGTCACCGACGCCCAAGAAACGAGCGCGGCGGAGCAGAGGGGGAATGGCTGAGTTTCTGACAGAGTCAGAGATGGATCTGCTGGTGGATAACGAAGACAAAAGTGGATCCACGGCTCTGGGAGAGCTGCACCGGATCGCAGAGTTCACCTACAAGTGTAAGGAACGCCCTGTGTGTGTCTCCACGCTGTGGGCGGGAGTCTCTGCTCTTTTTTTACCTGATGCTGCCGTTCAGAGAGTCGACTCCATAAACAGAAAAATGTCTTGTGTTCCCACCAGTGACAGAAGAAGACACCAGGAGACTGATCGAGTTACGAGCTGCTAACGAGTCTCTGTTCACTGGAAGGAGAAACACGGCTAAACCGGCCTGGAGGTAAAACCAAACCAGGATCCTTCATAACTGTCAGAAGGTTTCATGTGAATCCTAATTACGCAGCTGGGACACGTTTGTCTTTATGTCATGAGTTTGTTTTGTCCACAGAGGAATCGTGAAGGAGATGGGTCTGACAGGGAAAATAACTCCCGACCAGGTCGCCAAGAAGTGGGACAACCTGAAAACCAAATTCAAGGTGACAGCAGTTTGTATGTTTAAGTTCAGCTGGTAAAATGACGCATGTGGGCTGCAGCGCCCCCTGGCTGTCATGTTGTGTTATGTGTTTCTGTTTGAGACGCATGTACACCAGAGGAATCCGAGGCTGAGGCAGGATCTCATCAGTCTCATGTGTCTCTGTGCGTCTGCAGGACCTGAAGTTTCCCCCTCACGGGATGGAGAACCAGACCAACCCGGCCTCGTGGCCCTGGTTCCAGCTAATGAGCAACGCTCTGGAGGGACGTCTGGCAGGGAAAGCTCCTCGAGTGACGCCCATCTGGAACAACGAGGAGGACGGTGCCTTTGTCTCGTCGCCTCCTCCAGACCGAGACTGCATGATGGCAGAGAGGAGCAGTGTGTCAGAGCTGGAGAGCATGGTGGGGGGAGACGGCGCCGAGGGCGAGGGGAACATCACCTACATCGACGCCAGCGGAGAGGAGTGTGCAACGCCCTCGGACCTGTCATACAAAAGTGAGGCGCAGATTGATGTCCGACATCATTATCGGTGAGCTGTAAAATGTCAGCAGTGTTCTGTTTTTGTGTCTCAGTGACAGATCAGGACACCAGGAGGATGATCAAACTACGAGCTGCTAACGAGGCGCTGTTCACCGGGAGGAGAAACGCTGCCAAAGCCGCGTGGAAGTAAGATGCTCTGTAGTGGGTAAATGTCAGACAGCAGGCGAACGTTATGACACAGCGTGTGTCTTCCCTGTCTCTCAGGGCCATCCTGAAGGAGCTCGGCCTGCAGGGGAAGGTCTCCACCTACCAGATGGCCAAGAAATGGGACAATCTGAAGAGGAGATACAAGGTCTGATCTGTTCACCACATTCAAACCTGGAAGCAACAGAGCCACACGTGTTTCTCTGCTGTGTCAGGCCACACACACAACTTCCTTAAGAAGATGTGACCCTCAGACTGACTGTAACAGAGCAGGATGTAGAGACCGATGAAGAAGACATCAGGAGGTCCATGGTTTTTGGTCCATATTCACAGTCGGCCTGTGGATCAGATCCTCTGGGTCCTACTGAGAACACAGATCTTTAAACACACACACATAGTTTGATTCTTTCCTCTCTGCTTCCTCCTCTTCCCCGTCTCCTCCCGCTCTCCCCAGGACCTGAAGTTTCCTCCTGTGGGGATGGAGAACGTAGCAGACGGCGCCTCCTCCTGGCCGTGGTTCCACCTGATGAATGAAGCCATGGAGGGCCGCCTGGCGAGCAGCGCCCCCCTCCTCACCCCGGTCACTCAGGATGACGAGCAGCACCCTGAACTCGCCCCCAGACCCAGGAACCTCCCTGCTCCTCCGCCTCCTCCCACCTCCTCCTCGGACTATGGACAGGAGGCATTTGGTGACGGCGCGGAGCAGAACCAGCACAGTTCTGAGGGGTGTGAGGGGCCACTGGGAGGCCTGGAGAGGGAGTGGGAGGTGGTGGAGAGGGAGAGAGTGGCGCTGGAGCGGGAGAGGGAGATGGTAGAGAGAGACAGGGCGGCTGTGGAGAGGGACAGAGCAGCTGTGCAGGCGGAGAGGCTGTGGTTGGAGAGGGAGAGGGCGGCGGTGGAGCGAGACAGAGCCATGGTGGAGCAGGAGAGGGCGGCGCTGGGCAGAGAGAGGGAGGTGCTGGACCAGAGAGCCTTGATGCTGAACTCTGTGGGACATTCTGGACACCTTAACGCCCTGATGTAGACCCTCTCAGTGTGGGGACTACTAACGCTGCACAGCTGCTACACCTGTGGAGAGCCACGCGTGGATGGGGGCTGTTTGTCTTCCGCACGGAGCTGGTGACTGGACATGAGCGCCGCCCGGGGGTCTGACGTTTTAGTCAGGTCTGCAGCACAGAAACGTCTCTGCAGAGATAAGTGAACGTGTGCGGCGCCATCTCTCTGATCCAGGTTTGTTCGTCTGTTTGTGTCTCACCGCGAGGAGACGACCACGTTGCTCTCTCTGTTCACCACACTGAGCTGCTAAAGCCGCAACACACGGACAGTTCAATGAAGCTAAATCAACAACAACATCTCTGACACAACTTGACATAAATGTAAGAGACGAGGTTTAATGATTCATTTCTGTGAAATCGACCTGTTTTTGTATCTTATGGTACTTTTCCTGTTCTGTTGTCTTCATTTTATTCTCAGTTTTTCTGGAGCGCACGTGAAAAGGAAAACGTTGTTTGTGTTGCATAAAACGATTAACTTCTGTTTTTAACGTTAGAAGCAGAATGCAGTGAGCTGCTGTATGAATACGGTCACAATAAAACACATGAGAGAAATAAAAGGAGCCCAACACTGAACCCGTGGTTCTGATCCTGATTTTCATTGGAGGCTGGATCGTGCAGCTCCGCCTGTTCCGACGCTGACTGTGGAGACGGACACGAGTGTTCCACCTCTGAGAACTGATGCTGAAACTTGCTGTGATTAATACTCTGGTTCATAAATGTTGGAAAGAAGAACCCACGACCTGGTTCTGAGCAGAGCTTCGTCACATCATGTGGACATCTTCAGACATAGAAGCTTCTTGTTTGGGTTTCTCTAATGAGCGGCAGGGAACCAAAGACATTTCTCCTTTATTGTGTTGCAGATTATTAAAAGGAATTCGATGAACTAATGCTGATGTGTTGTTGTGGATGAAGCTGCTGTCGACACGTTAAGAGTCAGAAATCATTACTGAGGTCATGATGAGGTTCAGCAAATATCCTTCATCATGAGTTAGATATGAATTGATGCTAACTACCACTAACACCACACGAGCTTTAACCAACTCCCCAGTAAAAGGACCAGGGCCCGAACCAGTCCTGGTTGTTCACCGGTCTGCTTCTCGTTCCAACGCGTATGCCATGACCTGCTGGTGCTGGACGGCCTGAAGTTTTCAGGCTGGACAGTGACGTGTGAACAGAAACGTGAGGTGTGTTTGTTTTCACTTTACGTTTTTATCTAAGTCACCAGCGCTAAAACTAGATCAAAGGGAACCAAGTCGAACACCAGAGACGCTCTGAAATATGTAAACTTGTGTGTCAGTAGCTGCTGTGACCTCCTTCTCTGCCCTGCTCATCGTCTTGCAGGGATTTGGGTCCATTCCTTCTCAGACTTGCTTCAGCTCAGATATGCTTGTTGACTTACTGCCTGAGCTGCTGCTTCGGGTCCTTCCAGAGATCCGTGTCAGGACGTGGACTCACCATTCCACGTCGCCCTGGTCCAGAGGTCCAGCAGGTCCACATCATGACGCTGCCACCACCACGTTCCACAGAGGGGATCAGGTTCTAACGCTGGATAAAGAGTTTGGTCGTCACCAAACATGACAGACTGTCATTACAGAGAGTTCTAACTTGGTCTCATGAGTCCACAGAACCTTGTTCCTGGTTGATCCACGTGTCCCTGAACAAAGTGGAGACAGGCAGCTCTGACACCATCACCATTGTTCAGTTCATTCAAACCAGTGGTTCTGAATGTTCTCCGTACACACACAGACACACGCACAGACACTCACACGCTACATAAGTGTAAAATGACTAAATCCATTCAGGCTTAAATGGCTGGTTGTGTGTGTGTGCATCAGTAAAAACCTCTGGATTCATTTGATGACCAGGATGTCATCGCCCACATGGGTGGAGCTCATTAGCCAGGACCAGGTAATCCGTGTGGAGGAGGGGGTGGAACAGGTTCAGCCTGCCTGTCCTGCTACAGCACCGGGAAGCGAGCGTGTCAGTGTGATCGGGACGTCGGCGGTATGCTCACTGTGAGAGTAGGTCAGTGCCAGACTTGTTTTTAACCCGGGTACAAACAGGCAGCTGTTTTCTGTCACTGAGGATTTATTGGAAACATTTTGACGAGCTGTGATTCACCGTGTGTGTAGGTATGCAGAGAGTACTTTACTTCACCTGGTGGTGCTCTCGCTCTTATTTAATGATACTGCTGGTTAATGCTGAGCTCGTAGTGGGTCGGGGAGGGGGGGGGCTGTTTAAGCAGTCTTTAATCACCATGTTGCTGTTTTTCTAACAGGAAAGATGAACGTGTCCAGACGACAGAACCTCCTTCACTGTAAGTTTTCATCAGGCTGCACAGCTGTTTCCTCCCTGTGGTTCCTCCCCTTTGTGTCACAGTCGTGGGTGGTGTTCAGACCTGCTCCTCACTTAACCTTCCCTAACGAGATCAATAAAGTGTCTCTGCTTATTACTCACTCAGATACACTCTGCCGATTTCCTGCAGTGTATTTTCAAAGTAAAGTAACTGATCTAATGTTTATTTAAAGATCAAAATACTTAAATCATTGCTGCTGCTACTTTTCCAGTTGGAGGTTTGGTTTAAGTGACACATGGATGGAATAGAGTTTGTGTTGTGTGTTTGTGTCTCTCAGGGATTGTGAAGTGCATGTTTGTGGTGGTTTCCATGGTTGTTTTCATCACATTCATCCTACAGAAAAACATCAGCCCGTTCACAAGTAGGAACTTTTCTTTTAATGTGTTAATGCTGTGAGGACACACACTGACTTGTCTCTTTGTCTCCCTGGGACTGTAACATCTCTGCATCTTCTGTGTTTCCAGCTGAGTGGCATCAGACCCTGGTTAAAGTGTTTGACAGGTCCAGTCAGGTTTCCAAGGCGCCTCAGAAACAGTCAGGTCAGTGACGACGAAGCTGATCGGGCTCAGTCAGCGTTCATGTGCACTCACACGTCAACCTCTATCTCTGTCTCCAGCTGGACCGTGCCCCCCGCTGCAAGAATGTCCCAGCGATCACTTCGCTTTCTTCGTCCAGAGCGGAGCCACGAATGCTGTGGGTCCGAAGATCTGCATCCAGAACAAGCTGTAGGTGTTTGTGATCCTTTCTACGGAACCTCAGGACTCCGAACCGTGTCTTCTTACTGTTGCTGCTTGCGTTGCTGACATCACATCGTTTTATGTTTCCCTCTGTTTCACCATCACTCTGCAAGTTCACCCAACTTTAGCTCTTTGCTCTCGTCTTGGTTTCTCTGTGCGTCTGCTTTGAAGGCCTCTCTCTGTCTCTGTCTCTGTCTCTGTCTCTCTCTCTCTGTCTGTCTCTTTCTCTGTCTCTCTCTCTCTCTCTCTGTCTGTCTCTGTCTCTCTCTCTCTCTGTCTGTCTCTTTCTCTGTCTCTCTCTGTCTCTGTCTCTCTCTCTCTCTGTCT
>JAUMTR010000024.1:20472467-20479967 GCA_032270685.1 Microctenopoma stevenorrisi | reverse complement strand
CCTTAACATCAGTGAGAAGGGTGTGGAATGAGCAGAAGCGTTTAGTATGATAAGAGCTCATTGTTCTTCTCTGTCAAGTCACCCTCAAATATTTGAACAGTAAGAGACCAGTAAGCTTGAGTGCAAGATTACAGGAAGAGCTGTTCCTGGTTTAGCACCTGTACCTGAACAAACAGTGGATTTCATGCCTGACTTACATTAACTAGACTTTCGAATTTACACTGATTACTGCCACGTCCGGCAGCAGCCTTCTCACTGTTCCTGTTCACAGGAGTAATACAACCTTTATTGATTTAGTAGTTTCACATAAAGCAGCAGGAACAAAACCATAAATACGGACTTCCTGCTTGTAATTAAACGTTGATTTAGTGAACGTTAACTAGTTTAAAATAAAGGAGGAGAAGAGAAATAACCAGCATCTGCGAGGAAACTGAAGTTTAATAGTTGTATCGAAGCTTTACTCTTAGTAAACTTTAAGCATGAAAGACTTCTATAGGAATCCACCTGTTTTATATTATTACATGCATGAAGTGATCACTGCGGGGGTCTGATCAGCGCGTGCTCAGGGGCCCATTAGGTCAGTGTCTGATTGAAAAATCAACCACAAAGACCAAACACAAGCTGCTGCACAGATACTGAAACTCAAGGAAAGACTCAGAAGCACAAGATGAGGACCGAGAAGTGCCATGAAGAGGTGCAACAGTACAAAAATACTGAACCAAATGAACCACAACAATCCACTAATGCTCAAACCGAAAACTGCCATAAAGGCGCAAAACTAAAACTACGTGTTTAATATTGTAACAGCTCAAACAGCTTTGTGTGTCGTGTACATAAGAGATTAGAGTTGGTGGGTTATGGGACTAAACATGGATCAGTCTGACACTTTTCTGACTGGTTTTCTGTCAGTGGCTAGGATTGAATTATTGCTTCTGCTGCATGACTCCTGTCCACCTGTGATTGTATTTAAAGGCAATAAAAAAGATTTTTAGACAACATAAGTTTGTTATGACGTCATAATATGAGATATATAATGTCAGGAAATATTCTATATTTACATGACATTCAGCCAAAATAAACTTTTGAATGTAAAGTTTAAATAATTACATTTATTATTCATATGAGTATAAGTTTTACAAATTATGTTTTTTTAAATATGCATTGCTCATTAGAACACAAGTAGTTTAAGACACTGTAAGGCTAAAAAACTTAAAGTAAAGGTCTTACAATTTTAAACGGTACTTGAGTACTGAGCATGTAATTACTTCCCACCAGTGGATACAGATCAATTATTTTGTCTTACTTTATGTTATAGTTTATCATATATATATGTTTTGTTATGTTATGTTTTCCACATTATAAAAGCTGTACCGATGGTTTTGATTAGACTGCTAATCAGTGTGTATATCATTTATAATGTTAAAAAACAAGCATTTTTATTATTGTAGGCTAATAATTTTAATTTAAGGTTTAAGATCTGCAAATAGACTTCACCCAAGAGACCCCGACGAGGATAATGGAAGGATGAGTATTTGTTTGTTTCCACCCGAACACTTTTCTAAAAGGACTCTGAGCCTTGGGTCTTATTGGTTAAACCAGCCACCAATTGACATAAAGAAAGAAATAGCGGAATATCTGATTGGTTGTTTCAGAGCGTTACGTGTGAGGTAAAACACAACGCTGATTGGCGGATCGAGGGACAAAACCGTAATGGCGGAGCTTTCTTTTAGTAACAGTATGGTAATATATTGTTTTTCATCAGGCGTTGAATAAAGATTACTTATCTACTACTTGTATTTTTACCTCGTAAAATGGCCACGTTAGTTCTGGACAACGGAGCCTATACTGCGAAAATCGGATACAGTCTGGATAAAGTCAGGTAAGTTGTAATGTGTTAGCAAAGAAGCTAACGTTACTGCTAATGTTAAACTCGCGGTCAGGAATAAAACTAGGTATAAAATAAGTCAACTTTAAATTCTCTGTAACACCTAACATTATTGTATATGTTAATATAAACACATAAGTAATTTACATAACAGGTACTATTTCACAGTTTCAACAGCGCATTGTAGGGTTTTTTTAGTTTGACATTCTTGGGGCAAAGAAGGTAACTTTATGAGTACTGCAGGCTTTACATTTCGCAGATCTTAGAAGCTTTGTCACTGTAAACTTGTTTCTTTCTTTCTCCTTCAGTGTCATCCCGAACTGCCAGTTTCGCTCCAAGACGTCCAGATTAAAAACCTTCACAGCCAATCAACTCGATGAGATCAAGGATCCTTCAGGTCTTTTTTATATCCTCCCCTTTCAGAAGGTGAGCTAGTGGAACCACATGTTGCACTGAACATCACATCTGCGCTGGTCACTAACAGCCTTACTGTCTCCCGTCCTTTTTTTCAGGGTTACCTGGTGAACTGGGACGTCCAGAGAAAAGTGTGGGATCATCTGTTTGGAAAAGAGATGTTCAAGGTTTAGGCAGCTTTCATTTTGTTCAGTGTCACTTCTTAACCAAAGCTTTTTCGGATTGTATTTCAGAAAACGTAGAATATATTTCTCTATATTTCTCTGATATTTGTGTTTTCTGGATCTAGATGGAATTTGCAGACACCAGCATCATCATCACAGAGCCGTACTTTAATTTCACTTCCATTCAGGAGTCCATGAACGAAATTCTCTTTGAGGAGTATCAGTTCCAGTCAGCTCTCAGAACAAATGGTGAGTCAAAGTGGTCACCTCGCAGCTAGATGGATGCTTTGATGCCAGGCGTGTCGGGTGCCTTTCTGTGTGGAGTTTCAATGTTCTCCTTGTGCCTGCGTCAGTTCTCTCCTGGTTCTCCGCACCCAGGACTGTCAGCTGACCTGTTGGCACGTGTGAGAGTGTCTGTTCCAGAGAGGGAGTCGTGACGTTGTCCTGGTTCGGTCTTTAGATGTGTGTCAAATATCTGCTGTATCTGTGTTCATCCAGCGGGCTCACTCAGCGCTCACCACTACTTCCACACCAAAGCCTCTGAGCTCTGCTGCTTGGTGGTGGACACTGGATTCTCCTTCACCCACATCGTTCCATACTGCCGCAGCAAGACAATGAAGGAGGGTATCCGCAGGTCAGAGGTCATCACCCTGCAGCACTGACACTACTGACGACGATGGCAACAAGCTAACGCTCTTATTTTGTCTTTAGAATCAATGTAGGAGGGAAGCTGCTGACCAACCACCTGAAGGAGATCATTTCCTATCGGTAAGATTATTTTTACTGACTGGACTGACGTCGTCTGTGATTTTTACAAAAATATGACCGCTCAGCGAGTAGAGCGGCGGTTTCCCAACCCAGCGGCGAGTGGCTAGATTCCCAGTCTCCACAAGGTTACGTGTCGAGGAAACATCTGTCCAAACCCTAACCCAGCCTGATCTCTGAACATTTACTGAGAAATGTCAACTTTTACAAACTAAACATTTAGTTCATTGAAATAAAAATTAAAGCAGAGAAATTATACTTGTTAAGTTTTATTTAGATTTTTCTACAGAGACCAGCAGCTGGTTTTAAACCTTTATGTTGTGGCAGCTGCTTCAGTGTTTAATAATTCATTAGATTCTGTTTTAACAATCTGCATCAGAAAAATCACTAAAGCTGTCAGATACACGTGTAGAGTAAAAGTTTGTGCCACAATTCAAACACATTTTAAATAATAAAAGAAGATTTGTGACAGCACCGTGGTTCTTATATTGGTGGATAAACCTGAATCCTAATAATGGAACAAAATACATCTCTCTCTTCCTTTCAGCCAGTTACACGTCATGGACGAAACTCATGTGATTAACCAGGTGAAAGAAGACGTCTGTTACGTCTCACAGCAGTTTTACAAGGACATGGACATCGCACAGTAAGACAAACGTATTTCAGTCTGATTATACAGTCGATCTACAATGTTTCTTATGTTTCAGGGATAAATGTGAAATGTTGTGTGGTTTGAGCTTCTTGTGTTAAATAAAACAACAGATTGAACAGATCACTCCAACTTTCTGTGTTGTAGAATATTTCATAAGCAAAATAATATTTATCATTATCCTAATAATTATTGGCAGCTGTTTGTGTGTATTTCTGCAGGTTTAACGTTGTTTTGTTAGTGTCTGACGCGTTGTCTTTGTGCTGTATTGTCAGGATGAAGGGGGAGGAGAACTCTGTGATGAGGGACTATGTTCTTCCAGATTTCAGCTCCATTAAAAAAGGCTTCTGCAAGGTGCTGAAACATGAAGGTTTTCAGTATTGTCATTGTTGGTTCTAGTTACAGAGGCATGTGTGGAGCACGTGCATGTGGTGTGAGCGTTTTTTCCGTCCACAGCCTCGAGAGGAGATGGTCTACAGTGGAAAGTATAAGACAGGAGAGCAGATCCTGAGGTTGGCCAATGAGCGCTTTGCTGTTCCTGAGATTCTCTTTCACCCTTCGGACATCGGAATCCAGGAGATGGGCATCCCGGAGGCCATCGTTCATTCTGTCCAATCGCTGCCTGAAGGTGTGTATTGTGCACAGTGAGGCTGCTGTCATAGTTCAAAACATGTGATTTGAGACGCTGTCATGTGAACACAGCCACCTAGATTTGCTACTTTGCATTTGCACCAGAGAATTTAACCGTGACACTCTTCTCTGCCATCAGAGATGCAGCCCCACTTCTACCAGAACATCGTCTTGACTGGTGGAAACACTCTGTTGCCAGGCTTCAGGGAGCGTCTGGAGGCGGAGCTGCGATCGCTCGTCCCAGCCCACCTACCTGTGTCCGTCCTGCTGCCTGCAAAGTAAGACACAAAATCCACTGAGCCACGATGGGAAGGTCGGTGTTGGCTGTTGCTCAGATGTAATGTGGTGGATTAGAGATTATACCTGTTTTTTCCCTCATTGACGTTACTTATGTTGGTTTACAGTGCGATCTGTTATTCGTGGGAAGGAGGGAAACTGCTCGCTCACCATCCGGACTACGAGGAGATGGTGGTGACAAGGGAGGAATTCGAAGAGAACGGACATTGTATCTGTGAAGAAAAGTTTGATATTTGACTTGTTCATGAAGCCGAGCTGACCTCTTAGCAGGTTCCAAGGTCTAATGATGCCCATTCACTTAACGGACAAACAAGATCTGCCCCCAACTGTCAATCTGCACAATGTTTGTATTTCAGTGGATCATATTTAACTTTTTGCTTTGTCAACGTGTTTTCTAGCCAGTGGCCTCGATTACAATACTTCGAACTAAACCCAACATGCAGTAATGAAAAGAAAGCAGCAAACCTTCACTTCTCTGTAAATGTTGCTATTTTTGATTGAAAATGTGCTATTTTTCTATCAGTGTCCTGGTTTTTCGAAGGTTCCTGCATTTATAGCTTCTGATTGGTCAATCAATCAGCAGTGGACGAGGAGAGTTGGGAAAACAAGTAGGACTGTGGGTCAGGACCAGGAGGACCGTGTGCTTCAGATCCAGTATTTTATCAAAATGTTTCCCGTACTTCTGTTTATCAGAACTTGACTAAACGGTTAGCAGTTGTCCAAAAAGCCCATAATTTGCTTCAGATCATAACAGAATTTACCTAATTAGATCAATTATACATTTGTCACGTTTGATCTTTCTGCATTCGTCAAATCTAGTTTTAAGACCCGACCTGTCAAGTAGTCGGCACGGGTACTAAAAAACAGCCACGACAAACTCAGGAGGGACAAGTACATTGGATTAGAAGTTTTTATTATTAATATTAGTAATATGGCTTTAAATAAGTCAAAATGGAAAGAGACGTGGATAGGTCTTGAAATATTTCTTCTACTTAAAAACTTGATTCTGATAAACAGAATCAAACTTCTAGGAGTTATACAAATAGTTTCCAATTAATTTAATTAACTAGTCACTGAGGTAAAATGCTATGTAGGTATAGATGAAAAAGATATTGTATGAATTGATATTTGATCATTTATAAACAGATAAAGTTTAAAATAAAACCCTTTAAACAGCGTGCGTGACTGTGTTGCCAGACATTTTTCAACACAGTTAAACTAGGTTTTGTTTAAACACGTTATAGGTAAGTTTGCAGCGTGTTGATGTAATTTGTTCATCAAATGTAGAGAAACGATTTACAATAATAGAAAAGATGCTTCAGCACGTCTCTGAAAATCCTGACATCCCTATGTTATTTTTATTTAAAAAAACGTTTATATATATATATATGTGTGTGTATATATATATTTTGATAATATATAATTAGTTATACGTTGTTCTTGGAAAACTTTCTTCGGTCAAACCTGGCAACAATCCTGTTCTGGCGGGAATTGCCCCATTTTTCTAGCTAGGTTAGCTTTACTGGGTTTAAGTTGTGTTCTTTAGACCTACATTTTTGCTCTACAGTTACTCACAAAGCCGAACCGGTACCGGTATCTGTGAGTGACACGAAACAACAGTGCGACGTATTAACTGTAAAAGCTAGAACACGTAGATAGCTGCTAGCCGAGTTTGCTAGGTGTAGTCAGTGTAGTTAACTAGGGCAAAGTTTAAGGTTGGATAAAGGAATTCATACTTGAACAGCAGCTTGGAAGAATGGCATCAGGTAGAAAACTGCCTAGAAAAAAGCATATGGAAGAAAAACCAGATAAGAAAGTTTTTGATTTTAATCAAGAAGATGAAAAGAAAGAGCTGAGTGGCTCAGAGTATGACGTTAGAGAAGGTAAGTTGGATTTAATGCTAATGCTAGCAGGCCTTATCTTCACAAACTAACTGCAGTGACTTTTCATTTTGACTGTTATCCCAAGATGAAACTCCGATAGTGGACAAGATGACAAAGAAAAGGACTGCAGATGAATTTGAGGTGGAGGAAGCGACCTGTGCTGTTGGGTGAGGTTAATGTTACTCACTCAGTATCAATACAATTCTATAATATGATACTAAATAAAGTATTCATTATTATTAAGTAAACCCTGCAGTTTGAACTACATATAACAGATTGGGAAAATGATTTATTTAAACTAATTAGACGTCTCTAATAACTAAACTGAAGTAGACACTTTTAACCATAATGTGTGATGGAAAGGGAAGAAACCCACTCTACCCAGTCAGGTTTGTGCTACTGTTCTTTCAGAACATAAATGCTTGCTTGTATTTTAGATTGCACTTATAATTTAGTCCTATTGTCCTATTTCTATATATATTCATATTTACCTTAACCTTTAATTTAAATTTATTTATAGGAATTTGTGATGTTACAGTCTTAACTATATGTATGTGACAAGTATTTGAATTTAATTCACAATTCAATTTTATTTATATAGCGCCAATTTTCAACATACGTTATATCAAGGCACTTTACAGTGTGAGGTTTAAGACCTTACACATTACATCAATATATACAGAGACATTGAGAAAAACCAAGGGTCCCACTCGAGCAAGCATTAAGGCAACAGTTTAGAGAAAAAACTCCCTTTAAGAGGAAGAAACCTCCAGCAGAACCAGACTCAGGGTGGGCGGCCATCTGCCTCGACCG
>JAUMTR010000024.1:20410005-20472367 GCA_032270685.1 Microctenopoma stevenorrisi | reverse complement strand
GCCTCCAGAACTGTAACTGGGAGCTGGTTCCACAGGAGAGGAGCTTGATAGCTGAAAGCTCTGCCTCCCATTCTACAATCTTGAATCTAGTGTGGAAAGAAGGTTAGAAACTACTGATCCCAGGTTTTTCAGCTTGAAGAAAATCTTAATATTAAAAGTAAGTCATTTAGTTATATAATAATAACAGAAAAAGTAAATTAGTATCTGAACTTGTGTCACTTTTTAATGGCGCATGAAAGTAACATTCTCATTTTCCGCATCTCTTCAGAAATGAGGTACAGTCCATGTTGGAGAGATTTGGAGGTAAGCAGCCCTGTTACCATTGGTCTCTATTAGTAAGGCTAATTACCTGATACACACATACAGTCCTTTTGTATTCACATTGTTAAGTTTATAAAATATCTTTTTGCTCCTAGCTGACATCAGCAAGGTGATGCAGGCCAAGAAGAAACGCCTGGAGGGTCTGACAAAGAACTACATGAAGGGAAGCCAACACAAACTGGAGCAGCTCTGGAACAACTATCACGGCCAAAGGTTTGACTTTCTGCTTCCGGCACAACTGGAAAATCACAAAACTCAAAGAAATCTTCATGAAGCTGTTAAATTATAGGAATGCAAGTCACTCACAGAAATGAAACATTCCCACATATTCCCCATGTCTGGTCTTCGTGATGTTAAAATGAAGCTTCTACGTAAAAGGATTACATCATAATAAAGACCAGAAAAACACATTTAGGGTCGCCAGTTTCAGCATTAGACATATTTAATTGCGTCATGATGCTGAATTAAAAGGGTTGTTTCTTTGCAGGCAGAAGATTACTCAGCAGTACTCTCAGCAAGTCTCCACAGCGCTGCAGCAATGGGAGGTTGAAGCCCAGCGAGCTGAGGAGCAGGAGGAGAAGTTCAATGTCAGTTCACTTTCGTAGTTGTTTGGTTAAAGAGAGCAGCAGTTGATGCTTTCATTTAATGATGATGTGATTTCTAGTGCTGTTTTTTTGTTTTATATATGGACTGTGGTTGGTTAAAAGCACCTAACAAAGGATGCGATGCAGAAATAAGCTGCTTTGAAGTCATACTGTAACCAGAAACTGAACTAAACTAGTACATCATACATGTACTATAGATATACACACGTGTAGAATGTGTGTATATCACAGTAGCTATGTGTGAATCTAAAGGCAACGTACCCCAGGATTTCATAAGTGTAGGACAAGTTAGTGTGAACTGTCTTCTGTCTCCACAGAATCTGTTCAGGCAGCAGCAGAAGATCCTGCAGCAGGCCCGAGTTGTTCAGAACCAGAAGCTGAAGACTGTCAGAGAGCTGTATGAGCACTTTGTGAAGGTGAGGTCTTTGTGTGTGGTGTGGGTCTGTGCTATGCTACGCTCTGCTGCCCGTGAATCCCCCGTAGAGAGAGATCAAGAACAAGTAAACCCAAACATTTTGCATCATGTTCATGCACCTGTTTTCTGCAGAACATGGAGGAAATGGAGAAGAGCCACGAGGCCTTCCTGCAGGGGGCGCAACAAGAGCTGAGGAAGGAAATGGCCACGCTGCAGAAGAAGATCCTCATGGACACAGTGAGCTCTGTTAGTAACGTAAACAGGATAAATAAAGAAGTCACGTGCTAATGTTTATAAAAAAGAATTGTTGATGTGTTTCCATAGCAACAGCAGGAGATGGCCACAGTCCGCAAGTCGCTGCAGTCCATGCTGTTCTAACCAGCTGTTACCACGACAATAAGCAAGCGTTGGTTACTATGGCTTTATTTCTGCCGGGTTGTCATGGTTACTCCTGTTAACAGTAGCTTATGTTGATGCAGTTTTCTGTCTGTGATTTCAAAGACTTTTGTACTTCTTTCATGAAAATGTGAATTACTTGTCCTGTTAATGTTCATTCTGCTGTGTTCTTACTTCAAAAAATAAATTACAATCATTTGATCTAGCGTCATGAAAAAAATTAAAGTTGAATGTAATTGAATATAATTAGTGTCTGACTTAAGAACAAAATAAATACCAGAAAATCATTTCTGTGAGCAGGTAAAACAATAAATCCTTGTGTTTGGTTCAGTTTCAGTGTCTGTACAGTTCACTTCGCTTTACTTTCATTGTAACGTAGTTGCTACACAAATGTAAATTTGGGCTTATGAAAATGTTTGTTATTAAAAAAAGTTTAAAAAGGACAAACTATTACCACTCAACCAGGTTCCTTAATTAGAATTCTTTAGGTTCTTTAATGTCTCCACTCATATTTATACCTTTCTAATTTGTGTCCAATCATTTTAGTTTTCAGCAGGTGGACTTAAAGTCCTGTTTGCATTCATCCTGACGACGGTAAGTGAGCTGATGCACGGTTGTGTTAGATCATACACGTGAGTAACTGCTAATGTAAAAACATTTGTCACTGTTCTTTCAGACAAATCAGTTATTTGAGGGAATATGAGCAGAATGAGCAGGCGCTGGAATATTGAGTCAAATTCTTACTTAGAATTTAAAGTGTGGTTAATTTTATCTTGAGTAAATTCATGGACTTATTATTTAATTCTTAAGATTTGAACATCGTGCTACGGTCTCTTGTTATAGATTTTTTTTACTGTTCTCGTATCAGAACTAAAAAGTGGAACCGATCAGCGCGGCGGGTTTTCGGTGTGACACCGGAAATGACACCAATACTTTCCGGTGGCTGCTCTGCGAAGTGTCCGTTAACAAATAGACAACAATTAGGTAAATTTCACTTAAACTGTTCCCTCTTCGTGCAGATGTTCAGTTGGTTTTACTTCGATTTATCGTCGTGCGTGTTTGTAGCTTTGAACTGATCTTGTCTGTTTGAGGATTCGTTTATGTTTCAGTAAAAAACACCGTTGTATTAACTATGATCATTTCCATGTTCCATCAGGTGAGTTGTCTTCAGTACCTGGTTGCTATGACAGTGGATCTGAGGTGATTGTACACCTGGGTCCACAGTGCTGGATGAGATCATGGAGGAGACGTTACCAGCCAGTCCCTGTTCGTCAGAACCCGACAGTCCTGGAGGTCTGAACCGAGGCTGCCTGCTCGACCCGGCGGACGTTCTGTATCATGATCTGTCCATCATCGTCCCAGAAACTCCCAGGTACCCAGACCGTGTCTGCTGTGAACGGCCAGAGAACGTGGACCCAGTTTTATTATGTTACAACACCAGGTTTACCTGTAACCCCCCCCCCCCACACACACACACACAGGCCTCTTTCTTAAAGTACATCTTTTTGTGGATTCTCAATTTTTATTTGTCAGTGTAAAACTTGTATAACATGAATAAACCCAAACCCAGAAAGACACAGATAAACTGTCCGTGCAGTGTGAGTCTGCGTCAGAATGAAGCTGTGAAGATGTCAAACCTGAGGCAGCAGCTCTGAAATGACCAAAAAGAGTCTGTAGCTGTGTTCTGTACTCTCACATTTCCTCTGGGTTAAACGTGTTGGAGCTGAATATTACTGAAATCATCAAAAACACAAACGTCTTTGTCTAACTTTGACATATTTCTGATTTTTACGCGGTCCAGTCCACAACTGGGGAAGCGAAGGAGACACGGTCGTATCCCAGAGGAACCTTTCAGCCCCGTGAGTTCAGCAACTTGTTCTAAGTGTCATGAAACGTGTCACATGTAAAAAAGTTTGACCACTGTGCGTCTCTGTTGTCAGGCAGCTGTTGCAGTGTCTCCAGGACGACCAGAACATCCCACTGGCGGTGAACGAGTTTGTTCGCGTAAATCCAAACGCAGGCGTCTGGCAGCGGTGATGGAACAGCAGGATGTCGGCTTTGTTCCTGCTTCATCGCTGACTCTGCCTATGGACTCCTGGCTGGAGGCGCCGCTCCCCGCATCCTCCTCCTCCTCCTCCTCCTCCTCCTCCTCATCGTCTTTATTGTCATACTGCCTCACACCAATACGGGAGGAGGCGGCGGAGGAGGCCTCCACTGCACTGGGCTCCACGACAGAAGCTAATCACAGCTGTCTGAGGCAGAGGACGAGCGCCTCAGCATCACGTCCCCGCCCCCCCAGCTCTGAGTCTCTGTCCTTTCTGACAGCTGAGGAGAGGAGGTGGCTGAGTGGGGAACAAGGAAATGCCTCAACAGGTGAGGACACAGGATCAGCATCACACAGGTAATAAAGTAATGTCAAAGAATCACATCACATAGGGAAAACGCAAACGTCTTCACAGCTGCTCACATCTGTAACATCAGCATCTTTGGCTCCGTTTAATGTGCTGATTGTGTTTGAGTATAATGTGGAAGAAAACTTAATTATAGACACACTTTAAAAATAGAATTTACTGAACAAAGAGAACTTTTGTTGATGCTGCAGCAGCAGAGCAGATTATCATCAGTGACGATGACGAGGCAGTGGTCCGCTCAGCACAGCTGGAGGAAGACGAGGCGTTAGCTCGAAGGCTTCAGGTAGGAAACTTCACCTGCAGCATTCAGCGCACACGTCACACCGAACTGAGCCAATAAATGTTTTTCATCCTTCAGTATCAGTTTGACCGAGAGGAGGTCGAGTCACGCGGCACACAGCATCAGCACCAGCGTCACCACCTTCAACAGCTGCAGCAGAACAACCCGAGGGTGAGAGAGAAGAAGCTGATTTTTCCTCCTGTCACTAAAAAGTATCCGAGTTATTTTTCTGCTTTTACTCCATCAGCTTTCTGAACGTCAAAGACATGACGGCTGTAACAGATTGATTTCCCTGATGGCCGATTCACTGACTGTGTTTCACTGAGGTCAACGTGTGTTGTCCTCTGCAGTTCTATCCGAACACGGAGCCCGGCTGGATGTCTCACATGTTGGCTGGCTTCTCTCCTCCGGGCGCGTTCGAAGCTGGTGAGTTCACGCACTCTGTCTCGCTGACTTTGCTGGACAAATAGTCATCAGTCACTAAAGATGAAGAAACAACTAATGTTCTGTACATGAATTGGGGAAAGTACTGCACTGTCGTATTACTACTGGTACTGAAGTAAAAGTAGTTCCTGTGCCACTGGGGACGACTAATCAGATCCACACTGATGCAGATGTGTTTGTACAGATGTGATGGGTCAACACAGAAGACGAGGACGAGGCAGACGGAGAAACGTTCTGCCTGACTTCTCACGGGATCTGCAGGGAAACGACTACGAGGTGAGAACCCGAGCCTTCGTGAGACATGGGACACGTTTCCACAGTCAGCCAGGCTTTTTCTTTTTAATGCATGAGTCGGTTGTAGAAATGATTTCTAACTCGCATTCTTCATTAATAAAGGTTCTAAAGAGAACATGAGAGACACAGCTTGTTCTGCTACATGATACGTCACAGACAGTGAAAAGGTTTTATTCTTCATCATCACAATCTTTCTCTCTTTCAGGCTCTTCTGGAGTTTGAGGAGCGTCAAGGTGCCGTCGTGTCCAAGAAGTTGAGTCGGAGAGAAATCCAAAGGTTTCCCATCAAATTCTTCCAGTGTGCCAACAGTGCTGGGAACACGCAGTAAGTCCCGGCCGCCGTGACCTGGACCGTGTTCACTGCTGTTACTGCAGGTGACTGATCATTTGACTGATTGACAGGTGTCAGATCTGTTTCTGCGACTACACTGATGGGGAGAAGCTGAGGATGCTGCCGTGTTTCCATGACTACCACATGCCGTGTATTGACCGATGGTTGAAGGTAATCAGGGTGTTCTTCTTACTGGTTCTGCTACAGGAATTCATTTAGATTCTTCCTGATCCGTTTCTCACGTTTGTGCAAACATCAAAACATCAGTGAGAAAATCTTTGTCTGGTTCCAGGAGAAATCCAGAAACGGAATGAATCAGAAGCTGCTCTGATAATCGATAATAGAAAATACTTTATCAATGATTAATCGAGTAGAAAACATGTCTCGCTCATTGTTATTTTGATTTATCACAGGTAATTTTTATACCTGCGTTCTGATCGTTATTGATTAATCTGCTGTTTGATGACTGATCTGGTCGTGTTTTATGACTCCCCCTCACCCCCAACCCCCCACCAACAGGACAACAGCACCTGTCCCATCTGCAGAGCAAACCTGGCTGACAGGGACTCCCTCGCCCCCCCGGCCCTGTGACCTCACTGTTTTCTACTCTGTGGAGACTCCGTCACCTCCTCCCGCCTCTGTTGGTCCTCTGAGTCTTACTGAATTTCTCGTTTGATGAAGGAAACGTCTTCATCTGTTTGTTTTTTTTATACTTTTATTTAAGTTGTCAAACTGTTCCGGTTAAATAAACGTTTCCTCTTCCATCCTGTGCGCGTCTTCTTCAGGTGATCTCATGAGTACAGATGAGTACAGTGGGCGGAGACTCCCCAGTCTCTGCAGGTGTGTCACTCCTCATCAGCTCCTTGACCTTCTCTGGGTCCCGGACTGCTTTGTTTTTGGCAAACGCTGCTCTCAGGCGGCCTCTGAAGTAGTCGGCTCCTTTGGGGGTACTCCTGTCCGAGGTAGAGGAGCTAAGGGGGGGGGGCCATGCAGAAGCTTTAATTCTGTTCAAGTACTCGGATACTAGAAACAACAGTCCTGCTTTTCAGATTCAGATTTTATTCTGAATCTGAAAAGCAGGACTGTTGTTTCTCGTATCTTCAGTGAGTACTGATATTTTTAGTTTAGTAAAAGAGTACTTGAACAGATTTAAAGCTTCTTGTTTAGTTTGCAGTGTTTTGATACTGATCTTACTCGTAGTACGTCGTGTACTCGCCATATTGCTGAGGTAGCAGTTTAAACAGCACTTGTAATGTACTCAGTTGCTTTTCATCTAATCAATGTTACAAAAAATAGTTTAACATTATTCAACAATATTGTTCATTGTTATTAACTCTATCCTCTGAACGGGAGCTTCTGCAAACAGAAAAACGTAAGCACATGTTTATAGAGTCGAATCACAGCCCTCAAAGGATTCGCCATCGACCCAGAGCTTGAAACACAGAGAAGTCTTCCGTTAATATCCAGCAGCTCAGCCTCGCGTCACTACTTTAAAATATCTCTGTTAACGTGAGGCAGAAAATCTGATTCTGCATTAAGCTTCCGCAGGTGCAGAAAGCATCACGTTTCATAACAGACGGTTTCTGACGTCAGTGAAGTTAAAGCTGAACAAACATCTGGAGCTCGTGTGGTTTACGTTGTGACGTCAGAGCTCAGAGTCGCTGAGTTATTTAACCGTTGATTTATCAAAGATCCCTCCAGTCCTTCCAAAAACGGCCACTGTCGTCCTGAAGACAATCTCAGTAATACCAGTTAAATGACCAGAAAGATTTAAGCCTGTCGCCAAAGTGAGATTGATTTTGGTAGTTTAGCTGTCCGCCATCTTTGTTAGGAAACCAGTTAAATCTCTTTTATCCTTCAGCGGACTCTGCATTTTATTGCCCGGATGATTAGAGGAGTGTCTGTAACTTGTAGACATACATTTAGGACAACTGTAATGGTTTTTAAAGCACTAAACTGACTTTTTCTTTTCTTCTCCAGATAGAAAACGCTGCAATCAAATCACAGCAGAAACCAACAGGTGCAGCTAAAAACATCTTTGAGTAGATAAGTCGTCTGTTGACCATGAAACGACTTCAATAACTAATCCAGCTTTTAGCGACGTGTTTGAGTTTATGCACAAGATAAAGTTAGTGTCTTACCTGTTGTTTCGACCTCGGTGAACTCTGAACTATCTGGAGAACAAAGTGCAGCTTTACTCCGCTAACGTCACGTTTTAAGCCAGGTCCCCTCAACTCATTAAAACAGGCAACAAACCGTTTGGTAATTATTTAAAAATAAAATCTAATTAAGATGATGATTATTATTTTGTTTCTAACCAGGTCGATTTAAACAGCTTTGAAACCAAAGAGTAAGAAAGACGCGCACACGGATTCCATCATAATGACTCCATGTCTCCTTTATGTTTTATTCTTTAGACAAAATATAAAACATGATCCAGACGGTGTAAACGTCCTCACACTGATGTTTAACCACCGCTCAAAGTCTCACAGGTTGTGAAACTATATATTTAGATGACAGATTCATCACACGCTACAAAAACATACGAGTCACATCTGTGCTGCTCCTCAGGAGTCAAAACGGCTTCCTGGAGGGGGGCAGTCACCAGGACAAAGAACCGAATCCAGATTTCTGTTAGTCCTCGACACTCAGCGAGTAAGACAACAGGCGGCAGCGTCCTGGCACCAAATCCAAATCAGACGTGACTGCTGAGGGACAGAAACCGTCTGAGAGCCTCAGCTCACGGCATCAGTTCCTCCTCCGTTTCTGGATCAGTAGTTGGTCTTGAGTCTTCGGTTCTCCTCTCGCAGCTTCTCTATCTCCTCCACCAGAGACTCGTTGACAGAGTATTTTTCTATCAGGCTGTGGATCTCATTCTGGAACAAAGGGGGGGGACGTGTGTCATCTTTCACCTTCTACATCTCACAACATGAAAGTGTGGTGTTGGTTCGTACCAGCTGGATGTAAAACTGTCGAACCATCTCCACCTGAAGGTTGACGATGTCTCTGTGACAGGTGTCTCTGAAAAGGAAGAAAGACATCAGCATCACTTGTTTTCACATGTGAACAACGCTGAAAACGAGCCAGAGACGCACCTGAAGTCCTCCAGAGTTTCGTGGATCATGTTCTGAATGAAGTGGATCTGAAGGGAGGTGAGAGGAGCAGATCCTCCCTCCCCCACCACATGTGCAATGTTCTGGGAGAGGGAGGAAGACACGGCCGCCGACAGAGCTGCACCTGAACATACAGACAGAACCGTGAGAAACCGCAACATCTGGACAGTCATAATGTGATGACTGGTTCTCTACCTGCAGTTGTGGCAGTGGGTGGAGCTCCCTGGGCAGGTGAGTCATACGTCAGCTGAGCTTGAATCCCATTGGCTCTCCGGAGGCTGGGCTCCGGAGTGAAGAACGGAGGAGCCTGTGGATGACTGTGGCTGCTCTGCTGGTGTGAAGTGGGGGTGGTGCGACTGTCGGCCTCGAGGCTGGAACCGCTGGTTCTGTCGGGCTGTTTCAGTCCAACATGGGTTACATCACCACAAACATCTGAAACATCTCATTTAACCCAGCTGAACTAGACAAGTTACCAGTTTAGAAACAAAAGTAAATGCCCGTGCCTCAAAGTGAAAATAGTTCACGATGCACTTTGTATGAACGACGTATTCTCACAGTGAAAGAAGAACCTGCTGCTGCGTAGTAACTGGTGCCGCCTTAGCTGGGAAACGGTGACATGAGATCGTTTGTGGATCTCCTGGGTTTGTCTGAGTGAGATCAAACGTCCGATGTTCTACAGCAGCTGTGTTTAGTGTGATCCTGATCTAAGCCTGTGGAAACATGTCGCGTGATCACAGCTCTTTACCTTCCTGGAGTCACACGCTTCAGCAGCGGCAGCTTGGTGCGACTCTTCTTCTTTAATCTGTGCGGGGGTTTGGAAGACGGACAGCGGGCTGTAGCTCCGACCAGCAGAGGCCACGAGGGGCGTTCCCAGGGGGGTCTTACGATGGGAGCTGGCACCTGAATGAGAGTCTGAAACACCCGCACTGATCACTGATCACATCCATCATTCAACAACAGTCTGCAGTCAGAAAACGACTTCAACCTCAGGGAAGAGCAGGCGGCACAAGAAGTCATGTGATAACTGACTGCTCTTTATCTCTTCTAGTGAAGAACATCTGACCTTCTCTGACGGGGGAGAAGATGTCCAGGCTGGCCCGACCCACGACCTGCTGACCCTCCCCTTCTCTGGACAGCATCTCCAAACCAGCAGCTGCAGAAACACGGCGTCTACGTTAGTTCAGAACCAGTCACAGTAACATCTGTCCACTGAGAAGAGGCTCCCTGACCTACCATGAGATTTTCCAAACAGCGAGTCTCCAGCTGTCCCCGGCGTCCTCAGGTCTGGGACAGAGAGATGAGATGAAGGATCGGGATGTGAAGGTGAAAAGTTAAGACAGACAAATAAAACACACCCTCCTCCGTCGTGTGAATACAAACGTCAACCTGCTGCCACAACACAAAGCTGAAACTAAACGTTTTCAGGGGTCTCAAACTCCGGTCCTCGAGGGCCACATTCCTGCCTTTATTCCAACTAACCTTACACCTACTGTGTAAGGTTACTGCTGATTGACTGAACACACCTGTACCAGGTAATCAGCAACATGCAGGCTGGAAAACCTGCAGGACTGTGGCACTCAAGGACCGGAGTTTGTCACCTATGGTTTAGATAATTTGTTCGTGTTAGAAACTAGATGTCACAGGCGTAGTTATAAAAGTACAACACACGCTGAAATGCATCCTGCAAAAGTCGAAAAAACTAAGGTCAGTTTAAAAACACAGATGTTAATAAAGTAAAAATCATTTTAAACAGTTAAGAGCAGCAGATGTGATGTTTGTTCCAACTGACCTTCCCGAGCAGGAGAGAAGATGTCCAGACTGTTTCTTCCAACGCTGGTGAACTTTTCCACCACAGGAAGCTGCTCTGTCCCCTGTTGACCCTCAGCCTCCCCGGACAGCCCCTCTGCACCAGCGCCCCCTGCTGGAAGCAACACATCTATTTCTTTTTATGGATCTGTCGGGACTGATTGCAGGGAGTGAACGAGCGCTATGAAACGAACTGTACCTGTCACCTGTCTGTGGGGGGCGGGGCCTGTGCTGGGGTCTTGCTGGTTGCTGGACACTCTGGTTGAGGACCTTTTAGTACTGGCAGTCTTGTTTGGGCCCAGTTTACTAGACTGGAGTGGAAAATGAAAGCAGCACATTTAAAACAAGTCGTAGACAAACTAATACCAACTGGTCCCCAGTGCTGAAGAAACGCATCACACAACTACACCAGCAACACAACAATACCCTGCCATATAATTACTAATCACTAAGTGCCGTGATAATCTAAAGATGCATCAGGAACCCCCGACGTCGTTGCCGTCACACTCTGAAGGAGCTGCGGGCTGAATGTGGCTGAACAGGAGATGAAGAACGAGCGAGCGGGCGGTATCAGCAGACCGCATCGCTGGGACAGAGATGTGTAGCTGACATCTGGTGGCTGCAGCTTAAAAACCAAATCTTTGTTTATAAGAGTAAGTTCTTAAAAAGAATGGAGCCTATTATCTGTGTTAGTAATAAATGACCCCAGTGTTATCTTAAAAAGAGGGGACCGTGACCTGGATGACTGAGAACCTTCACAGATATTTACCCCAGTGTTACATCGGCAGCAGCGTAACGTTTGTGCACAGCTGTGAAAACGGACACGCACTGCTGGTAACTGAGCAGGTGGGCTGCATCCTCCGGCAAATAAAATCTCATAAAACATTCATCCCCTCTCACGAGTGAAGTGCTAACAGTGAGGGACGTGGACTGAGCTGATATTTCACTCCAGATATGGGACCAGGTGTCTTTTAGTCAGACGTCTGTTGGCACCTTGTGTCTGCTCGTGTTGCTCTGGAAGCGCAGGCAGGTCACTGAGGTCTTATGTGCCGCAGTGATCCTGGTGGGGGCGCTGGAGTTCCTCAGGTCATAGTGGTAGATCTTCCCCTGAGTGGATCCGACCACCAGACCAGTTCCATCCAGCGTGAAGTCCACAGAGGTCAGAGGACTGTCGACTCGGATCGATCTCAGGACACTGCAGACAGAGAAGAACAAATCAAGCACCTGTTAGCGTTATGTTCCTGTGTTATCTAAAGCCGGAAACTGTCTGGAGGCTGAAACATTTAAAGGCCACAGAGGTAGTTGGTCCTACATCTTGCTGGCTGTGTCGTAACAGATGATCTTCTTGTCCAGACCGGCGCTGACCACCAGCAGTTCACTGGCAGGCGAGAAAGCCAAGCCAGAGGCCGGGGCTTTGTGAGCACTGTCAAAAACATGGAGCTCCTTCTGGGTGTTGGAGTCCCACAGGACCACGGTGCCACTGTCAGAAACGCTGCCCAGCAGGGAGCGCCTCAGCATGGACAGCCTCAAGTCGTGGACGGGCTGAACAAAGGAGACAGAAACACGTCTAGGTTCTGTCTCTGACACTGATGACATTTAATATTTACTGAGCATTGATTCATATCTTCCACTTTAACTACGGGTTGTTACTGGTTATTGAGACGAAGGTTTCCTGTTACTCGCATACGTCACATGTAGCATTATTATCTGTATTAAGGCAGCGCAGTGCTTATCAGCCGCAGCGCGTCAGTGGTGAACCGAGTTGTCTGACCTGGTTGCTGCCGTGACCGAAGCCTTTACTGGACATGTTGGTGGTGAGACTGTGCAGGACGAGATCTCCGCTGGTGGAGCCAGAGGCGATGTAGCTGTCGTTGGCATTGAAGGAAACACAGGTCACCTCTTCTTTATGATCCTGACAGACGTGCATGCACAGAGGGAGACGGGACACTGTAGCAGACAGACTCACTGCTCGTTTTCTTCATTAAATAGGATTGTGTACGTAACGGTAACGTGAGTAACCCACGCTTTACTTTTTAGAACTCATACATTCGTCAGTGTACACTGAATAATCTAGAACAGTGAACAGGTTTCCTGTTCAATCTGAGGTCTCACCTTGAGGGAGCGATGCAGTCTCTTGGTCTTCAGGTCCCAGATGTGAACACAGTGATCCAGACCTCCACTGACCAGAAACTGAGACGAGGAGCTCAGACACACACGGGTCTGCTTTTTCTGAATAGAGAACAGATGTGTGAACAATATGAAGATCTAAGATAAATCATGAAAATGTTCTTGCATGAGCTCCAAAGTAACTAAAGCCGTGCACTCACCCCCTCGGCCAGCTCCACCACTGAAACAGGAGCTGACTTGAGGCTGGAAACCACCACTTTGTCCCCACCGCTGCTGGCACTGACCAGGTACTGGTCTGAATCAAGGGGTTAAGGCTGGAGTGAGCGTGGTCAACCATGAGGTTTATTTTATATATTCAGAAAATATCTAGCAGTTTAATCACGTTGAAATTATTGTTGGTTACAGCCTGAGATAAAGTTATTCATATATGTGGTTCATACCTAAATGTATTACTGATTATAGTTACTGCAGTAGTAGAACCAGCTCTTTGTAATTATGTTAATGATGTTTATCAGCAGAAGATCTATGAAAACATTCCTGGAGTTTGCTGCAGTTTTTCCTGATCAACATGTATTGTTCTCCATCGTTCTCTCAGGATACTGTTAGAGCTCCAGCTGGCCTGGGCGACAGGGTGGCTGATGCTGTGAGGGTTAAACTGCTCCAGCGGTGCCATGGAAACCGCATCCCAGATCTTCACGCAGTCTCCTGTTGATACCAGGCGGGTCCCCTCCTCCATAGCAACACCTGGAAAGAAACATGTTTCCAGCTGCTCAAACAGGAGCAGTTTGATCCTCTACTGTCACACGATGTAAACTGTAAACTGAATGTATTTTGAGATTTTTATTTCAGTATTTTTATTAACTCACTATTTATTAGAGTCAATATTATTAGAATACTCACTTCATTCATCATCATTTACCAATTTATATCCTGTATTTTCATGTTTCGCATTAAACATCAGCAACTGTCAATTTATATTAGTACTTTTCACCACAAATCAGCAGATTAATTAATTAACTAACTAGCAGGTAAAACTACAACAAACCTACTTTTTGCGTAAGCACTTTTATTGGAGTATTCAACGTATACATATTACGTATTAAACGTGTACTTTTACCACTTCTGACCAACCACTGAGATTCACATGATTTTCGACAACGTTAAAACTAAACTGTGCTTGTACGTGGCAGCTATTGGCAGGCAAATATATTGCCACTAAGTAGCTACTTAACTAGCGGTAGCAAGTAGTTTATTAAACAAACTGAGAGTTTATCCAGTGTTAAGCTAAGCTAACCGACAGCAGCTCAAGTTAGTTAACGTTAACGGTAGCTAGCTGTAGCTTCAAGTGAAGGCATCAATAGGTTTTTAAAGTTACAAAACAGACATGAAAACCAAATTGAACAACATAAAAATCGATAAACACTTAGAAACTAATTCGGTGTTTAAATGTCTTCGTTAAACGTGTCATACATACCCTGAAAGATAAACTAATACCTGACAAGTTGTTACAGACGTTTTGTTTTTGATCCGCCTGCGGCTGAGAAACCGCCACGACGGAAACCTACGAGGGACAGAAAAGCGAAATGCGTGTTTTTAACTTAAATTTACGCAGTCGAGTACGTTTACTGAAGTACTGTATTAATCCACTTTATGTGGCTGAACAGCTGTAGTTTATTTCCTGAAGAAGGTTAATGATGCTAAATTATGCATTTAATGTTGGGTTAAGTTTTTAGTGAATAAAGTAATAAATGATCTCCACTCTTGTCCACTGTAACATTAAGTGATAAGCTTATTAATGCATTAAAATGTATAAATACATACTAAGTATTTGTTGTTTGTTTTGTGCACTAATAATGACGATTCAATATTTTTTTTAATTTTGTATTATTGTAAATGGTGAATATTATTATTTGGTACTTTCATAAAATAATACTTTTCCAGTAAATCAAATGTTTTAGTCACCCTACCTGTAGAGGGCAGACTTATGTCGTCACGGTTTCTTCTCTGGATGAAAAGCCTAGAAGAAGAAAACTCCCGCCCCATCCGCTGTTCTTTTTAAACCAAGGCGGGACACTTCATTCACTTACTTCAGTTCGTGTAGTTGTTCCTTGAACATCATTTAACTTTAAAACGTCCTGTCAAAATGGTCAGGACTAAAGCCGACAACGTTCCCGCATCATACAGAAAAGGTACAGTAATACATTAAAGACATAGATTTCAAATTTAGCAACACGTAGCTAACTTCAGCAGAAACACGTGTTTTTGTTATGTAGTCTGGTGGGCTTCGGGCGCACTCATAAAAACAAACAAGTGAACGAAGCTATGTAACTGTATGTCCCGGTGATATCTGCAACAGAGTCATTTGTCTAAATGAGCTGCATATTAGTAGGTTAGTATAGTTGGCTCATGTAAATCATTTAAATCTAGATTAAGCTTGGCACCTACAGCCTCCCGCCAAGACGAAGCCTGGGTTGGAGCCGCTCCCGGTTCCTCCAGAAGAACTTGCATTATAAATCTATGTCATTCTGTCGCGAAACGAGTAGAGTTTGAGTTTAATGTTTTTCCTTCTTACAAGGAGACATCTCCCCTACTTTTCTTTAAAAGACATTGTCTCGCTCTCTCCAAACTGGCGCCAGTTTTGAGCGCCGCACTGCGGCTTTGTGCGGACGTCGCACCGAATCCACTTAAGGGCGTCTTAAATTTAAGGTTATCTTACTTGTCGTCAAAGACACATGTGTAACACAAACTAAAAATCCGCAACCACCGTAACCATGTTAAATTTGGCATACTGCTATCTCATCGACATTTCGACGAATGATTGAAACTGAGCTTTAACATTTAGCTTGAACTACCTTGTATGACGTGACAGTGTTTTCATGCAGACACTGATTTATTTTTGGATTCATACAGCTTTCTTGTCATATTATTGTGGCCTGGTAGCTCAATGGCCTAAGTGTCAGACTGGGATGCAGAAGGTCACAGGTTCAAAACCCTTTCTGAACCCCTAGTCCATCCACTACTAGGTGTCCTTGAGTCAGACAGACAGCGCTAGCTCCCTGTAAGTCACTTTGGATAGAGGCGTCTGCCAAGCAATGTAAATCAAACAGTCTTCTTCACATGCTGCAGTTTGCTGTCACCTCACTGGTTTGGGCACTGCGTCATCTGATGTGGCTGTTACACATCCAGGCGTCACAGTTAGATTTTTCTTTGCAGCTGTTGCAGCTTCTGCTCCCCGGAAGTCTCTGGGCTCCAGTTCAGCAAACGCTTGTTCCTCCAGCAACCAGTCATCCACACCTGGTGAGCACCTGCACTGAACTAACATCAGGCCCCGTACATCCCATCTGATGATGTGATGAGACTGAGGTCACAGTGTGTGTTCTGTGTTCACAGCGAAGGGCAAATACGCTGGTGGTAACCCAGTGTGTCCCCGCCCCACTCCCACCTGGCAGAAAGGCATCGGGGACTTCTTCGGTGGCCCCCCCAGGAAGCCTGAGAAGGAGAACCAGAAACCCACAGTGGTGGAGGATGATGAGGAGGCTGGAGGCAGTGGGATGTCAAAGGCCAGCAGGAAGTATGTTGTAGCTGATCAGCCTGGAGGTTTCTACCTTCATGTTGCATAGTTCTGGCTTTTACCTCATTCTGAAAGCAGAACTTAATACTGAGCCTCCTGCTCGTTCGTTGGTGGCAGGGAGAGACGAAACCCGTTAAGTTTTACAAACGAGGATGTGCTTCATGAGGAGGCACACACTGCTGTTCATTGCTACTTTGTGTCTCCTCCTGGGGATCAGTTTCTATGGTGCATGTCTCAAGTCACTTTACTTTTTCTGAAAATTGCTGAAAAAGTGTCCGGTTAGTGGATTTGTATTTGCAGTTTGTGTTTAGCTGCAGCAGGTTGAGCTCTCAGGGTCATCGTACTCGTCTCAGTTGTCCGTTTGCAGCCACACAGGACAAACTACATCAAAATCTCAAGTGCTGAAGGTCCTACATTTGAGTATTTACACAGTCACGGTCCTTATTACCACAAAAAGTAAAGTTACAAGAGGATAATCAGGAAATGGGCAAATAAAAGTATCAAATGTAAATGAACTCTGGGGACATGATATATTATTCTGAATCTGCTAAACAACTAAAGCTGTGAGATGGATACGAATTCAAATCTGCTTATGTTGAACGGACACATTAGTTGTACATGAACACTTTGAAGTGAGCAGAGGAGCAAATGCTGGACCGGGGACAGGTCACCTGACACCATGTGCTCGCTTCATTTTATTTTCCAGATAAATGCTTTGGATTTGAGTGAGCTCTCTTAACCAACACTGTCCTGTCTACATACGTGCTGATTGGATTTAAATAAAACAAATAACTGACAGTTTATAGTAAGAAAACCTGTTTTGACCTGGTTTGTTACCACCTTCAGGTCCAGACCGCTGCCGGCTGAGGATGAGGAGGATGATGAATGAAGATGATGAATCTGTTTGACTGTTGGTTCTATTTGCTGCCTCCAAACAGGCGTAGTGTCATTTTAATGTACATCTGTATATAATTTCTGACGTATTCACTTTGTATAGTTCATTAAACAGTTTTTTTAATGTTTTTAACCTGTAGTTTGTCTTTTGTCTGTTACACTGTTGGAAAAGTAAAAATCAGATACTGTTCATAACGTTTTTTTATTCTTTACATTCAGTATTTTAACCTAACTTTAATATTTAACTCTTCCACATTTTAAGATTTAAGGTGAAACATAAAACATACATTAAGCTGTGTCATACAATAATATATAAATAGCCATTTAAAACTAGTCATGTGATTTTCCTTTTGGGTTATTCTGCATGAGTACTTTCACTTTTGCGAGTATTACTTTGCCAAACTGCGTAACTGATCCTCAGCCTTTGAGCCTCCTTCCGTTTCCGTCCTGCCGGAATGTACCGGTGTTACAAAACAAGTTACCCCGGTTGCGTACTGGAACCTAACGGTTTAACGTAAACGACTCCGGTAAGTTTTTAGCTCATTATCACGCTTTATTAAACTACAATATGTCTAAAACCACTGAAGTCTGCAGTGAAATAATTTCTTCTATCAAGCTTCGTGTCGCTTAAAAAGTAAACATTTAGCTTCCCGCGGCAAGTCGGAAGCTGGAATCGAACGCACCGGTAGTTTGCCTACGGAAGCCCGCGCAATCAGAACTGTAGCGCAGAACGGAAAACGTCGACATATAACGAGCGTATTGCTCTGTGTGTAACAGACAACACACACGATGTCCGGGACCGGTTTTAGGTGGACGGTGGTGGTTCTGACCTGCCAACACAAAGACAGCGTCTACTCGTTCCAGAGAGGTGAGGAGTCATATTAGTCTACGATCTTTGTTCCCTACGTCTACGCAGCCGACCGCCAGGTGGCGCTGATGGACAAATAAAGGGAACCCTGTGTTCAGTTAGAGCTGCACAAGAAAAAATGAAATCCGATGCTTTAAAGAGAATCACGGAGTTTTCCTCCCGCAGAGCTTGTGTTGCGGCAGCAGCGCGGCTCCATCTCTCGGGACGCGCTGGTTCTGACTGTGCAGGACCGCCCGGAGCCGCTGGGCAGCGGCGGGGCCACGCTGAACGCGCTGCTGGTTGCTGCCGAGCACCTGAGCAGCAGAGCCGGGCACACGGTGGGTCAGAGCGGTGGTCGCGTGGCTCATCTTTCCTAATAAAACAGGTTCATTGTGGAAATAAAAAGTAGTTTCGTTTTGTTAGGTGATATCAGCTGACGTCCTGGAGGATGCTCACATCCTCATCCTCCACACGGTGAGTCCAGCGGCAGCAGCAACTCCACCCGTCTCCACTTCTTACTTCTACATTTGATTTTCTTTCTGCAGGGTCGAGATTTTCCGTGGAGCTCGTGCAGCAGAGCGTTCTGCTGGCTGCCTCGGGAGAACCGGCAGCAGACCGTCCAGGCTCCGGTTTGCTGCCTGGACCTGCTGCTGGACTGCCTCAGTAACCAGGTCTGACAGTAGGAGCACTGCTGTGTGTGCGACTATTCAACCTAATAATTCTGTTTGTGCTTCAGATCTGTCCCGGTTCTCCTCCTGGCGTTTGGGTCTGCAGCACCGACATGATCCTCACCGTGCCTCCTGACTTCAGTTAGTGTGCTGCAGTACCAGAATCCAAAGAGAATCCTTTTCATTTGCAGCTTGTGTCAGTGGGACCAGTCTGTGTGTTCACTGTGCGTCTGTGTGTCAGTGTTGTCCTGGGACCGTTTCTCCGGGGTGCGGGTTCTGGCGTTACCTGGTGCCGTCTCCTATGCAGCTGATCACGGAGTCTACCTGTCCGACCCACAGGTGCTCGCTTTATCTTCTGCACACGTGGAATCATTTTCTGACTGTAGGGACTGAAGGTGTGTTTGTTTTATGTCACAGGGTCGAGTCAGAGACATCATCTACAAAGGAACAAAGGAGCAGATAGAACGAGCTGTGATGCCTGATGGGAACGTGCCGCTGGTAAGCTCGGTTCTGATCAGTCAAGAGGCTGCTGAGCAGTCAGAATACTCTTTGTCTCTGCAGCATCCGTGGGTTCTGGGTTCTGTTCCCGGCTCGTGGGTTCTGTCTTCTGTTCTGCTCGTGGGTTCTGTTCTTGGCTCGTGGGTTCTGGGTTCTGTTTTCGGCTCGTGGGTTCCGGGTTCTGTTTTTGTCTCATGGGTTCTGTTCTTGGCTCGTGGGTTCTGGGTTCTGTTTTCAGCTCGTGGGTCCAGATTTGAAAGAATCCATTTGTCTGTAGGTGTCGGGTCCGGTCTTCTTCAGCAGGTCTGTGTCGGAGAAGCTGCTGCAGACTCACGTCACTCCTCCTCTAAACGGCTGCACGTACCTGGGTTTGGACTCAGGAGCCCCGCCCCTCCAGGTACCGGAGCCAGTTCTGTTGATGGAGACAAAGAGGAAACGTCATGTTTAATGGACAAACCGTTCACTTTAACAGATCTCTCTGTTCCTGGACCTGCTTAAGTGTCTCTGCTCAGATCTGACTCAGGATCAGTTTGTCAGCAGCGGATTGGCTGTTGGACCTCGGGGGGCGGCAGCGAGGAGCGGCAGGGCGGAGCTGTGGAGGACGCTCAGAGGAACTCCGCTCAGCCTGGGTGCGCGTCTCCTGCCTCTTCGTTTTGTGACATGAAGAGTTTGTCGTGTTCTGCTCACGTGAAACATCGTTTCTCCTGCAGTTTATGTCTCCGGCGGTCAGTACGACTACCTGTCTCTGTCCGGAAAGCAGCACGTCCAACGTCTGACCTGTGAAGGGACGGACACAAACACGCTGTCTCACGTCCAGGTGACACTTCCTTTGTCCGTCTGACACGAACAAGGTTCCGCCCTCAGCTGATGTGTCCTGTCCTCCTGTGTCTCCTCAGAGGGCGGAGTTAGTAAGTGACGGCGCTCGGCTGATCAACAGTGTAATAGAAGGGGATGTTTCCGTGGCGACAGGAGTGGTGGTGCAACACTGCCACCTGCAGGTCAGGAGCAAACATTCAGCCTCTGAGAACACCTTTACGTTTCACACCTGTCGTGACCTCTGACCTCTGCTCCAGGGCCCTCTGAACATCCCAGCAGGTTGTTTACTGTCGGGTCTCGGTACGTCACCAAAAGGTGGTGTCCAACGGCTGAACCTGGCCGATGACATCATCATCCAGGGACACAGCATCGAGGTGGGGGAGATGAAGCTGAAGGTGTACACAGTGGTGGGAGCGCATGACGACCTGCAGGTAAAACATTCAAAGAGGAATTCATGAGCAGCAGCAGCAGCGTGATGTGACTCTGCTCCTCAGGCCTCCTCTGATGACACCAGCGCCTCCTTCCTCAACCACAGATGGAGCCTCTTCTTCAGCAGGACAGGAGTGCAGTAGGAAATGTTCATTTCTTCATCTCCACGGGTTCAGTGATGATGAGGAGCACAACAGAAAATGCAGCGTGTTTCTCTCTTCTCCACTCCTCCTCTCTGCTCTGCTCCTCTCCTCTCCACTCCTCCTCTCTGCTCCTCCTCTCTGCTCTGCTCCTCTCCGCTCTGCTCCTCTCTGCTTATCTTCTCCGCTCTGCTCCTCTCTGCTTCTCTCCACTCCTCCTCTCTGCTCTGCTCCTCCTCTCTGCTCTGCTCCTCTCCGCTCTGCTCCTCTCTGCTTATCTTCTCCGCTCTGCTCCTCTCCGCTTCTCTGCTCTGCTCCTCTCTGCTTCTCCTCCCTGCTCTGCTCCTGTCCGCTCTGCTCCTCTCCACTCCTCCTCTCCGATCTGCTCCACTCTGCTTCTCCTCTCCGCTCTGCTCCTCTCAGGCCGGACGAGTTGTGGGTCAGAGGAGAACAGCACTCCCTGTTGGAGGCTCGTCTGTTCCCGGCGCTCCACCCCAGGGAAGGTGCCATAAGTGTGGAGGTGGGGGTGGGCTGGCTGCTGGGTGGGGCTGGATGCCTGCAGAGGTGGAGGGAGGCATGGAGGCTCTCTCTGAAGGAGGTGCTGTCACTCACCCACCTGGAGCCTGAGCTACGGTGGAGGGAGGAGTTACTGCTCCTGGCAGGGAGGAGGAGAGTGTTTGACGCCCTGATGAGTCGGACGGACGTCTGCCTGCTGCCTTGCTTCAGGGCAGCGGTGCTGGGCGGTCAGCAGGGGGCGCTACTGAAAACACTGGACAGTGAGTCAACGAATACCTAAACTTTCAGTACGTTTACTGCCGTCACATTATTCCTGTTCATTAATAAGTTAATACAATAATAGTTTGTGAGTAAAGTAACAAAATCACTAAACAATAAAATAAAAACCGGTTTTAGGTAAAAATGTTAATTTTAATTCTAAACTAAACTTTGTGGACGTGACTGAATCTCTGAGTTTGATTCGACACGTGTGTCTGCAGAAGCAGCAGGAGACAGAGAGCTGGACCAGGACCAGGACTCGGGACCGGACCCGGGCGTCGCCGCTCGCTGCCTCTCGTGCATTGCTGATGTGTTGGTGTGTATGGCGGGGGAGAGGGGGGGTCTGAGAAGCGGCCCCGCTGCTAATGAGGCCTGGGGCGTCGCCTACGGCCTGCTGGAGGGGGGAAACCTGAGGGGCGGGGTCCAAGCACTGGCTGCACAGAGGACGCTGTGGCTCGGCAGGTGAGCTTCAGGTTGGATTCAGTGTTTTTTAAGTTTGTGCAGAGTGAGCTCAGCCCCAACCCTGACCCCTCCCTCCAGGTCAGACCTGCTGGTCCGGGCGGCACGCCACTACGAAGGCGCCGGACAGGTGCTGCTCCGACAGGCTGTGATGTCATCACAGAAGTTCATCTCCATTGGTCAGGGGGAAGTCCCGCCTCTGGGCGAGTGGCAGGAGGTGGAGTGTCCAGCCAGACTGGACCTGGCAGGTGAGTCCGGTGAACCGCGCTGCTTCACATCACAGGTTTGTTAAATGTGTGTTTGTCAGACGCGCAGATGTGGTTGTGTTTCAGGCGGCTCCGTGACCAACGTCGCAGTGAAGGTTGATGGGAAACGTCCGATTGGTGCCAGAGCTCGTCGCGTCTCGGAGCCTCACCTCCTGCTGGTGAGCCACACCGGAGGGCGGGAAGGTGGGGCGTCCTCCGAGACGGTGTGCGTCAGCCTGGACGACCTGAGAGACCACTGTCAGCCTCACGCACCTGGTAGGAGACAGAGACACCTGAACGACAAGGACTGTGATCAAATCTTCAGCAAGTGGCCTCACGTGTGTGTGTGTGTTACAGGAGCCCTGCTTAAGGCCGTGTGCGTGTGCAGCGGTCTGGTTTCCCTTTCCTCCCATCATCCCCTGAGGCATCAGCTGGAGCAGAGGTGGGGAGGAGGGTTGGAGCTGCACAGCTGGTCGGAGCTGCCCACAGGATCTGGTCTGGGTGGGAACACTCACTGTCCCACAGACAGTCCACGTGTCCCGCGGTGATATTTAAGCTCCTCTGTGCGGGTCATGATCCCATCTGTCCTCTTACAGGAAGCAGCAGCATCCTAGCAGCTGCGCTGTTGGCTGCAGTCTACAGATGTACAGGGCGAAGCTACGACACCGACTCTCTGATCCACGGCGTCCTCCACCTGGAACAGATGCTCACCACAGGTCTCGTGTCTCTTTCTGCTTGGTTTCTGCTCCAGCTTTTGGTTCTGTGAGCTGCACTTGTTTGACTTCTCCAGGTGGAGGTTGGCAGGATCAGGTCGGAGGTTTGGTGGGCGGAGTAAAAGTGGGTCGTTCCAGAGCAGCTCTGCCCCTGCGTGTAGAATTGGAACGTCTCAGTCCTCCAGTGGACTTCTTGAATTCTCTGGAGCAGCGTCTGCTGCTCGTGTACACCGGCAAAACTCGCCTGGCTCGAAACCTGCTGCAGGTCAGAGGCTCAGTCAGTGACACACCTGAGGGGAGGATGTCAGGCTCAGGTTCTGGGTAGAGGCTGAGGAGAACCTGCTCAGTCTGCTTCACTGTTGTCACGGTGATGGTGGTTTTTCCCTGCAGGACGTGGTTCGGAGCTGGTACAGCCGTCTCCCAGCGATGGTGCAGAACGCCCAGCAGCTCGTGGCCAACTCGGAGGACTGTGCCAGAGCCTGTTCAGAGGGTGAGAACCAGGACCAGAGGCTTGTGGTCCGGGCCGTCCAGCCAGTTCTCAACAGATATTCTGAGGAACATTCAGAGATATGAATAGTAATAACTGAAGGTCACTGTGACCTCAACATATTAATCTGCTGATCCCCCTCCCTCCCCCTCCCCCAGGCTCTCTGTCCAGACTCGGTCAGTGTCTGGACCGTTCGTGGCAGCAGAAAAAGCTGATGGCCCCGGGTTGTGAACCGGCCTCGGTGAAAGCCATGATGCAGGCCCTGAGGCCCCTGGTCCTCGGTCAGAGTCTGGCCGGTGCGGGGGGAGGGGGGTTCCTCTACCTGCTGACCCGAGAGCCTGAACAGCGACAGGCGGTGCTGCAGGTCCTCCACAACACAGAGGTGATTATTGTCTTCGTGCTCGTTTCCTCTGAGCTCATTCTTTTAATGTTCAGTATGTAAACATGTTGTTTCAGGGTCTGGGAGACTTTAGCGTTCACTCAGTGGAGCTGGACATGGACGGGTTGACAGTTGGACCTCAGTCCTGAGGACACACACACACAGTCTGGTGATGTTTGTACGACCACGCAGTTTGTGTTCAATAAAAACCAATGAAAACATTTTAACAAGCAGCTCTTTTTATTACTGATTAAACTGGCGTCAGTGTCAACACTTTGTCGTCGGTCCCTTAATTAATCACCGTGATCATCTGCAACCAGAACATAAACACTGAGCACGTCGCGCTCCACTCTTCACTTCGTGGTGACCACAGACAGCTGGTCTCTGATGCGTCCCAGTCCGTCCAGTATGGTGTCCAGAGACTCCCTGCTCAGCTCCACCGTCACCGTGGAAACCGACGAGCACGGATCCTCCATCTGAAAGCAGCAGGTCGCAGGTTCACTTCATCTCACTGCTGCGTCTCCACCACGTGGTTCAGGTTTGGAACTCACCTTGAGCTGAACCAGGCAGGTCGGGACGGACGTACGACTGACTGAGTCTGAACCAGTCACCACGTCGACTCTCCAGTTCAGCTCCTTCAGCTGGGGGAGGCAGACTACACACACACACACACACTGAGGCTGAGCAGTTTGTTTTGCACACAGGCTGTAAGTGATGTGAAACGTACTCACTCTGATCACTGAGCGCGTCTGTCCTCCACGCAGGACTGAAAGAGAGCAGCAGAGGTCCGTTCAATCATATGCGGCACATTCATCAGTGTGTGTGCAGAGTTCAGAAATTACCTGTTCTCCAGCAGGATCTTGGTGACGAGGTTCTTCAGGCTCGAGTGGAAAGACTCGGGGAAGAGAGCGAGGACCTGCTCTGGAGAGCTGAGGTTGTGGAAGACGACGTGATGAGACAGAACGTGGAGAGACAGGACCAGCTGGAGGACACACATTTCTGTTTGACTCAGCTTAAACTGGAGCGAACCCTAAAAGCTGTGCGTGTGTTACCTGTGCAGCCTGCGCTGCAGAGATGCTGAGCGACGCTGCCGTGGCCTCGGTCAGCCGCAGACTCGGACCTCGGTGACTCTGGACACAAACGTCCCTCACAGCGTCTTTAGACGGAGCCTGAGGAGGAAGAAGCGTCACTGACGTCCTCACAGCTCAGTTCAACACAACAGTTCTCTACGTCTGCAGCTCAATCTAACGTTCAGTTTCCCTCAATCTCAATTAGTTTTTAGTTCATTATCGTCCAATTACTGCAGAAAGTGTGATCATCGAGACTAAAATACATCGCTGTTACTGCTGTTATAACTGGAGACTAAAGGAAAAGTAGCTCAAACTAAACGTGGAAATAAAATGAATGATCGGAGACGAACGTTTACCTTCAGGAGAAGCTGCAGGTTGGTGAAATCTTCGCTGGAGACGGCGGCCGCCATGTTGACATGTGACGTCCCTGCGCGTGACGTGACGGACACGAGCCGCTACTGCTCCTGGGAAATGAAGTCCAACCAGGAAACAAGTCGCCTCAGCGACATAAACAAAAAACAATTTAAAGGGTTTGGAGGGTAAAGATAATATGGAAATAGATTTTATCAAAGTAATGAAAATAATATTAAATATTAAATATATATTTTTAACTGATGCGTCAAAATACACAAAAATGTATTAATTTGTTTTTGTTGTTGAAATGTGAAATGACAGATTAAATGAAGTCAATACCTCTTTTATATCACGAAGCCAAACATAACTAAGATTTAAACAGTAAGAAAATGTATTTCACTGGTTTATCTCCCGGTATCATCAGAAATAATCAAACTGAAATAATTCTCACTTCTACTGACATAGAAATGTACAATTAAACATCAAAAGATAATAGGTGTGTTGTACCTTTAATAAACAGGTTTTATATGGAACGTAGGTGACAAATCGCCACCTGCTGCGCCGGGGACGGAGCACCTCACACGGGATGAGGCCGTCGGTACCTGGCTTCGGTTCATCTGCTCGTGTCCACTGCGCCGCTGAGGATGTCCGTCTCCGGGATGAAGAAGCAGCTGCACAAAGCCAGCCAGGGAACCGGGCCGAGCCGAACCGGGGGGCGGGGGGGATGTCTGTTTTACTGCGACACACGGCCTCGTGCTGCACGTACTCCACTGATACTACTACCACTACACAGTACTCCACTGGTACTACTACCACTACCTTACACAGTACCCCACTGATACTACTACCACTACACAGTACTCCACTGGTACTACTACCACTACACTACACAGTACTCCACTGATACTACTACCACTACACTACACAGTTCTCCACTGGTACTACTACCACTACACTACACAGTACTCCACTGATACTACTACCACTACACTACACAGTTCCCCACTGATACTACTACCACTACACAGTACTCCACTAGTTACAGTATAACAAGCGGACCTGGAGTACATGTAAGTAACTGACTCATTACCCTGACGCAGCGCACAGAGCCAGACTGAGCATGCTCAAAACTGCAGACGTCCTCTGCAGACGGAGGGGGTGCTTGGGGAGTGCATTCTGCTCTACGGCCAGCAGCTCAGAGACGCTTCTGAGTTCAGTACGATCAGCACAACGTGTCGCACAAAGGCAGCAGTATCGTCAGTGTGTTTGCTCAGCGAGTCCTTCTGCATCTCTTCCTCCCGTGCAGGTGGAGCTCTGGCCTGTGTGGGTGAAGCTCTGCAGCACGTTGCCCGGACCAGGGACACGCTGGATGTAAACGTCAAACGCACCTTCATCGAGCCCCTGCAGGACCTGCACAACACGGAGCTGAAGGAGATCAGGGTGAGACGAGGCTTCACGTCACAGGAACCCTTACTAACAGAGTATTTCTACACTGTGTACTTATACCTCTGATATGACTCAGTATCAGCTCAGGAAGCTGAGCAGCCGTCAGCTGGACTACAACATGAGGCGAAGAGAGAGGACACCAGCGGAGGAGGTGCGACAGTCCTGGGACAAGTTCATGACGTCCAGAGAGCAGGCAGAGAGACACATGTTCGTCCTGCTGCAGAGTGACGTGAGTCTTTAATACACCAAAGAGACAGCTGCACGTCCTGCCAGTGGGACAGGGTTAGTCAGGTTCTGACCCACTCTGAGGGAACAGTCTGAGGATCCAGAGTTGATGCCGGTGCCTGGGGAGGGTGTGTGTGAGTGGGTGATAGGACCAGTGGACGCTGTGTGGACGGAGGTAGACAGGTGACAGATGTTCTGGCTCCTCCTGATGATATCGTTCAGTCAGTAGATAGATGATGACGTCACTTCTTCCTCCACCTCCTCCTGCAGGTGGAGCGGCTCAGACATCTGGCAGCTCTGGTCGCAGCTCTGCGCGACTTTCACCGCAGCGCCCACCACATCCTGCTGGGTCTCTATGGCAACCTGCAGGCCAGGTGAGCCCAGGTCCAGCGGCTGCTGAGGTCAATGCGATGGTGAAAATCTCTTCACAGTCTGATCTGTTGTTCTGTGTCAGCCTGTTTTCTGTTGAAAACAGGCTGACAGCTGCCAGCAACAAACCACAGCGCTGGTTCCGGCCCAGAAGGGTTCGAGACCGAGGACAACACAGCAGCTGTGTGGGATTTCTCCAGCAGCCGTCTGCAGGTTCCTCAGGTTGTTCTATGTTCACTGTCACGTTTCACAGGAATTAAATGTAATTCTGCAGAGTTTGTATGTTTTAGGTTCACGGGTACCGTGCAGACCCGGCAGACCCACGTCCTACAGTAAGAAACGTCTCCAGTGTTTCCTGTGACAGCTGCTCACTTTCTTCAGGAATCGGATCATCTCCATCCTGATCCACATTTTATCTGAGATTTACCATGAGAACACATGTGTGTCGCCCAGCTGACGGTAAGCTGGTCCTGGATCAGCCCTGCTGCCGAGCGCTCCTTCCACCCGAACCACGAGGGCGAGCTGAGCTTCAGCAAGGGTGACGTCATCGCCCTCACCTCACAGGTGGACGCCAACTGGTTCCAGGGCGAGCTCGGGGGCCAATCGGGACTCTTGCCCACCACCTACGTGGATGTGCTGGTTCCTTTGCCGTTACCTTGACGACGGCCAGGTTCATCGTGTCCATTGTGTTTGGACAGTGACACAGTTGCATCTCGTTCTGCAGTGTTCATGTCCAACACGCTGCGCTCGGTGTCTGCGACTGAACCGGAACAGTCCAACCTGCCACCTCGGTGTCAGTCCTGAAACGATGTCACTGTCCTATCACGTACTGCTCTGATTCCTGTTTGCACTTTTCCCACACGTGTAGGAGAGGGAGGTCGAGCACGTCACAGTGTTTTGTCCCTTTCAGGCTTTAGGCTGCATTTCCTGCACTGAATCAAAGTCTGTTTGCACATTCTTCTACCAGTGACATCGTGATTTGTTTTCTCAGTGACTGTGTGTTGTGGTGATACGTGAGCCTTGTCGTCTTCAGACACAGACACCGGAGGACACAGTCTCACGTCCAGTAAAACGGATTCACAGCTGAGCAACTAAAAGCCCTGGTCTGTGTCTGCAGGAAAGAAACTGATTTTGTCAAATGTGATGGAGACTGACAGCAAACTCACCGAGTCGTGCACAGTGTTTTTCTGCTTCAGTCCTTTTCTCAGTTAAAACCATTGAATGTATAAAGTAATTCCCAAAAATGTCCCTTTAATTAAAAATTAGCTTTACGTGAAGATTTAAGTCCCCAGTAAAACTAGTCCAGTGGCTTCACGTCAGACGGACTGTCAGGAAACTATAGATGTGTGTGTGTGTGTGTGTGTGTGTTTGAGCCTGCACAAACACACAGCTGATCTATAATACCCTTAATATTTTATTAGATCTAGTTTTAGAGATTAGGGTGAATCTGATTTTTTTGTTTTCCTGTTGAACAGAATGGTCTTAATATTGTTTCTTTTGTTATTTAACAGTAACTTGTGTTTTTGCGACTTGTGCTGAACACGAATCTTTGTAGTAGACAAACAACAGTCACTGAATGTATTTCTGCAATAAGAGTATTAAAAGCTCATGTGTGATATTCTTAGCTAAATAAACTGAAGATTCGTCAACACAGAGACATTTTTCTTTCCTGTGAGGCTCAGATTTTCTTACATTTCCATTTCAAACTTATATTTGCGTCAGTGAAAATAAAATTCACATGATCACATCTGGCCGGCTTGTTGCGTAATGCTGCTGAATATACTAATGATAGCACCACATTATTTTATCCTCTGTTCAAATGTATCACGTTTAGTATCATAAATGCATTGATGAGTGTATTTGCCAACATGTGTTTAATGAACGCAACTTCAACATGTAGGCTGGACTTGTTTAGATTTCATAAACCCAAAGCAGACTGATCCTAAAACTAAAGAAACCAAAGGTCATTGACAGCAAAACTGCTGTATAAGAGTTAATAAAATTAATGACGCTATATGCTTTCATTTCTTCATTACCCTGGTGGTTAAACCCTTGTCTTTTAATCCCAGTGACACCCCTACCCAACACTGTGTATATTCCCATGTTCCATTGTGTGTTGGATGACAGAAGGCCTAGACGGCAAAAAAGCAAAACTTTGGAAATGTGTATTTTCTTAAACAAACTACGTTATTTTGAAATAGCTGAGCTTGTCCTGAAAACGATGAGACCAAACCTCTGGCATGAAAACCGTCTTCATGTGTACGAGCTGCTGTTGTACTCCAACCTCCGGCCGCCAGGGGCGGAGGTCAGGTCTGGTGTCTACGATGTGAACTTCCGCCTGCTGATTTAAACTTCCACCGGAAGTCTGCTTGTCCTCTTCTACCAGGCCGATCCAACATGGTGGGTACATTTCGTTTGTCTACCTGAACTATCTGAACTAATCCTTGTGATTTAGCGGCTCACATTCCTCGGTAACCACATCAGCAGGATACGGAGTGTATGTTTAATCTTATATCGACAGTATTGATGTTGGATCAAGAAACGCAGCGGGTTATTCGTGGTATTTTAGCGGAGTGCTGATGCTAACGGAGGAAGCAGAGTGGGGCCGTTTCCGAGCTGAATGAGTCGCGTTTCTTATTTCGGGTTCAACGCTTAAACCGGACTATGCCCGGAGAATAACCCTGTTATTGTGTCCGTGGTAGCCCAGGCTGATGGAACGTATTACTGTATCACTAATACCACTCTGCTAGGTAGCTTTGAAGGCTAACCCGGGAGTTAGCTGCGTCCTCGGACGTGACTGTAGCTAATGAGGCGGTGCAGGAGTTTCATTCTCCACACAGTGATGGTTATTTAAATATGTTCTTTATGCACAAAGGAGTCACGAATCGCCGGTGGTTTATGTTATAAAATGATCCAGGGTCATCTTTCACTTCGGGAGCCAGGTCGTGTCTATGGTTCACAGCCTGAGACAAGTCAGGTGTCCGCATGATGACTGCGTCCGGTTTTTCTCCTGTTCATACTGGACATTAAAAGAACAGTGTGGTAAATACTTGACGATGTGTATTTTGTTGTCTGTCTGCAGGGACGAGTCAGGACTAAGACGGTGAAGAAGGCCGCCAGGGTCATCATCGAGAAATACTACACCCGACTGGGAAATGACTTCCACACCAACAAGAGGGTGTGCGAGGAGATCGCCATCATCCCCAGCAAGAAGCTTCGCAACAAGATCGCCGGGTGAGTCCAGCAGGTGTTCAGTGTCCTAAGCCCTGTATCGAAAGTGATCATGGCGTCTCTGTGGCCAGGTCATTGATAGTACAGGAAGATGAAGCTGAGAGCCTTTCCCGTGTCTGAAGGAAACCCTGTTCCTGTCAGACCCTGGCGCTCTCAGACAACATTTACAGTGTTAATGGGTTCTCTCAAAGGTGAGTTAATGATGACAGCGCAGCTGTTTAAAGTCTCTGTGTGATCCGTCTGAACCTGCAGGTATGTGACGCATCTAATGAAGAGGATCCAGAGGGGTCCAGTTAGAGGAATCTCCATTAAACTGCAGGAGGAGGAGAGGGAGAGGAGGGACAACTATGTACCAGAGGTCAGTAAAGGTTCAGTCATAGGTCACAAGCAGTAATATTATTACCGAGGATACTGCATATTTAAACAGCTAGTGTCCATATAGCTCTGTCTCACTTGTACTTATCAACATGTGGTTCTTATCCTGCACCTTGTACTTTATTCTGTTTTCTTCTTGTGGCTTTGTGTGATTGTGTAAGTGCAGTTGTGTTTCTGAAGCAGCTTTATACCTGTATTAGTAATGAGTTGTGAGATGTTAACATCTGTTCCAGATGTTGATCTACTTCTTGTGATTTGTTGAGCTGCTGCAGTGTTTTTCTCTGCTGTTCATAATGAACCCTGATGCTTTTCAAGCTCCTCACATCGCACGTGTAGTGAAGGTACTGGAAACTTCCAGCTGTTTGTAGAGTCGTGTAAAATAATCCACACTTCTGCTGGTGTTGCATCATAGCCCCCCCACAAACGCAGCAAACTCGAGGGAAACGCTGTTCATGATGTTTTAGTCTCAGTCCTGTTTCGAAAGTGATGATGGCGTGTCTGTAGCCAGGTCATTGATAGTACAGGAACAGCAACCTGGGAGCATTTTCCCGTGTTGGAAGGATTTTCAGTTCCTTTTGAACCCTGAAGCTCTCAGACAAAACCCCAGATTCAGTGTGAAGCTGATGATCTGTGTGTGTAACAAGTCTTTTATACCGAGTTTGCTGGGTTTGTGTGACATCCAGAACCGAATCAACAAACTAATCAGTAATACAGCGAATCAGTAGTCGCAGCCCTAAAAAAAGCGAAGTTGTTGTGACGAGTTTGAAAAGTGTGTTCAGCTGATTGAAATCAGTGATTCCTGTTCAGACATGTTAGTTTCACACTGGTACCAGAACACGTCATCCAGTGAGGAGGGAAAACACGACAATGTTCTGGTGGATCACGTTTGTACCTGGTTCTGTTCCACTGTGCAGGTTTCTGCTCTGGACCAGGAGCTGATTGAAGTTGATCCTGACACCAAGGAGATGCTGAAGCTGCTGGTGAGTGTCTCCAACAGGACTTTACTCCACTAACTTACCCGTAGGTTCTCGTTCATCCGTAATATGTGGACCTGAACCAGGTTTCGGGTTCTGCTGACGGACGCTGTGTCAGTCTTTGAACACTTTGTTCTGCTGACTGCAGTCAGTGTGTTGGAAGCTGCTGCAGAGAATCAGAGTGGTTCAGACAGAACAGTGCTGCTGGTTGTAATAACACATCGTTTTATTTTCCTCCAACTGCTGCTGCAGCTGTTTGCTTCTCCTCCACCCTGTATCGAAAGTGATCATGGCGTCTGTGGCCAGGTCATTGATAGTACAGGAAGATGAAGCTGAGAGCCTTTCCCGTGTCTGCAGGAAACTCGGTTCCTGTCGGACCCTGGCGCTCTCAGACAGATGTTTTCTCCAACATCTGGACCTGTCTGTTTCACTGTACTGTTCTCAGACCAGTTTCTTGTGTCCCGCAGGACTTCGGCGGTCTGTCCAACCTGCAGGTCACCCAGCCCACCGTCGGCATGAACTTCAAGCAGCCCCGAGGCGTCTAGACCTCTGTAAAGTATCTTCTAATAAAACCCTTTGGGACGAAAACACTGCTGTGCAGGACTGGTGGTTTGTTCGTGTCTGGTGTTACGTGTTCTTCTTTGTCAACTACAGGTAGTTTTAACTGAAACGCAGGAGCAGCTGAGTGTAATGAAACGTGACGTGTCCACCGTCTCCGGTTTGAACCTCAGCAGCTTCTTTTCAGCGCAAAGGAATTGATTTTTATGAAGATATTTAAATCGGAGACAAAAGGAAAAAACAGGTTTCACATTTACGTCCACTCGAGACAAACGTCTTAATTCTCACATTTTAATGTTGACAATGAGCAGTTTTCAGCAATAATGTCGCAAAGCTTTAACTTAAAATTCAATAAACCTACAAAACTAAAGTGACATTCATCTGTCAGTAACGTTTCCCAGGAACCAAACTTAGTTTCACTTAACAGAACGAATAAGAAAATGTCCATCGGTGTCCCTCATTAGTCCCATGAGTGGGACGCAGCAGCTCGGCGTCGGGTATTCCACATTAATCCAGATAAAGTTCCAGCTCGTAGAAGGTAGAGATGATTTTCCAAAGTGTAACAAACAGAAACGTGACTCCGTGTCTGCAGTGATGTTCTCTGCTGTGCAGAGCGCTCACTCCATGTCAGATTTACTGAACTCAAACAGCCTCTGTCATCTACAAAATCCAAACTGAGCGTGAAAGTGATGTGACGCGTTTCTAAAAGCTACTTTACATGTATTCACACACGGGTTTGGTAAAAATAGACTCTTGCTGTGGTTCAGATTTGCTCACAAGCACTTGAGCAGGAAGAAGTTGCAGAAAGCTCCTCGGGGACAGTCGCACATCTTCCCGATGCGAGACCCTTTCCTGACAGCACAGTGCTCCCCGAGGTCACACTGAGGACGAGAATGATTGGAACTGTTAATGTCTCATAAACACCGTTGGTTGCATGAACAAACATTTACTGAGGAATAAAAGGTGTGCTGAACTCACAGAGGGGACCTGTCCGTATTTCTTCTCCCACGGATTAATCCTCTTTGTCTGCAGCTTCTCCAGCACTTCGTGCAGAGCGCCGAGCTGGAACACACACACACACACACACACACTTCATGCGTCTCACTGTCAGAGCTGCACATTAAACGGTTGGCGAACATCTGGAGTCAGGTATTTTTCACCTCTGAAATCTGATTTAGCTCATTGTTCTGCCGGCTTTTAGTGTTAACCTGGTTAAATTAAATATAAATGTGTAAATAAGACAAGTGCTCGAGCGAATCTATGCTATAAAAATATTCATGTTGTAACTGTCTAATTATGAGAAACAAACGATGATTAGATTATTTACTCACATATTTAACATCTGCAGCATAAACATATCTGAACATTTAATATGTTCATATTCACTCTGAATCAGTCAAACAATAAGAACTAAGAACAAATAACGGAACGTGTCGTTCTCCGGGTTTTGGACCGGGACCCACCAGGCTGTTGGAGTTGTACCGGTGGTCCTGGACCCCTCTCTCGTCCTGCTCGGTCTCCGTGCCCCCCGCCGGGCTGAGCGCGGACAGCAGCGCCGCGCACAGCACAGCTCGAGTCCACATGGTTCCGAGAATGAAAAGGTTCCGAGAGTCCGCGAGCTGCCTTCACCTCTGCTCCTGGTGTCTGTCACGCGCCGCTCGCCCCGCGCGGGATGTTTGGACCAAGCGCCCCGCCCCCTCAGCCTCCGGAGGACGTCACGGCCGTGACGTACTGTGGTCACACTGGAAGGTAAACCTGGTCCAAACAGCTGCACGGTCCAACGGTTCCTGTGCAAAAAAGTGGCTGAACTCCAGTCAGTGGTTTCGGAGACTAATGGGCCGAGGACCTGAATCGGTCCTCAGAACGCGTCACACTGCTGCTCTCTCACACACACACTCTTTCACTCCCTCCCTCACACACACCCGGGGAAAGTCTGGGTTCCGTGTCTTCACTGAGGACACTGGGACACATGACTGGAGGAGACGGGAATCAAACCACCGATGTTCCTTCCTCCTGATCCACTTACCAGAATAAAACCAACATGACGTCACAGTAAGGTTCAGATGAAGTGAGTTGATGTGAGTTTGTGACAGGAAGTCTCCAGTTAAACCAGGTAACGTTGTTCTGAGTGATCAGGTCACCGATGTACTGCGTGAGGAGCCAGGTGAATGCAGCACAGCTGATGGGAAATCATTAGTTAGCAGGACTTAAACCAGAGTAAACGATGAAAGGAAACAAATTCCTTTCTGTGGAGATCCACTGATTATTTTTTTACTTTACGATGATCCCAGACTTCTATGTCTCCACCACAGTCTGAGGGGATTGAGCTGCAGAGTCAGAAATGCAGGCTCCAAATCCTCGTGTTGTCACTGAGGCTTTAGTGGGAGAAGCAGCGCTGTGCTGACGTGGACTTGGTGCCGGGCTGACAGACGGCCTCAGCATTAGGAGTCAGCTGCTGCTCCGTGAGTTTGGTTGTTTAAGGACAATAAACAAAGTTGCAGAGGAAAGAGGTTTAAACCGCCGGCTCCAGTACACGGCGCCGGAGGCTGACTGTATCCTGAAGGGATCAGACTAAAATCCTGCTGACTGGTGAAAGTGTGGGAGGAGATGCTGCAGCGTCTCTGTTACATTTCTACGTTTTCTTTTCAGTCACAATCGCACACATTCAAACGTGAGAAGCGACGCATGTGCTGCGTTCACGGTCCGAACTCTGCAGCTCGCAGGTTCAACCTTTAATGATGCGTCGTGTTTGTGGGTTTAATGACAACAGTGTGACTAACAAGTCGTGCAGTGTCTCCTGCTCCAGGCAAACAGCCCTGAGTGAAGTTTGTCAGTTAATGTCAATGACTCCACACATCCTGCTCCTCCTGCTTAAACCCACTTTAAACGGAGAGCTCTGCCTGTCCAACGTGCAGGAGAAGAGGATTTCTTCACGAATCCCTTAAATTCAGGAGGATGAACGTCCAGTCGCCGACAGAGGCTTAACGCCGCGCCTCAAACATCCCTCAGCCAGACAGGGGCTTCAGCAGCAGACCAAGAGCTGCTGATCCGAGCTTAGCCGAGGAGAAATGACTGAATATGATCTGGTCAAACTTGAGAACAAACTCTGAGGTGACGGTTACATAACGCTGTAAGTTTGTCTGGAAAATGAGAGTCAGCAGTTTGAGGAGGAAGCTGGATAACAGCTGTGATGTTGGAGTCATTATCAGTCCAGGCTTTGATGCCGACGATCCAGCAGAGGAGCTCATTACTGCTCCACTGATCACAACAGTCCTGGGATGAGCCGCTAATGAGCTGTTTTTCCTTCTGGCTTCAGAGACTTGAGACGAGCTGATGTTTGGGGATCGTGACTCGCGTCCAGAAGATGAAAACTTTCTGAGCTGAAACTATCAACTACTGCTGAAAAAACTTGCATTGTTAGTGGAGCTGTGTTTTTCTCTTTTCCTCCTGTATCGGTGGCGCGCTGCAGACACTATAGAAACCATCGCTCATATCTCCTTATTAAACCGATTTATTTAACACCCAAAAGCATGAAACATACACAAGTCCACAGATCTTTCTCTCCAGAGGGTTGAGATTCAGCCCATTTCCATGAAGATGTTCTGGTTCTTTAAGCACCAAGTAGCCTGGTTCTGGTCCAGCTGAAAGAAAGAAGACACAGCATGCTGTTTGATTTCAGAGGAAACTGAACTCAAGCTAAAAGGCTACAATAGGAAGCTCGACCCACCTCCTGTCAGCGTGCAGCCTCCCTGAGCCTCCTCAACACCTCCTCTGGACTGAGGGAGGAGTCCACTCTGATGACTTTGTCTCTTGACCTGGAGCCCTGGAGACAAATGATGGAGGATAAAGAAGTTTAAGGTTCTGTAATGGAGGCTGGAACGATGAAGGTGGAGAGATTCAAATCTAGCAATAATCAGATAATAATGTGTGTGTGTGTTCCCTCTCACAGCTCTGAACGTCTGAGTGGATGGAAAGCGACTTATTCAGACTCTGTGTTCGTTTTAGATCCAGTGTGGTTTGTTAAACTCTGACTTTTACAGTAACCAGGTTTGTGTTTGTGTGCGGGCGGTGAAGACACGGAGGCTGACATGTTCCAGAACCTTGTCCAGAGATACGTTGCTCTTCTTCAGGCTGAGAACTTCAGCCAGGAAGCGAACGAGCTCCGCGTTGGCTTCTCCATCTGTAGGAGGCGCTGCGATGGCAACTCCCACCTCCTCTGCAGAAACCTCTGTAGGAGCAGAGGAGAAGCATGTTGCCAGCAAACTGTGGCGCTGTGGGACTCAGCAAGCGGAGGGCAGCTGACCTGTGATGCCGCTGTGTTTGCAGCCCGGCTTTGCTCGAACTGTTATAGTCACACAGCCGCTGTTGTCTCGGGACACTGGCCCTGAAGCCTCAGTCCGTGCTGCTCCACCACCTGCCCCCTTCACCTTCACCTGAAGACGGAGCTCAGAGGGTCAGTGTCCACTGAGTGAAGCTGCCGTAAGACATTACGGTTTCCCCTCAGTCTATGGATCCACACTTATAAACCAGCCACGTACAATGTATTACATCTCTTTTTATTCTAATCACAACATGTTTAGCACATTTTTATTCCATTTGTTTCATTAACAACTCACCGTTTTTTCTTTTTTCGGCATCGGTCCACTTTTGGAGTAACCTCGCACCCAGGTACCGTTAACACCGGGCAGAGGGGCCTGTCTGCACCGGAGGAGCACGGTTAACGGACGGCAGAACGCGGGGAAGATGTGACATAAACGGTTTAACGTTTCTACTCGCAACGACTGAAAATGTCTTAGACATTTACCGGATATTCGGGAAAACATGCGCCTGCTACCTGCTAGCTTGCTAACTGTTGACTAGCTTAGCCGGAACAGACATGCTAATAATGTAAACACGGTCAGTTCCGCTTTTCAAAATATACACGTCCGGTCAGGTTTTTCAAAGTAAAAGTGTGGAAGGTTCCTAATGAACATTTAAAATATTTTTACTTTGCGTATTCAGTTTTTTACTGTTTGATAATTATTCTTCACTACATTTATTTGATGTTTAGTTATTTACGCTAAAGATTCGACAGATTATTACTGCTTGCAATAAGACTCGAGCTGATGATCAGCACATGTAAATTATTTGTTTTAAGTACAAGCTGTGCATCAGGTACTTAAACTAATAGTTAACTGCTGTAATTATAATGTAATTAATAATAATAATGTACATAATTTAGTTTTTTGGTGCTGTAATGTAAATACTGCATGTAAATAAATCAATTTTCAGTACTTGGTAAATAAGAAACTGTTCTCTGTATCATACTTTGCTTTGAGTTTAGGCAGCCACACATAATACTGGAATTGTTTGTGTTCAGCTGTTTGTGTCTACTTTTAACATGTTCCTTGTGTTTTTATATCACGCCCTAAAAAAACCCTGTAATGTTATGGTCTTTGTTCTGTAGTTAAACCATGTGGACCGAAGCAAAGGGAGTGTCTGCAGGCACTCACTGGTTTCCCCTCCTCTCCAAAACATCCCATTCATTAAAGAAGGTTTATAGCCTGCAGACACACTCGCGGAGAAGCCAGCTTCACCAGGCGTCTTACATGAACAGCGGACTAACACCTGAATCCTTCGATGGAAAACAGCCAGAACCCGGAGGCCGAGGACAGTTCGGAGCCGTGGTGAGAACTTTACATTTAGTTTGTTTTCTGGCTCCATCTCCCAGAGACTGTTCCTGAACAGTGCTCAGACGTTTCCATGTAGTGAAGCTGCCATAAAGCTGGACACTCTCCAGCTGTACATTCCTGCTGAGTTGGTGAGGGGCAGGCTGAGACGTGGCAGAGCAGCCCGAGCAGAAGACTCACACAGACTTATCAGCAGAAGATGGACTTGGATTAGCCAGACCTGTGCAGGTTCATGAGAAAAAACGCAGCAGACTCTGTAGAACCTGGATCAGTTTCATCAGCTGATCAGTACATGGAGCTCTGAAAGCTGTGAAGTCGTACAACACAGATATTCTGATGGGTTTTAAATGGGTTTATTAGAGTTCTCCTGGTCTAGCCAGCAGCAGGATTACACCAGAGGAATAAAAATGTATTTCCCACTTTGCATTGAAAGAATTTGGACACACTGAACCGTTATTAAACCATCTTCTGGGAAGCTTTTAAAATTTCATTGATTTGACTGAAGTCGTGTGTTTTATCTGTTATATCCAGCTTTAGCTTCACCGTCTCACATTTGTTCTCTTCTGTCGCCTGTGAACGTTTCTCATTCTGTCTACAGCTTTCAGAGAACTCCTTCTCTCAGGCGCAAATGGAGGAAACGTTATGGTGGCCTCGACGGCAACAAGCTGCTGGAGCCCAATAAAGATCCTGATATGAGAGGTCTGTGTGTGACGGAGAGAGAGAGTGTAACACCCTGTGATTAGTGGTCTGTGAAGTATCCCTGAGCGGGCGGAGCAGCCTCTGCCCACTCATCACGACAGAGCTGCTCCCTCCCTCCACCTCCGTCTATGCTTCTGGTTCTCCAGAAATATTTCCTTGCAACCAGCTGCCTTAAATTCCTGCTGACATGTATTTAATATATGGACATATATAAAACACAGCACTGAACCTGAAAAAGAGGTTTGCTCGCGTAACATCTGTACGAGCTCATCACAGCTCAACATGTGTATGTTCTGGTATTTAACACCAAAAACAGCAAAAGAAGGTTTAATAGGAGCTGCAAACTGCCTCCTCAGGGGTGTGCGTGTGCATCTCCTCATATCTAATCCCGCTCCTCATTTGGTTTCTGATGTGTTTGACTGACCTGTCATGGCTCAGCAGCTGAAGTTTCTCTTGTCCTCCCTGGCAGAGGACAAACAGATGACGGATAAGAGTCAGAGGAACACTGAGACCCAGGTAGAGCTGCCTGAACACGTTTCCACTTCCTCGTCTTCTGGAGTCCAGCTGGTTTGTCCTCAGAGAGACGTCACATGGTCCTCGTGTCAGATTCCAGAGATCTGAAAGGATCCTGTGATGACGCATAAAAAGTCATTTATCACATTAATATGGACTTTGTTGAACTTTATCTCTGTTATCAAGGATGCAGCTCCCTGCCCAGCTCCCAGGAGCCTGATCCAGAGTCCAGTCCAGAAGCCCGTTAGCCTCGTCAGTCCTGGACCTGCAGGTACACGTCTGCTTCTGCTGTGACCTGAAGACTGTGGTGGTGGTAAAAACGTTCCCAGGTTTCCGTGTGTGGTCAGTCGTCCTGTACGACCATAAAGATCCAAAGATCATCTTCCTTTAAAGCCTTTTACTGCTGCGTGACAGAGACGCGAGGGAGATGACGCTGGCTTCTTTTCTTAGGATGGCACCACTCAGGAACTAACCTAAACTCACTCTGCTCTGTCTGCAGTGGCCCCGGTGTTTGTCAGTAACGGCTGCCTGAAGCCTCCTCTTCCTCAGGCTGTGGTCCAGCCAGAGGACAGAAGTTGCCCCCCCTCCCAGCCCTGGTTCCCCCCTCAGCAGAGTCCATCCAAACGCCGAGCGTAAGTCTAACAGTGACGTGTTACCAAGCTCTGCTCTCTGGTCTGAGATGAGTGTCAGTTGGGATTCCTGTGTTTTTCCAGGGCTGCCGACGTTCTGTTCGACAGCTTCGCAGCCGACGGGCGACTTAAAGTCAACCAGTTCTTTGAGGTATTTCTTACTGATATACACGTCACCACCTCTGTCTCCAGCTGCTGTCACAGCTGGATGAAATGAAAGCTCACAGCTTAACTCTGGCTGTAAATGACCATCAGGCCATCTGGGGCTCAGGCCTGCACAGGTCCGACCCCCGGCTCAGAGAGTGTTTCTTCCACCTGAGGAAGCTGCAGGACGCTGAGGGATCAGTGGACAGAAACACCTTCCACAGGTTTGTCCTTCTTCAGTCCGACTCGGGGACATATAAATCTATGTCCAGTGTCAGGCAGACACTTCCTTCTACAGGAGTTCAGGCTGATCCGTGTGTTATTCTGACCCCACGTTTTTCAGCTGCTTGTCTTTGTGCTTGTTGCTTCCTGCTGCAGATGTGTCACAGGATTTGTCTCCCTCACCCTGAAAGCTCTGCAGGGACGATTTGTGATTCCAGATTTTTCTACCTTCATTGAGGAGACTCAGAAGTTGTTTTCCAGGTGTCGACAGCTGTCATCTGTGCAGGTAAGTTCTGCACCTGCAGGTCAGGAATGCATCCTGCATCAGCAGCTCCTGGACTTAAGCCGAGCGTCACTTTTTACTTTTCTGTTCTTGTCCAACCAGGAGAAAGAGAAGGAGAGCGTGGACGGCAGTAAGTGGGGGGTGTCCATCTGCACCGTGGACGGACAGAGGTATGTGTACGTGGACAATCGCTGTGTAATAATCCCGTAAAGGTTAGTCAGAAATGAAAATCTCTTTCCCTACAATGAGCTGGTGTCTCTCTGAAGGACAGACCTTCTCCGTCCCAGTGTGATGCGGAGTCTTCAGAGGTTTTAATAGCGCTGTTTGCTTCTGTAAATGCGAAGCACATTTATTTTTGGGTGTTTACGATGACAAAGCTGAACATCAGCAGCTGAAGTTTTGAAAGATCCTAAAGTCAAACACACATTCAGTCAGATGGGATCTGTTCAGGTTCAGGGTCTGACAGACTTTAGAAACCAGTCGACAGCTCTGAGTGAGGAGCCCGTCTCTGTCTGTCCATCAGGTTGTCTCTGGGCGACTGGGCCGGCTCTTTGGTTCTGGGTGAGGTGTCGTGGCCTCTGGTTTATGGCATGGCAGTGGACCTGCTGGGCTCCGATCTCGTCCACAGATACGTTGGTGTGGAGGAGTACTCCAGACACGACTCCCCCTTCGCCCTCACTAAAGCAGGTCAGAGACCGGCGACTCGCCAACATCACTCGCAGCTCGGTCTGTTCACAACATTAACGACCTTCCTCCGTGCAGGGATCCCTCACAGCCCGCTCACTGAGACCGGAGCCATCGTTACTACGTCTTTACTGCAGGTACGTCCGTCGAGTAACGCACAGAGAGGCACCACCCGCTCCTGTTTCTGAGTGTCCTGCAGCTCTCAAAGCTGCGTCCTGGTCTCCTTTCACCAGCAATATCATTGCTTGTCTCCAGCTTGCAGGGAGGCTGTGTGCAGAGGAGGAGGAGAAGTACGACTCTGTAAGTGATGAAGACAACACGTAGAAAGTCTGAACACCCGACCGGTAACAAGCTGACTGTGTGCGTTATATACTGTAGATGCTCAACATCATCCGAAGACTCTGCAATAGGGAGCACGCCAACCTAAACTGCACCAGGTAGCGAACCTCACGTGCACAGTAACTAAACCAACATTTCTCAGCACTGTAGAATTCTGAAACATGAAAATGTTTTTCACCTACTGTCAGTTATCAGAGCAGCAGGAAGGCCAGCGCCAGGCTCCACGCTCTGTCCTTCTACCTGCAGGAACGAAAGGTAAACGTGGTTACAGGGTTATGTGCTGCTTCACGTCTCCGCTGGCTTCTAATCAAACTCCTCCTCGCAGTGTTTCCCAGAGAAGGTGGACATTAACGCCGCCCTGGATCTGATGCTGCAGGTAAGATCCATGCTCAGCGAGAACAGCAGCAGGTTCAGGCCACATGTTCAGTAACGGCGCCTCTCACGTCTCTGATGTCCGGCAGTGCTCCTCAACAGAGGTCACCTGCGAATCCGGAGCTGCCATGGCTGCTTCCTTAGCCAACGGGGGCCTTTGTCCGCTGTCGGGGGACCAGGTGTTGTCACCAGCTGCAACGCGTAGCATGCTGTCCATGATGCAGGTGGCGGGGATGAAGGATTATTCCACAACCTTCCATTACAAGGTCCAGTCTCTCCCCGCACTCCCTCCACTCTTTCTTCTGCAGCATCGAGCATGTTCACCTTCTCTTTGTCTCCCTGCATGTGGAAATGTCTCCTCTGTCTTCTGTTTCTGCTTTTCCTCTGTGTGTGATGCAGACGTCCATACCAGCCGTGTCCAGCAGCCACGGCTCCCTGCTGGCTGTGGTTCCCGGCGTTTTGGGGCTGCTTGTGTTTTCTCCTGAGGTCGACGCCTGTGGAAACCCGTGGAGGGCTGTTCACTTCTGCCAGGTAACGTCCAACCCTGTGACAGATGAAACTGGAGCCGTCTCCCGTCATCTGGAATGTGATTTGTTTCTGCAGGAGCTGGTCTCAGCGTTTCAGCTGCACAGCTTCGACATCAGGACCCCGTTCAGGCAGGTTCTGGCTTATAGGCAGTGGAAGGCGGAATCTGAGGTGAGGTCTGGTCCCGGACCAGAGAGTCGCTCTCTCTGCAGGATCCGTCAGACTGTTATCTAACTGCCAGCTTCTCTCCCACACAGGGATACCAGATCATGAACGTCCTGCTGGCAGCTTTTAAAGGAGACGTCCAGTCTCTGAGAAGGTGCCATCACATAACCCCCCCCCACACACACACACACACACACACACACACACACTATCTGATGTGTGTCTGCGTCTTGCTGTTGTTCCTGCAGGTACTTTATGTCTGGAGTGGATGTGAACGCTGTGGACTACGACGGCCGCTCCGCTCTGCACGTGGCAGCAGCTGAAGGTCACACCGAGGTCATCCGCTTCCTGCTGGAGAATGCTGGAGCAAACCCCAGCCTCAAAGACAGGTGACACCAGCCGCTGCAGAGAAAGTCGGGTTACTTGACCTTTAATTAAAACAAACACTGAAGATCAGCTGTAATAACACTGCAATGATCAAACCTAATAACAATAATGCATCAGCTTCATGGTGGACTGTATGAGCGGGACCACGGCCCCTCTCCAAAAGCCAGCCTGGGGGATCCTACTGACATCTGGGGGCAAGGCTTCGGCTTCCAAACATCTGAATCTAGAAAAAACCTGGACTCGTACTAATTGTTCAGTTTTTCACTGAAACGTTTCTGCACGTTCACGTGTAACTGATGCAGCTTCGTGTCTCCACCAGGTGGGGGAGCTGTCCCCTGCAGGAGGCGCGCAGACACAACAGGGAGGCCGCAGTTCAGCTGCTGCAGGAGGCGTCGCACCACTGATGTTACTGTGGACATGGAGCAAGGCCTCCTCCTCCTCCTCCTCCTCGTCCTCCTGCACAGGAGATGAAGAAAGTTTCATTACTGAAGACTCTTCAATAATCTGATGTCAGTCAGTTCAGGTCAAAGTGTTTGATGAGAATATGAAACGTTTAAACCTGAAGAACACGTCACTGATTAGTTAAACAACGTCACAGGAGGAGGCAGCTGTTTGGTTCCGTGCAACAGAAAAGACCCACATTCAGTGAATCATTAAGATTCTTTGCACATCGGATCCTTTCCTGTCGATGAGAAAACTCTGCTCTGGACTCTCGCTGTAATAAAGAGACTCGTGCTTTGACTCTTGGTCTTCTGTGACTCCGTTTTATCCTGGTGAACTGTGATTATTTCCAGGTTTCTCAGCATAGACCAGTTGTTTATGAAGTGGTCTCAGAATAATGTGATTGGAAGCTGGAGAAATGAACAACAGACTGTGAGATGGAAACTCAAGCAGACGGAACAACTGATTAAATCATTTACGTAAAAGCCTGAACTAAATCTGAGAGAAATGATGATTTATCAGGATCTAACTGGGAATAAAGCTCCAACACTGATGCGTCTGTGTTTGCTGTGCATTAACACAACAGCACCTTTATCTCGGGCTGATTTGCATTTTGTGTTCTCAGCAGCAGAAACATAAAAGTTTCAGTGTGTTTCATGCTCTGACCGGAGAAACTTTCAGGACAAATGTCTCACAGACTAAACCTGCAGAAAAACCTCAGACACACACGAAACCTTCTCACGTTGATTCTCTTCATCCAGTGTCAGTGTGACCACATCAAGAATCCCGATTAAATCAGCAGTGCTGAACAGTCAAGCTGCAGTCAAGGCGACGCCGGAAGCTGGTCGTGGACTGTCAGAGTAAAAGCGTAACAAATGGTGAAGCTCAGTGATCGGATTCCAGATGTGATGAAATGAATTCCAGAGGAGAACGTTTTTATTCGTGTGCTGTGTTTTAACATATTGTTATTAACTTTGTGATCTCACAGTTCCAGTTAAATAGAAATAAAGATGCAGACTCTAGATGAGAGTTATTTCATGTGTGTGACGATCATTCAGCTTCAGGTTAGACTAAAACACTTTCCAGCCTCAGCCACAGAAACTCGAGTTTAAAGTCTGAACTTGTCACACAGGGATAAATTAAATATTAAAAACTAATAAACACGTCTCTTCCTGTACATCCTGTGGGTCCTGGCAGGACTGTCCACAGCAGTGTGTCCTGCTCAGGACAACAGACCGACACTTTTCCAGCTCCTTCCACGCAAACACACACACGCAAACACACACACCAGACACATACACACGCACGCACACACGCAAACACACAAACCAGACACATACACACGCACGCGCACGCGCAAACACACAAACCGATGCCAGGAAGCAAAGCTCCGCCTCTTTTATTTTGACGGCTGCAGCCGGAAGCGGCCGCCGCTAGCTCGGCTAGCTTGTTAGCCTGTTGCGTTGCAGTGAACGGTTCAGTGTGAGTCTCGCGCTGAAGCAAGTGGTTTCTGTCCCCGTCTCCTCGCTCTGTCTTTGTCCCCGAGGGTTCCGAATGAGAGCGGCCGCTGATGAGGAGCCGCGCGCCGGGCAGAGCCGCCGGGTTTACCGCCTCCTGTGAGGACCGTGGACGCTTTCCTCCAGCAGCCCGACCCAGGTGAGTCCCCGGACCCGGAACACAGAGCCGGACCACGAGGTTTACGTGTCCACGACAAACCGAGTAGGGTGACGGTGACAGATTCAACACGTGTCTGCAGAATTTTCCTGTTGAATCCGGTTCTGGTCCAAAGTAAAGTTAATGACAGCGAGTTTACTAAAGTTTAGCAACACGGCTGTGATGGAAGAACGGGACCCGGGACGTCCACGGACACCCGGACCGGTTTAAGACGGTGCCGAACTGATGGGACGCTTGGTACCGAAGCGTATGTGAACTGAGGTTCAGGTTCACTTGTGCCATTAAAAAGATTGTGATGAGCGGGTTTGGACCCAAAGACCTGCAGCTGGTCCAGCTGCTAGTTCAGAGGACGGGAACTTGCACAAACCTCGTGGGTTCTGGGGATGGAATGAACTGAAACTCTGCTCCACATTAGAACCAAAACCAGTTTGGAAGGTACCAGCCACCAGAAGTCATGGAACCGGCGCTGCTCAGATCATCAGTCCAGAGTGTGTGAGAGATGGATCCACACCGGACCAGACTCAGTCAGGGCAAAGAGCCGAGCACAGCTGATGAAGGTTCTGGGTGGAGGATAAAACGTCTTTGGGCCTGAACGGTGTAGCAGGGACTCGTCCCAGGAAGACTCTGGTCTTTGGACCCACATGCTGGTCGGTCCCAGTGGACTGAGATGACTCCAGAACTCAGTGGTTTGGTGACGTCTCGTTTGACGTTCCCATCGGCCTCGGGAACGGTGGCAGGATCAAATCACAGCCCAGACTCCGAGCCCCTCCTCCAGACCAGTTGTGCCCTTGAGCAAGACTCTCAGCACCAGCTGCTTGTAGGAGGCTTTGGACCAGAGGGTCTGTGCAGGACGTGGTGACGTCCATGTTGATTTGTGGACCAGCCGGTGTCTGACCCGGAGTCTGCTGCCGAACGTTTGCCAGTTCCTCCAGGGAGCAGGTTTAATCCCCTCACACACAGTTTAAAGGACTTGTTCGCGTGTTTGCTGCTCGCACGGCGAACGTGGTAAAAATAAAGCTGCTGAAGCAGAAGTAGAGCGGCGTTAACGAGCAGACGATGATTACCACGTTGATGTGGTTCCTCGGTCTCAGAGTTAAGAATAAACCCTGTAACTGCATTAGTCTCTCTGAGGACTTTCCCGTGACAGGCGGCCCCCGTCCACACGCTAACACCACAGCTCACAAGAAAGCATCACAACAAGTCTTCACCCCGAGCCTCGTCTTCACCCCGAGCCTCGTCTTCACCCGAGCCTCGTCTTCACCCCGAGCCTCGTCTTCACCCCGAGCCTCGTCCTTACCCCGAGCCTCGTCCTTACCCCGAGCCTCGTCTTCACCCCGAGACTCGTCTTCACCCCGAGACTCGTCTTCACCCCGAGCCTCGTCCTTACCCCGAGACTCGTCTTCACCCCGAGACTCGTCTTCACCCCGAGACTCGTCTTCACCCCGAGACTCGTCTTCACCCCGCGACTCGTCTTCACCCCGAGCCTCGTCTTCCAGGAGCTGGAGCTGAAAACATTTGCTGTGAGGTGCAGTCGTCGTTACTTCTTCTAGGCCGGAGAGGAAGACGGGGTGGAGCAGACATAGAGCGAGCAGCACCACAGCGAGCGGGACAGATTTAGAAAACCATCAGTGACGGCGGCGTGTTCTCGGCTCTGCAGCTGTGAGCTGCTTCACGTGTCTGTGCACTCATCCTCCATCCGTCTGTGCTCACTAACCCACAGTGACACGGTGTCTGTGGTGAAGTGAGCTGACAGTGTAGACACACATACACACACACACACACACACACACACACACCCGGCACCTGAACAGACCAAAGTCCAGGACAAGTTCTTCACAGAATCACCAGAACGAAGGAACATGTGCGACTAACGTGAGCTTTTCTGTGAAAGTTCACTCGCGTGTAACACGTGAGTGCGTCGTCGTGGTGATGTCCAGGCTCCAGTCTGGTACCATCGTGACTTCTCTGAGACTGATGGTTTTGGGGTTTACCAGATGGGTTGCCATGGTGACGCCACGGTGAAACAGTTGTGTGTCTTTCTGAGTGAATCATCTTCTCGAACGTTGGCGCTTCTTTGGATCACGGCAGCTGATGTTGTGTGTGTGTGTGTGAACACTACACGTGGTCAATCGTGCACACATGGTGTCATTCCCACACACAACCTGCCAGCTCGTCGACCCACGCAGTGACAGGTTTCGTGTCATGCGCTGTCCTTTGGGAGGACGTGTGAACCACGGTGTCTTATCTGTGGAGTGACGTGTGTTGACTGTTGAACCTCGTCTCGTCCTGCAGACAGTGGCGCCTGATTCTTCTTTCACTGATTCAGTCAAGTTTTTCGGACTAAATCTGCTTGAGAAGGAAAATGAGGTCCTTCACTGTGAATCTGATGGCAGCTCATGTCCACATGTCCTCGCGCTGGACGCTCTGCTGCTGCAGAGAGGCGACGGAGACACCGGATTCCTGCAGATGCTTTGTGCAGCTGAGAGTCTGCGTTTGTTTGTCGTCTCTGTGGACAGAGACCAGTTTTCACCGAGGACCTCTGGTTTTGGCAGGACGAGGCCAAATAAACAATAGTGTGTTTGTGTTGACGCCCAGCACGGAGCCTCCCGTTGGCCGAGATCAGAGGAGACAGCACAGCGAGGCCCTGTGGGACACGCGCTGAGCTGTGACGTCCCATCAGCCACCTGGGCGCCGGAGCCGGGAGCAGCTCTGAGGACGCCTCACGATGATGGAAGAAGGGTGAGACAGTCATAGCTTTGTGTTCTACCTGCATCTGCTCCAACTCTGACCCGGTTCTGTTTGAGCACAGACCCAGTGAATCAGCCTGATATCTGCAGACAGCTGTTCGGCTCCCGTTACGTTCAGGCTGAGTGAGGTGGACTCCCTCAGGGTTGTCTCGGTGACGGCTGCTGCGTGTTCGGAGGACTCGAGGTTTTCACGCTGCTTCAATCTGCTGAGCCTCTCCACAGCTTCTCCTCTGATGCAGATGGGCGACACCGACACCACTCTGTAGTTTGTGTTCGGGCCCGCGGTCGGAGGTTGGAGCTGTGTCTGGAGGACAGCAGTGGGCCCCTGGAGGATCTTTGAAGAACCAAACCGCCGCTCCACACGAGGGCGGTCCAGCACGTCCGGGCCAGAGTCAGCCATGTACCTCCATCTGAAGGACAAAGGACATTTCTGGACACAAGGCAGGAGTGAGAGGAAAGCCACCACCTTCCCTCAGAACGAAGCGTCTCCACCTCAAAGAAAGTCCAGTTGCCACAACTCGACTTTCAGTCAACTTCGTGTGCACGAGTGAGAATCTGTCCCAGTGTTGTATGTGCTGAACGTGCTGCAGACGTCCTCAGCAGGAAGGCGTAGCTCTTTGTGCAGCTGTGAAAATGTTTCAGTGAATGCTGAAGCTGCTTTGATCGTGAGGTTTGAGGTTAAACTCCATGAACGTGTGAAGCAGTTACAGTAACGTGTGGGTGGGGAGCTCGCAGGGCATTTCCTCCTCCTGTGGGTGTGCAGCTGTGTTTCCCCGTCGTAAACAACAAACTGAAGCCGTGTTTGTCCTTCTTCTAACTCGCCGTACAGTTAGAGTGGAGTCATTTGTTTTGCTGCCGCCCAAACCACGGCCAGTCCTCCATCACTCTGTCATCACGACCCAGCCCAGTAAAACCAAGCTGACCCGTTCAGGAGAGTTTGCTGACGTGCTCGTGAGCACGAGACCAGTGGGAAACTTAAACCTGGGTGTGACGATGCAGGTGTGAGCAGGGTTCTGGAAGCGAGGCAGAGTGAGACCTCTGCGCTGTGAACACACAGCCTGGTCTCGGGTCAGTGCCGCTGCACAGGAAGATGTGGTTTGGAGGAAGCCTCTAGTTTCTAGATGAATCAGACGCTGGTGAAGCTGCTCTGCTCCGCCTGCTGTCAACAGGAAGTTAACCCTGCAGCGAGCTGCTGTCTGTCCGCTGACGGTTTCTCACCCTGCACCAAACGCCCGTTACTGAGCCCAGCTTACTCTCATGTGTTTATTCACCACAGAGGGAATTAGTTTTATGGTCTCCTGTGGCTGAATGTGTCGCTCTGTCCAGCCAGGACGTCGAGGGTCCAGAGGGTTTGGACAGGATACACCAGAACGGAACCAGATGAATTAACCCAGCTTCATGCTGCTGCTGCCGTAGCAACATGTTGTAGTCGAGACAGAGGCTGAAACCAGACCAGGGCTCGTTCGTGCTGATGATTAAAGTGAAACTAGAAGGTTTAATACTGAAGTTTGTCACCCAGCTACAGATACACGCGGTGCTTCTGTGTCGGATCCCAGATCCAGCCTCAGCTTGTTTCCTCTCTCCTCCCTCCAGGCTCCACGATGGGATCCTTCAGGCGCCCCAGGCCTCGCTTTATGAGTTCTCCGGTTTTGTCGGACCTCGCCCGGTTTCACGCCAGCTCGCCCTCTCTTCAGATCTCCAACACCAGTGTGTGGAACAGGTGAGCTGTGGAGAAAAGAACCAGTCCCTCCTGGAATGTATAAGAAATGCATAAACCTATAGTCAACGTGATCGTGAGATCGGCTGACGTAGCGGTGGAGCTCACCGCCACCCACCAACATGAAACCTGTGATCCCGGGTCAGATCAGTGTCAGGGTTCAGTCCAGTACGAGTCAGAGGATCAGCGGCGGGAGGATGTAACGTGACTCAGATACCATCTTTGCGTGTTTAGGACACAAACAGCAGAGGACGTACAGACGTATTTCTGTGTGATGGGTCCAAACGTCAGCCTGAACACATAGAAAGACTTTGTGTGCAGAGACCGGGTCTCGAGGCTCCACACTGCTGTGATGTTGCCCTGGGTCTAAGTTGCTCAGGAATGTGAAGTTTCACAACCGTAAGTCACTCGCTGTGACTTATAGTAACTCCACTGTTCTGTGGCTCGACTCCATCAGGAATGTGAATACGAGTTTCCACCGTCGCATCGTTCTCCAGGAAGCAGCGCTGAGCTGCTGGACCCGGCGTAGAAGGATTTCCCTGCTCGGGCTCGGGCTCGGGCTCGGGCTCGGGCTCGGGCTCGGGCTGCTCCAGGTCTGGCAGTAGAAGTTCGCCTCCTCTGAGTCTTCGGCCCGTTTCCTGCTCTGAACAGGATGTTTAGTGGGAAGTGAAGGTGGCAGCCGGGTCACGTCCTGTCAAGACACCGACCGAGCACACAATAAAACATTTAATTAAATTAAAAGATGAGAGACGCGAGTATTTGACTGAACCTGACGTGTCTGACTGGTTCTAGTTTGTCTAAATCCTTCATCTAACGTGAAGTCGCGTTGACTCGTGTCCTGCGTCCCTGCATGCTAATATATTTGTGCTGAATCTTCTTAATCTCAACTGGAAGCAGGATATTTCCTGAGCAGCAGGGACAGTGAGTGACGGCGCCAGCAGGCGTCGATAGGTCCAGTACTTCGTGTCTGCAGACGCAAAGGGACGAGCTGACTCTTCCCAAACTTCACCTGCACCCAGAGTTTCCCAGCAGGAAGTTTATCAGAATTTATTTAGTAGCCTCAGAACTGAAAATGTGTCGGATCAGGACCAGTCCGAGCTGTCCGCTCCTCAGCGCAGGTTTCCTTTGTTAGACGTGTTGACCTCTGACCTTGACCTGTGTGTTTGTGTCCCGCAGCGTCCAGTCAGCTGTGATGAAGGTGTTTCAGGGAGGAGCTCTGCAGACTAACGAGCTGTACACACTGAACGAGAGCATCAGGTGAGGAAACCTCTGCTCGTGAACATTTCCTGTTGCTGCTCCTTCACAGTAAAAGCGTCGAGTCAGTCCATTTAATCACCGGCTAACGGAAGTAAATGTGTTCCTGCAGCAAAGATCGTTCAAATATTCCAGAGAGGACGCTGTCTGTCTGTCTGTCTGTCTGTCTGTCTTCCTTCCTGATGACCTGTGTCTTTGCAGGTGGCTCCTTAAAACGGAGATGGGCTCCTTCATCACAGAATACCTCCAGGTAATTTCTCTCCTTTTAATCACTGAATCCTGTAGAAACTGTTTATCACGTCAGCTTCGTCGTATCCGATGGATTTATTCTTTTATCTCTGTTGTAATCTGTGCTACGTAAGGTCTGGTGTGATGGTTCTGCTCAGCAGCCGCTCGTATACGCTCCGCTGGTTTCTTTCTCCTGCAGCTGTGTGTTTGTGGCTCATTGAAACTCTGTGTGTGTGACACCTGCAGCAGGCTCAGTGGTGAAACTGAGAACTGACTGGTTCAGCTCCTGGATTTATGCTGCAGACTTTATATGTTGAGTCACCATTCAGCTCAGGCCTGTGGGACGGGTCACATGACGCAACAGGACTCTGAACTGCTTCTCGCAGCTTTCCAGTCCCATCGCCGTGACAGAATCGAGTCTCTGGGTGAGAAATGTCTGTTGAAGATAAAACACAGTTCTCAGCATCTCTGGGTTTCTGTTCACCAGCAGCGAACCAGGCGGTTTGATCAGATCTGAGATGAGTCTAAACCACATTATTATTCTGTCGAGACTCTGAGGACTCACAGAGTCAAACTGCAGCTCTGGGTTCGGACACTAAGCTGAGTTCTGCCTCGCCGGCCCTGGCGAGGAGGGCGCCGGACCGGAGGGGAGCGCACATCCTCTTCCTGTCCAAAGGAAGTCTTCTGTCCATTTCTCCACCGTGTCAGACCTGACGTGTCTTTCCTGTCCTCACCACTCTGACCTCCTCACGTTCTAACCTGCAGGACACGAACTCTTTGACCCGCCCATCGGTCCACACACAGCGCTTACGTGTTTGATGAATTAACTGACCACTGTGTGTTTGTGTTGCAGAACCAGCTGCTGACCCGAGGTCTGTCTGAAGTCCTGGATCAGATCCGCCTCCACTCTGGTGAGATCATCAGTTTCTCCGTGTTTTATGTTCCGAGTGTCCACAGTTGCCAGAGCGTTTGTTGTCTGGTCCGTGTCCCTTGGTACATTTCTGCCTTTTATAATTAAGTTGCTTTGGGAAAAAGTAAAGTAATTTGTCGCCATAGCAACCACCTGTCACATGTCCCCTAGGTGACGAACAGCTGGTCGTCCTCGCAGACATGTGGGACAGATTCTTCACAGAGACGCTCCCTACCCTGCAGGCCATCTTCTACCCCGTCCAGGTGAAACAGAAACCACAGGGGGGGGGTCATTCTTATAGCCTTCACATTAAATATATATCATATATATATGATATATATCATTAGAAATAGAATATTAGGTTAGAATATAGAATATTAGTTTTCTTTTTCTCAGCAGAGAAAATAAATAAATATGCAATAAATAGTGTACAAGTGTATTTGTTGATATTTTGTTGGCTCCAGTTACATACAGGGGAGGTCCAGCATCGCCCCCCCCCCCTGACCTCGTTTGCCCCCAGATCTGCCACTTCCTGTCCCCACGTGTCAAAGTGTCTTTGGAGAAGACTCTGAACTCATGCACTGAACAGAGAGACTGTCCACGCTGAATAGTTCTGTCTCCCGTCCCTCTTCTTAAAGATGATCTGGTTTTCTCAGCCTCCTTCACCTGCACAGACGCTTCAGTGCACATGATGGGGCGAGGACGGCCCCACCTGCACCTGTAACTGCTGGTCAACCACTATGAGCCACCTGATGTGTGTGTGTGTGTGTGTGTGTGTGTGTGTGTGTCAGGGCCAGGAGCTCACAGTCAGGCAGATGGCTCTCTTAGCATTCAGAGACCTGGTGCTGTTGAAGCTTCATCTGGAGGAAATTCTGGGACGTGCAGCGTTTGTTCCTCCACCTGTGACACAGATGCTGCTGGTTCTCCAGGTAAACACACTGACGCACGTTAGAACAGCCCTTAAACATCTCCGTCGGCTGTAGGGAGGGCGGAGGCGGGTGTGGCTCCTCTGAGCAGCAGCGTGATCTGCTGACACACACATTTCCTCCGTGTGCACCTCAGGGCATCCATGAGTCCGGAGGTCCCAGTCTGCAGTACCAGCAGCTGGAGCGCCTGGTGGAGATCCTCGTGTCTCCGTATCTCAGCAACGTCCTGCGGAGCAGAAACCAGCTGCTGTTAGGTGAGCAGCACTCTTCCTGTCTGCGCTCTGTGCATGTGTGTGAGAACTAAACCTCACGTTGCAGCGTTGTAGCGGCTGTTGGAGGTCAGAGGCTCTGTTGCTGTTTCAATCCTCTCAGCTTAATCTGCTGCTCCGCTTCGTTCCAGGAGGTCGGCGGCTCTGTGGACACTCCACATCTTAAAGAATCCTCACTCTGCTTCTGGACAAAAATCTTCTATTTAATGTCACTGACACTTTTTTCTTATTTAAATATTTGAATATTTTTTTGGCTTCACTTTTCAGTTTTAAACCTTTTTAATCAAAATAAATCGATGTTGTGACTACGCCCACATGTCCACGTGTCTTCAGTTACCGGACCACAGCAGAAGAATGTGTAACAAGCCGCCGGAGCCTGATTGGATTAAAGACTTAATCCCTGCTGAGGCCACTTCAGGAAGTCACTGAAACGCCGCTACGAGGAGACGGACCGGAGAACAAACGCACAAGCGTCACTCGATCATTGGAGTCGTTGAACAGGTGACGCCTCATTTCTTTCCCTGATCATGTTTGTCTTTTATTCCAGAGTCCCGTCATCTGAGGTCGTCGGGGTCGTTGCTAGGCGACCAGCCGGAGATCACCATCACTCAGCATCACAGCTCCTCGGACTCGTCGTCTCTGGCTCCGCTGGTGGAGCAGGAGGGGGAGGCCTATCTGGAGAAGGTGGGCGGTGTGCGGCGTCACACAGTGGCCAACGCGCACTCTGACGTCCGGCTGCTGACGGTGTCGGGCAGGATGCATGCTGGGATGGAAAAGGACAATCAGCGGAGACGAGGAGAGGAAAGAGTGGGAGACAGGCAGATGAGCCCAAAGTCATTCTCCAGCCAACAAGATATGGTGGAGGGTCAGAGGGGCGGAGCTATCTGTCTTCCCAACAGCTAACGAGACGGGACAGGAGAAATACGAGGATGGGACTAAAACGACGAGAAGAAGAGAAAAGAGAGAGCGGGGACAGAACGGGAGACAGAACAGGAGACGGAACATGAGACAGACTATAAGACAGGACACGAGACAGCAGGAGACAGACGATAAGACAGGACATGAGACTGAACGGGAGACGGACGATAAGACAGGACATGAGACAACGGGAGACAGAACATGAGAGAACAGGAGACAGAACATGAGACAGACTATAAGATAGAGCACGAGACCGAACGGGAGACAGGACACGAGACAACAGGAGACAGAACAGGAGCCGACATCACTTTTCTCTGAGTCAAGTTAATTCAGTGACTCGTCTTAATTTCAGCTGCTTTATGTTTAAAGCCGCAGCTTTTTTTGTCCATTGTTTGTCCTTTAAAACGTCCACAGGAGGAGACGCTCTGTCTCTAGAACTGATCCAGGATCCGAGTCTGACTCCTCAGGTTTGTAACGATCCCGTGGACTGGTCCTGGATCAGCTGTGTTTTAGGTTTGTTACTGAGCAATAAAGATGATTAAAGATGAGATGAGTCCAATATTGTTGTGGTGCTGCACAGACTGCCTGTGGTTCCCGTGTCTGTTGTTTGTGTGCCTGTTGTTCCCGTGTCTGTTGTTTGTGTGCCTGTGGTTCCCGTGTCTGTTGTTCGTGTGTCTGTCGTTCCCGTGTCTGTGGTTCACGTGCCTGTTGTTTGTGTGTCTGTGGTTCACGTGCCTGTGGTTCCCGTGTCTGTGGTTCCCGTGTATGTTGTTCCCGTGTCTGTGGTTCCCGTGTCTGTTGTTTGTGTGCCTGTTGTTCCCGTGTCTGTGGTTCATGTGCCTGTTGTTCCCGTGTCTGTGGTTCCCGCGTCTGTTGTTTGTGTGCCTGTTGTTCCCGTGTCTGTTGTTTGTGTGCCTGTTGTTCCCGTGTCTGTGGTTCCCGTGTCTGTGGTTCCCGCGCTGTGTTCAGGTTCATCGCCTACATGTTCGGTTTTAAAGAACTCGGCCGTGTTGGAGAAGTTTGATGACGTTCCCGTCTCTGAAAAAACGCCTCACATCCAAACCTGGAACGTGACGGTTCGTTAGTAAACAGCTGGTTTTAAACGCGCACAAACAGTCTCAACAATACATTTTTCAAACCTTTAAAATAAAGAGACATTTTACTTCATGTTATTTGTTACAAATACTTGAAGTAAGATGCTGAACACGGAACTTTATTTTGTAGCTTCAGATAAAAAAGAAGAAATATTCATGTCCTGCTTTCAGAATCTCTTTTACACACTTATACACGTACATGTACTTATACACGCGATAACTACGGCGAAACTGGGTTTTTACTATGCTTTGCTACGTACCAACTTTATCCATCACATCACGGCTTTATTGGGTCATGGGCCCGTCGGATCAATGCAGACCTGTCCAAACAAGTCGTCCCACCACACGTGGCCATACACACATGAAGCAGTCTGACCTTTGACCTCTAATCCACTTAATCTTCCCTGTCCAGGAGGTTCACGCCGAAATAAATGTGAGCAGTCGGGTTTTAGAGACGTGATCCAGAACTTTATGATTTGTTCTTTTACTGCTTCTGTTCAGGGACACGTTCAGCAGGTGCTTCAGGTCCTAGATCACGAGACGCAGCCATCAGGTCCGGACGCTTCGGCCGGTTCTGCACATGGCAGTTTGAGGTGAACCGTTTATGTTCTGCACAAAAGTCAGTTATGGACTTCCACACGGTTCTGGTGTGTTCTATAAAAGCGTCTACATTCAGACAAAGATATATCTGATCTTACTCTACACGCTGCAGCATCGTCACAGAGGGCGAAATGTCTAGAAGCTGAGAAGCTCGTTAATGATGGTTGGTACCAGGAACAAGTAGTCCGAATAAAAACATGTTTATTAATGATGTTTGTGGTAAAAGGACAGAACTACAATATGAGAGAAACCATATGACTGCTTCACACCCACACGTCCACTTCCTGTTACCTGCATGAAACATAAAAGTCTTGTTCACTTCTTACCTCGATCACCCTGACATCAGACCTGTTGTCTTTCTCAGGCCTCGCTCTCCTTTTCTCTATATTCACCGGACACAAACGCTGAGTCACAGGTTTGGCACAAAAATGTCTTTTAAACAGGAAGTGATCGTTTTACTTTGAAGGAAGAAACTACTGTGATGTTAAAAACAGTATCAGAGGCTACACTGAAGGTTTAAGGCAGAGGTTTGAGTCACTTCGTTTCCTGATGTTAAAACAGAACCAGCGAGAGCAACGTGAGCAGAGCGGCTTCATCTCTGCATGTTTCACTTTATATTACTCCTTAAACCAGCAGAGTCTCAGCATCCAAACAGAAACATGTGTCAGAGCGCCACCTGCTGGATTTAAACCAACACGTGGAGAACCAATAATTACAGTATTACTCAGGAAGGTTTTTATGTACTTGTTATTCAACTATCAGCTCATTTTCAGTTTTAATTTATTAGATTATTTACTGGGAAATATGAAAATACAAATAACTTCATTTTAAATAATATAAAATAAAACAATTATACACTGTTATAAATTTTATATTAATTTTTAAAAATGTCAGTTAATTCTCATAATAATTGGGTGAAATAATTATGTAATATTTTATATAAATAAGTTTAGATTGTAATATTTTGCTGGATTTGTTAAACTCTCCTGGATGCAACTAATAATTCATCCTGGTTCTGTGCTGAAAACAGAGAGGCTCGTGGGTAACGTAGTGTTATTAACTGATGATTATTACCCTGATATGATATTTAAGACTTTCTGTCACTGCAGGTCTTCGATCATTTGTGTGGTGGTGAAATCTGTGACTCTACATATTCTCTGTTGTGACTCGGATCTGAAACGTTTCACGACGGTTTGAAGTCACTTCCTGTTCTGGACCCTTGGATCATCGGGGGGGAGTCCTGAGTTCAGAAGCTGAGAGCAGGAGTTTCTTCTCGTCTCCTCCTCCTGTGTTGTAGGAGTAATTCAGTCGTCTGTGTTCTTCTCTGTCCACACACACACACACATACACACAGACAGACACACACACACGGGCGCGCCTCTGTCTTCAGCCTCCATCACTCCGACCTCTACGTGCAGCCTCCAAGGTCAGAGGTCAGTCTACGATTTGTGTTGACTACTGTGACATCTCTATGGTAACCGCGTCTCAGCGGGTTCAGAGGTCAGCTGCCCCCTGATGGCAAGTCTATGTCAGTAAGGGCACATTTGTCAGTGTCAGGTTCCTGTCCTCTGATTGGCCAGCCAGCACGGCACCTCTCCACACCTGGTGAATCAAACACACACCAGTCACCTCTGGAAAGGCTGTGTGTGTGTGTTTGTGTGTGTGTCTGTCTGTGTGTGTGTGTGTGTGTGTTTGTGTACGTGTCTGTCTGTGTGTGTGTGTGTGTGTGTGTGTGCGTGTCTGTGTGCGTGTCTGTCTGTGTGTGTGTGTGTGTGTGTGTGTGTGTGTGTGTGTACCTCTCTCTCAGCGCCGGCTGCTTGCTCAGGAAGCTGAGCTGCTGCTCCAGACGACAAACTCTAAACGCCAGGTAGCAGGACGACAGGACCAGCAGGAAGACGCTGCGCCGCACAGAGACACAGACGTTAAATCCACACGGCGTCTTTGTGCCGACGTGTCATTTAAGAACCAGCTGTCTGTACGTGTTTTACTTTTCTGGTCATTAACATGGATTTTTACTCGTTGTTTTGTGCCTTTTATGGTCATTTAATACATTTGTACTTGTTGTTTGTTGTTGTGGTCCCCCCTGCGTGTGCTTTACTGTCGGTGGCTGTTTTATCTGAGACGCTGCTCATGCAGACCAGCAGGGGGCAGCAGAGACCCGCGGGAACGTGTGTGTTTGGACACGGTTCCTCTGTGAACGTTCTGCACATGTTGGGACAGTAACTGCTTCCTGGTGTGTTGTAGAACGGGACTCACAGCAGAATGAAGAGTTTCAGCAGCTGATATTCCATGTGACCCAGTTCTGGTACCGGTTCAGTCAGCAGGATCTTCTCGGTCTCCAAGCTGCTATCTACACGTCAACACAGACACGGTTTAGTACCAAACAGTCTGGAACTCAGGTGACTGACAGGTGTGCGTCTGTACCTGTCAGTGTGTGTGTGCTGAAAGGGGCGTCGACAGCCAAGCCGGGGGAGGAGTTTCCCAGCAGGTCGGGGAGGGAGGAGGAGACGGCTGGGAGCGACGGTTTCCTCCTCCACTTCAGCACCTCCGGAAACTCGTCCTGAAACAAAGACGCTTCGTTTCATGAATCGTTTATTTGACGTTTCATCAGAAATCCGATGTTTGGATTTGTGAATAAAATCAGGACGTTTGCTCAGGTTTAAGGTGATGTCATCGTTACCATGGACAACGAGCTGGGCTCCTCCAGGTACTGCTTCAGACTCAGACTCTTCCCGTCCACCTGACAGCAGAGCAGCAGTGAGAATGATGGAGACAGGACGAGCGAGCGCAGAGTAAAGCAGATCACAAACCTGCAGGTGAGTGCAGATCCTCCTGAGGACGTCGTAGACGCTGTCTCTGGACAACAGGGACACGAACACGTACTGCAGAGACACAGGAAACACTTTTTTGTTTGAGCAGTGCCCGTGTTGGTCTGAGGCTGTGAGACGTGTGTCTTTGTCTCACAGGAACATTTTTAAATGTCTCACAGAGATATTTATGTTCGACAACCTGTTTCCTGCACGAGCTGCTTCTGTACCTTCTGCCCGGTGTCCATGGTGATAGCCAGACCGTTCGGCACCAGCCCGGCGGTCTTGTGCTTCTTCACCAGCCGGACTGACACCACGGGAATACACACCTGCACAGACACACACCACACAGGTCCTCAGAGCCAGGTCCTCACAGAACCAAACGTCCTGGGTCTCGTGTGACCCGACAGTCACATCGCTACTCGCCTTGATGTCTTTTCCGAACAGGTTTGCGTAGAAACACAGCCAGTTCCTGCTGATGTAGAGTCGTCCCTGCAGCAGGATGTCTCGGAGTAACGCACACGAATACACTGCACGAAGAAGAACAAGAAACAGCAGCTGAAGGTTTGATGAAACGGATCAAGGTCAAAGTGGGAGATGACTGAGCAGAACCTCAGTCCGTACCTTTCATCAGGATCTCCTCTTTGGGAACAGCCTGGAACAGTTTGTGGTACTGGGAGTTGTACTTGCTGACAGTCTGGAGGAGGAACACAGAGAAACACAGTGTGTGAGGCGTTCAGGGACCGTACAGAGCCTGCGTGCTGCTTTGGATCCTGATATTTGGGTCAGAAGTTGCATCATAGACCCCCCCCTACACCTGGGTGTGTTTGTTGTGTGTGATCCAGACGGGGTCCTGCTGCTTTCCTGTTCCTGTCTGAAACAACAAAGCCGCTCCGCGTTTCAGCCCAATAACACGGACGCGCTGCTCACATGCTGCAAATGTTCAATAATCTCAATCTGAAGTTCAATATTACATTTTGTTCTAAGTCGTTTGATGGCCTGCCACGCCCCTCCTACACAGACACGTTCCCATGGCGACGAGACAGACGCCGGAAACATCTGCAGGCTTTGAAAGGCCTCCTGCTGAGCCGTCAACATCTCTGGACGTCTGAGATAAATAAAGTACAGAGTGTGTGTGTGTCGCTCTTTACTCACTGAGCCTCTGTAACACTTCTTCACATCTTCGTAGGACAGGTCATCGATCAGCTGCAGCCTGCAGGGACCAGAACAGAGAGACGCTGGAAGTTCCATACTACTGAAGCTTTTATCAACTCTTAACTTCAGGAAAATTGGGAAGAGACGGCGGTCAGACAGAGACAGGGGACACACAGTACCCGCACCTTGTCCTCAGTCAACAGGACGCGACATCGGTCCCATGTCCACCGGGGACATGTGCAGGACAAACAACAAAGTGCTGAAGTGAACTGCGCAGCTCTAACACGAGGCAGAAGTGATGCTGCAGGATCACGCTCCTGGTTCATGCATCGAGTGTGTTAGTGTCCATCTTCACCGGGCCAGAACCCAAACATACACACCATTATCACACGATCAGGCCGGTGCTGTAAATGTTACCCGAGCTCAGAGCTGAGTGTGCAGCATGGGAGGAGCTCACTGACTTGCTCCGTCCGCTTCCTCCACACAGACCTGCTGCTTCAGCAGAGTCGTTAATAAAAACGCCGCGTGCATCATGTATATGTGACCAGAGACGCCTGCTGTCTCACGTTAAACGGTCAGTTCAGCTAAAACACATCAAACAAGTGCTGCAGCTCCCGCCGCAGATCTCTGTGGGACGACGTGAGCCGACACAGGACAGAAACACAACACGTGGTTCCTCTGCCTGCTGCGTGCCTCCTTCTCCATGTGTGAACAGAAAGTTAGAATAAAATCAGCAGCGTGAACCGTTTGACGGCGGTCGGACAGGAGCTGCAGACGAGGTGTTAATCCACCTTTCAAACAACAGCTGGCGGCCTTTTTTGACTAATGCTCAGACTCCTTGCTTTTCATGGAGGAGTCACGGCAGGAGGATGCAAATAAACGTGAAGCTCATGCAAAAAGAAAAACGACACAAACACACGAAGATTAACAGAAGACCAGAGAGCTGTGGGACTCTTATTGTGTGTGAAATGATTAATTATGCAAAGCGCCGGAGCCATCAGTGGGAAAGTGGAGCGGAGAACGAGGTCTGAACCAGCCAGGCAACCGTCTGTGCAACAGCTGATCACTGAGTGACCCCATCCTTAGCAACCGCAGCTAGCAGCGCTAAATCAGCACAGAGCTCACACCCTCCCCCCCGCTGCATTTGTTGATCAGTCGTCCTCTGAGAGTCTCCCCGTGTTACCCAGCATTACCAGCAGCCACTGATTCACGTGAGCAGTTCTCCTCCAGCACATCCCGTTATTTCTGAACTCTTACTAAATGAAACTGACGTTTTTTGTGTTGGTTTGTTTAAACAGCACATTAGCTCCTGGTCTACACACACACACACACACACACACACCTCCTTATTCCCATCAGCCTCCCAGTCTCTGTGAGCTAAAACGTGAGCTGACTGCACGTGCTGCAGGCAGACACACACACACACACACAGGCACACACACACACACAGGCACACACACACACACACACACAGGCACACACACACACACACACACAGGCACACACACACACAGGCACACACACACAGGCACACACACACAGACACACACACACACACACACACACACACACACACACACACACACACACACACACACACACCTCCTTATTCCCATCAGACTCCCAGTCTCTGTGAGCTAAAACGTGAGCTGAGTGCACTTGATGCAGGCAGACACACACACACACACACAGGCACACACACACACAGGCACACACACACACACACACACACAGACACACACACACACACAGGCACACAGACACAGGCACACAGACACAGGCACACACACACAGGCACACAGACACAGGCACACACAGGCACACACACACACACACACACACACACACACTCCTCCTGCAGCTTGTTTTCTACGTGACAGGAATAACAGAGCAGTCAGAGACACTCAGGCTTTCCCTCTCTGTGTATTGTCTCTTCTGCACGTCTCCTCAGCTTTCATCGCCTGCCAAACACACACCCCCCTCCTCCCCGGCACCACCGCACAAACACAATCACTTTGTCCGAACTAATGAGGGGGCTGGTTGATCACGACGAGCTGGGGACTGGGCTGCGTGTTCTAAACGGGTCGGTCTTTCTGTAACGACACACGGGTGAAGCCAGTGTGTGGACACCACCATCTGTCCACATCATCTGGACCTCAGCTGTGAGGTTGGTCCACACCCAGCAGCTGCTGGAGGTGTCCACCTGTTTCCCCACATCCGAACTAAACGAGTGTAACCAATGAGGATGGAGCGTTTTCTTCCTCCACCTCTCTGTATAAAAACATCCAGAAACAGTCTCCACACCGGCGTCTGTGAGTTAATCACAGACGCCCAAAACATTTGTGTCTCACCTGAACGGCAGGGGGCAGTGTCCATCCTCCTCCCTGTGGGGCTCCACGTCCTGTGGGGGTAAGACGCTGACGTCTTCACTCTGCTCCAAGTTCTCCGACATCATCGTTATCGAGCTGAGAGGACAGGACAACAACACAGTTAAAGAAGCGACACACACGAGGTCCCTCTGCGTGGTCCCAGAACACGATGTTCCTCCATAGTTTAGAAATGATAAGACATGATATGATGCCTTCAGGGTGATAAATATTCTCTCTTATTCTGAGAGCTGAAGGTGAAGTCAGGATATTAACTACAGAGACACGGAGGGAGGAAGTGGGAAGAGGAGTGAAGCAGGCAAGTTTAACAAGTTCTAAATATAGAGGTGGGACCAACAGTTAGTGAACACGTGGACAAGGAGACGAGACGGGGCGACCGGCTCATCGTCAGCGCTGACAGTCAGAGTCAGTCAGTGTTGCTGACTCCAACACTCAGAGTCAGTCAGTGTTGGAGTCAGTCAGTGTTGGAGTCAGAGTCAGTCAGTGTTGGAGTCAGAGTCAGTCAGTGTTGGAGTCAGAGTCAGTCAGTGTTGGAGTCAG